>KZ806960.1:653812-695703 GCA_000696205.2 Oncopeltus fasciatus | reverse complement strand
ATATATATATATTCAAAACAATAGTGAGTTAAGTTCAATTTGAGAAAAGATCTATTACCAAAAATAAAGAATGAAATACTTAAATTAGTATCAACTGAAGAGAGAACACTTGACATTTTATTGTAGAAATGGACATATTTTATAAAAATCAATCAATTAAAGCTCAAAACCCTCTCATTCGTGACAAAGAACAATATCTGTGAAAGGATTGCCACATAAATTCAATGTACTAATTTAAAGAATGTGCAAAATTCATATTATTGTAAAAAAAAATTACTTATTTAATGCAAATTGAATTGAATGAATATAGGTATAATTTAGACCCGCATCCAGTCATTTAGGCCCAACCACACACTTAATTCGGTTGTTTGAATAATAAAACACTTTATAAAAGGTTTATGATTATAAGATTGATTTTAGCAATTATATAAATAAATAAAATAAAATGTATGAAGAGCCCTGTTTTATCATAGCATTAAACCATACTTACTGACTGGAACACTAAACCTACATACTCCAGACGCCTCCTACATTTTAACCCCTCACACCCTTATCATCAAAAATAAGTGTTGCAAAAAACCTAATTTCCAGAACCCTTAAACTTTCTGACATTATATTCCACGACACAAATATTAAACGCATAACAGACATTCTTAACAATAATACGATTAGGAGTAATATTGATCAAGTCGACCATTTATCCTTGGCAGTAAACAAACACATTGATATCATAAAACGTAAAAAAAAAAATGCAACAATGTGCAACATATACACAAGTACAAAACTCTTTACAGCACACAAATAAAATCTACCCTGTCACCAACCCTGATTTTGTACATAACACTATTTCTTCTCTCAATATTCCTTCAAATGTAATCAGCATTCTCAGTCTAGGTAATAACTTTGGCACCCCGCATGCTAACTATAATATTGTCTTCCCCAAGTTGTTAACAGACATAGAATTCATCCACAGGCATAATTTATTTAATGTAAGTGATGAGGAGAGATAACTTTTACAGCTCAATATGATTATAATATACAAAACATTATGATTCTCTTTCCACTCCTCCCTCCATTCCAATTCCACCTAGTGACACTCCAAATTCCATTCCCAACCCTATATTCCCACTCTATTAGAAAAAAACAATAAATCTCTAATTAGTAACTTCCCCAAACTATGCATAGGCTTTTCCAACAACAATAAACTACATAACTTATACACTAAGACCATATTCTCCATACTGACAGATATAATGTCATTTACAAAATCCCCTGCACCCCTCGAAATTTTACTGCAGCATACATAGGACATATGTCCTAAACAAAGAATCCCATAAAAAGAAGAATCAGAGACCATCAGCATGACATTACAAATTTCACAACAAAAACCACTACTACTCTTTCAAAACACTCTACTACTGACAAACATACTTTTGACTTTGACAAATTCACACTTCTTGGAATTGAACCCAATCTTAAGAATTGAGGATTTTTGGTACTTTGTCTGGATTAAGAAATAATAAAAGGTCATCTATGTTTATATTAATTTTTTTATCAAAAATATGTCCAGGAAAGAGAGAAGAACTGTATCTAGAAGGTCATTCATTGTGATATTAGCTATGCCAGGGGTGAGCCTTGTCTATTTACATAAATTTAGAACGAAACCCCACCAATGATATAACAGACAATGACCATATTTCTTCCACATACAGTAATATTTTTCACATCTTTAAACAAAAATAACCTTATAGCATTTTTTCCCCCTACAGTGATATTTCCATGAACCTCAAGCCACCTAATCGTTCTTATCCTTACCTCACTCCTACAACCATTTCCTGTTCCCGTCCACAACTCTCAAATTAATTTTAAAAAACAGATCAGTCATGATGTAAACACTGTTGAGCAGGAGTCTCTATCTCCCCTCTCAGAGTCTCTATTTGGTATGTTACTCTCAGAATATTATAAATAATTTATTTTTTCTCTCCAATAAGTTCAGTATTCAGTTTCATGTATTTTATATAGACCATTACACACAGATTTATATTTTCATTTATTTATTATTCATTAAATTATGGCATATAGACATGTTTCTTTATTATTTTTATATTTTTTTTTTCATATTCAGCCCTGATGAAGGCCTGAAATTCAGGCCGAAACGTTGGCTAAATTAAAAACTTCTTGTTTTCAAATTAGTTACTAATTTTTCGCTACTAATTCTTGACAATCCTCTCCTCAAAATACTCGACGGCCAACAAGTCACCTTCATTATTTTAAACTGTATTTTTTGGGTCTATCTTGACCGAATCCCCACAAAAATTCTCTACTAATAATAGGTTTGGAAGTGATAAGGGATACAGATTATGCACAGTAAATCGGAGGTTACANTAATTTATATTTAAATAAGAATAATTAAATTTCAGAATCAAAAAAATTAAAATTCTCTTTTCATAAATCTGTAACTGAATTTTAGCAATTTTCATTTCTTCCTAATAAGAATATACCAATGTATTATATTTTAAAATTCAAAGTTATTCATTTTTTAAGGTTTTACATAGTTTGTTAATATGTTAAATTTTAAAAGGTCTTGATCCATTGTATATATCTAAATTTTATATTTTAAAAGTTACCTGAAAGAGAAGAATCATCGACTGGCCAAAAGTTTTAAAATTATATACATCGTCCAGGCCACTCTTCTCTTTAACATGCATGAAAAATGACATCCCAAAAATAGCAAATATGAACATAACAAGGAAAAGCAGGAGGCAGATATTGAAGAGTGCTGGCAGTGACATGGCTAGGGCAAAGAGAAGAGTCCGGATTCCTTTAGCTCCTTTCACCAGCCTCAGAACTCTGCCCACTTTGGCTACTCGCACTACTCTTAGAAGAGTTGGACTTACAAAGTACTTTTCTATTATGTCACTTAGCACCAGACCTATAAGATGAAAAAAAATTGTTATTGTATATTTACACATTAGAATTGTTAATTATTAATAATGTAACTCAATATAAAATATCAAGAAAGATATTGTTACTAAAAATATTATTTTGTTATAAATAATGCATTTTAACAAATTCAATGCAATAATTTAAAAACATTAAGAACTGTTTTCACTGAAAACATCAACTACTAAAATTTAAAAGAGAATGTCATACATCTCTTAAGTGTACTATACTACTATTAGGTAAGCTACAAATTATGCGATATCACCGACTCAAATCATCTCATGCATTCAAATAAGGAGATATAACCAAGATTGATTTATAGAATGCAGTTGAGAGAAACAGCAACAGTGGAGAAGAATGGATGGGAATGTAAAATTCATTCATTTAATCAAGACACCAGCTATTTTATCTGCAACCAATAGAAGAAAAGCCACAGTTAATACACAGCACATTTAATTTTTTTAAAGTGATCATTAGGTCTTTTTCCTAGATAGACCATCATCCAGCCAACTTCATAAAAAATTTTAGGTATATCCTATCCCAGTTAGCAAGGAATGTAAGGCGACCCCATGAGAACATAACATATAAAATATTGAAAACAAGGTTGAAGAAAAGTTTTGGGGAATCAGACAATTACAGAATGAGACTACTTTTGAAGGATAAATGACTCGGAGGCTGGTGTCCTTCACTTCTTGCAAGAGCTTCAACATGATGACTAGCATGGCTTGAAGAGGCACAATGATGACTGAAAACCTGTGGTCTATCTTATTGAGATAGATTACTGATCTATCCATGGCATTAGCAGCAATGGACAAAATGAATCTCACCTAACTCTCAAATAAAAATCTCATCTCATCACAAATAAAAGTGCACAAACCTTCGATAGCTGAAGTATCAGCCATGAGACAAGGTAGATCCGGCAAAATAGAAGACTGGCTTCTAGCTGCATTGGAGAAGCTGACCAAATGTCTAGCCACCATCAACTAGGGCAGTGGAGAATAAGCCATGTAGTCAAAGTAGAAGAAGAGTTGATGGCTGTGTTTCTTCCATGAGTGATTATGAACAAAATCAACCATGATTGATGCTGGCCACTTTGTGACTGAAAGCCTTTGCTACCTTCCAAGCAAGTGGGTAAATTGCCTCAGTGACAGATGAGGAGTGCGCCACCACTGGAATTTTTAACTAAGCCTTTTTGTCAATGACCAGAAATCCATCAGGTACCTCGTAGATACTGGTGAAGACACCAACAAAGAGGAAGGAGAAGAAATTCACTTAATAAAGCAGGATCCTTAAGTGACTTAGGCTGCCATCATCCTTGTTTGAAACAGCTTAAGCAAGAGGTAGTACATAATACAAAGGGTGCATCCATCATGGTTAAAGTCCACCATATAGCACCAGGAGATACATTGTCAACAAGCGAAAATCCATCCATATGGCTACAGGCCATCCAGTAGTTCTTGGCCCAGGGGCTTGCATCTTGTGAAGGTCAATGGAATATGAATCTGTAAGTAAAAAGATCTTTATGTTGGACTAAACTATGAATTTAACCAGATCTTTGTGGCTGTGGATGACTTATAAAATAAAGTATTCAAAACCACTTTTAAGTTTAATGAGTTCCTGTTGATGGGTTTTGGTAAAAAAAAAAGTCTTTAACTTTTCAAAATTTTCTTCGCTGTATTTTTTGTTGTCTAGAGTTTGTTTGGTGGTACTTGGACATCATCGCTATGCTTCACTGCTTTCTGGGAAGATAAACTTATACAGACATTGCATACACAGGACAGCCAAACTGCAGGTCTCACCCTCACAATAAATATCAGTTTGGTGTTCAAAAGAACAATAAATCAATAATGATATGCATGAGAGAATGTAAAAGGGAGTTGATCACTGTAAAGTGGCAATTTGAAATGCATCAATTACTGGACATCCCATCAATTACTCCACCCCATGTGGAGCTGTTCTATTATGTGACTACTCTAACAAAGCCATGGATGCTTTAGCTGCTGATGATATAGCAGAATTTTGGATCTTAAAGTACTGCACGCTAGAGAAGATTACAACTGAGCAGTTATGACTGTTCAAGTCCTCACTCACAACCTTGGTGAATTGTTACAAGACAGTGTACCATCCTCACTGAATGAAATTATTTTGTGGAAAATGGCACAGGTTTCTTAAGGTAACCATCATGACTGTGCTCAATACAAAGGGCTGGACAACATTCTTTCATTCATTAACCAACAGTCCTTAGTCTAAGAACTGTGAATAGAGAATACATTTATAATATCACTGTTCAGATGACCTTTTGGAAAGCGGTACATCAATTCTGCAGTGACGAACCTCTACCCAGCTCCTCAAAGCAGCAGTAAAATAAAGACTTTCATCGACAGAGACCTAAGAAATTGCACCTAATTCTATATTCTTAGTGATTAATATTAATTTTAATTCAGCCAATTAGTGTTGATTTGCATACCTGTATATGCCTAGTATTCCATAGGTGCTTCAACTTACCACAACTACCATAAGTTATAAGTTATAAGTTTCTCATTTTTAGTTTGTGTTTGTTTTTGTAGAATTTTAATTATATTCATATAAAAAAAATTAAATTATTTTGGTAATAACAATCCTTGATATAAAGCTTAAACAAAATATAAGAAGTGCGATGTGTTAGCCACTTCCATATGTAATGAAGGTATCTAATAGAGGATTTAATAAAATAAATACTGGTTGCTTTACATTGTCATTTATTTATCTTATTTTGCTTTACTTCCCACGTAACCACAATTGGTCCAGATGGTAGAGTTTTCTAGAGTTAGTCACTCTATTCTAAACGTCCACATTGCTTTGCAGGCTTTTATATCATTAAAATCTGCCATCAGAGTATTTTACTCTGCACCACGTTTGACCAAAACAGATCTCTTAGGCTAGACCAGCTTTTCTTTTATTTATTTAATCAAAATTTATTTTCATATTTTTAAAGCTTTATTTTTATCTATAATCTGTATGTATGTACAATGCATAAATTGTTTCCTAAAACTATAAAATTCACAGCATTTGAACTGGAGGGGAGAAGCAAGCAACTGCCTAGCACCTCTAGGCATAGCACTCCTAATCAATAATTACAGGAGACATTATTTACAATAATTAATAATAAAATAAATTAAAGATAAGTATCCATGCTTTGAAAAAAAAAATATTTATTTGGAGTTAGACTTCTATTTAAGTTTAAAGATTACATAAAAAATTTAAAGATTACACCATCTCTACTGCAGCATAAAAATGAAAGAACAAAAAACTGTGCATTACCAGTACCTTGAGGACTATGTGTCAGAGTATATTACCTTAATTACTGGACTACCAAGCCTCTCTTATCAATTAATTAGTGATTATTATTTCCATAAGAATGAAGAGAAATCAAATTAAGCTTATTAATCATTTATATTATCAAGTGAATTTCTACAGGCAAAAGTTAAATAACCCTTTAAAAAATAAGTAAATACTTTTATTTGTAGTAAGAATAAATCAAAATACCTAAAGAGTGTATTTTTAATTTTTGAAATTCTAATTAAAACCTTACTTCATAAGGAATAAAAGCTGTGAGACATGTAGCTCAAAGTATAATACATTTAAACAAATGTGTTTCTTACCTAATATTGACAAAATTACAACCACAAAATCAAAGAGGTTCCAGGGCTCTCTGAAATAGTGGTATCTAAGAGCAAACATTTTCATGAGGCACTCGCTTGAAAAAATAACAATGAAAATCATATTGAGCATATCTAAGACAAAGGTAAATATCTCAGTCTGCTGATAGTGATCCATTGTCATGGTGAGCATATTGAAACCAATAAATAACATGATGATCATATCAAACTTCTTATCAGTCACTATTTCAAAAACAATAGCTTGAGGTCGCCACTAAAAAAAAAAAAAGTGTTATTCACTATAACCAAAAAAAAGTATAGTTACATACATTTAATATGTATTTATATGTAATTATATCTTATGGATTTCTGGTTTAAGATATCAAAGGGGTTTCTATAATCACAAAGTGGTTTCCTAGTCGACCCAAGACACAGTAGAATAAAAAAGAATGTCAAAAATGTTCGGAATCAATGATTCTCTAAATTTGCAGCTTTACACTAAAGGGAAAGTCAAAGGGATAAAAGAAAAATGTTAATAATATTAAAAATGATATTATGAGGTAGCTGTTAATAATGTTAATATTAGTAATATGAGGTAGCTTTAATTGCATTTTTGAGGTAGGTGAAAGCAAACATTTGCATTTCACTCTCAAAAAGAGTGAAATACACTGTGAATATTAAGAAGGAAATATAAAGAATATATTAAGCAGAAGCAATGTTCATCAATATTGAATTTACTAAATATTCTGATTTAAATTGCAGGTATATCATACCCAAAATTCTCTAGAAAACAAAATAGATCCTTTAATATTTTAATCATTGAGTTACAAACCAAGTTTGATTTTGTTACTTTATAGTTACAATTCTGACTGCTAATTAAATAAAACAATCTTCTTTAAGATAAACAAATCAAAAGAAAGTAAGAATAAATGAGCTTAATATAACTATATGGCTCACTTGTTTAACAGTACTTAGATATAACAAATATAATTTTTGAGAGGTTATTTTAATTTGCAAGTGCTAAAAAAAGATCATGTCCAAATTGGGTTTCAGTGACAGTAAAAAAATTTATAAGTACTTAATTGTAAATAAATATTTCTAAAAGACTAGTAAAATTATGTATATAAGGATAAGATGAATATAAAAAATTGAAGGCTTATTAAGAGTATATTTCTGTTCTTTAAAACACAAAGAAATCATAAGCCCTTACCCTGGGTCGAGGAATTGCTTTTAGTGGTTTCTTTGAACCCATCTTTTTCATAGCATTGTAATATTTCTTCTGATCTTCAGTCATGAACATCTCCAAGGACCCTCCCGCTTAAATAAAACAAATCTCATAAATTATTTCGCACACTAGACTAATTTGAAAAATAAATATGTATTTTCTATAATAAATTTAAAAGCTTCAGTAATAGAGTACAAGACTAGTGCCCATCAGAGAATGAATAGAGTTCCAGGCTCATGAAAATAATTACAAATGATAAAAATATATTTAAGCTCAAAAGAAGCTGCTTCCGAGGAGATAAAGATAAATTTGTATTATACAAAATAAATTATTCGATCAATAACACCTACAGTTTTATTAGAAAATAATATAAGAAGAATAACATGAAAAATGTAATATGTCTACTCAAATAATAAATATTGCACAGATAGAGCAAAAGAAAATTATGAAAAAATAAGCATTTGCTAATGGAAGATAGCCCTTAAAGGCAGGGAAAAAAAACATTTACAAAACTTACTCAGTAATACAAATTATGAATATGTAATATATTGGTGTTTTTTAAAATTATATATTATTATTATCAAATTAATATTTACAGCAGATTTTTATTGGTTAGTTGATTGCTAGGAAAAGAAGAAGATTAGGAATAAACTTTATAAATAATAAATAAAAACACAAGTTTGTGATACAAGTATACAAAAAGGTATTTCATGTCCAATGAAATAAGATTTAAAAAAGGTTTCAGATTTGAACTTATACATATTTTAACATACATTTTAAAAGATTTTAAAAGTTAATAGTTTAGTCGAACCTTTGTTTTGTTACAAAGTGGACAGTGATGACCGAAACACACTGAGGTTAAAGCAGAAGTACAAAGTCAAAATACAACAGGGTACAAAGGTAAATGCAGGGTGAAAGATAAAAAAAGATTATAAGAATGAAGATTAATAGACCTACAAATGAAAGTTGGAGAAATAAATGAATCAGAAGATAATGTAATAGGAGACAGTGCATCCTAAATCTCAGTGTAATCAGATTGGTAATCTCTGGACATTGATAACTAAGAAAGGCATGTTAAATATACTAATAAGTATTTAAATAATCAATGGGAACAAGTGGGTCAAGTGTCTTTGGTTAATGAAATGTCTGGCACAGCTATATTGGGTTACCTCATCAAGTCAAATTCTGCCATAGTTACAATTAAAAATTGATCTCTAAGTACTTTTTAGTTATGTTTAAGCTTAGGAAAATGACTGTAATCAAGAGCTTTAAGTTTTTTCACTAACTAAAAGTCACAGCCACCAAGAGGATTCACTGGACCTAGTGATAGATACGAGCTTAATTTAGATAAAAATTAATATAATAAATAGATAATAAATAAATTAATAGGCCTTGGAAATAAATGGAAATCAATTTTAATTAAGTAAATATCTACTTTATTTGTAATATTAGGTAAGATGTATGTATAACATAATATACAAAATTGTAACTAAATATCAATTGTTTATGTTTAATAATATTTTCACAAAAATAACATTAAGGAAATGTCCAAAAATTTAACATAGAGGATTGATTTGTATCAACACACATTAACAAGCTTCATCCCTAAATATTCTGTCGAGTTCTCTATTAACTTTTTCGGACAATTCTTTATCTAATACCACTTTCAAGAACTATTGTCCCTGGGATCATTAAGACATAGAGATTCATTTAGCAAAAATTAAACACTAAGATGTATGTGGATCTATGCTTTAGAATTTTAGAGTGGCAGTATACAAGTCTAAGTGGAAATAAAGTTGTGTATAAAAAAATTACCATTTTATCAAATTCAAGATTTCAAAGGTCTGTAAATGGTTTAAACCCATTTAATACTAATCAATGCTTAAAAATCCATTAAAAGCATTCTCTAAGCTTGTAAAATCACATTTTACTTTTTAAAAAAGAAAAAAAGAAGCTTGTTTAGTTATTTGTTTTAAAGAAGAAATATGATATGAAAGGGTCCTATAAAATTTTTGTAATTTTTAGGCATAACGGGAAAAAATTCTTAAATTATTAAATACAAAGGGGAAGGTGTCCTTCAACAGCGCACTGTGCGATTTTGGTTTGAAAAATTTTTTCAAGGAAAAGGGGTTTTGGGTGACAATTAATGGATATTGATGAGAGTCTGCTGTTGAGTCAAATCCATTCACAAGTACTCCCAAACTTGTAGGAAGTGTGGTGTGTCAAAATATACAGCTAATCGCCATCCCCTTACCATCTTTGCCATCCCCCACAGGGAAGGTGAAAAAGTAGACCCACCCCACACAAATATACTCCTCAGCAATCAGCTAAGAGGTTAGAAATTTGTGAAAATTTATTTTTAATTTTTTATATCCTTCTGATATGACATTTTACAAGAAGATTATCTCCTATGATGAAAAGTGGGATTACTGGTGAAATTTGAATACCTTTAAGCTATGGCTAAATTACAAGAGGGCAATTTGGAAAAAAAAAATCCATGGTTTGTATTTTTTTTTTTAATTTTGAAGGGTTATTCATCAAGAATTTGTTCTTCATGGATGCTCTACTCTAACTCTGAACTCTACTGCGAACCACTAGAAAGATAGTAAACAAAGTTATCTGAGCATTATTCTGCTTTAATCTAACAAGAGGAGTTTAATTCCAACAAGATAATGCTCCTCCTTACACTTCTGTCAAGCCGAAGAAAATTTTGAAGAACTTCATGAGTTCGAACTCTTGCCTAATTCAATATAGATTCCAGACCTCGAACCGTAGGATTACTAAGTTTCGATCCATGGCCTATTTTCTTCAAGGGTAAAATTTGGTAATTTTGCGAAGTTGAAATTGTTGACAGTTATCCAAAAGAAAGGTATCAGTGAGGGATCGAGTAATTAGCTAGCAGATGCCCAATGCCGATATATAACAATGGACTATACTATAAGAATTCATTGAATTTTATATCATAGACATAATAATAAAAATATTTGTATTTAAAATTTAAATTAAAAAAAAAGTCTTTCTGCATATAAATATTTTTATGATTCGAGACCTATCGATGTCATTTCATCTTCAGGGCCCACTTTTTCTCAGCACAGACTTCTTCCGCCAAATGACCTAGGTAGTTGGTATAAAAATCCCGAGCTGAGACAAAGCAGGTCTTGAAGATAAAATCAAAAAGCCTCGAAGAATACAAATATTTATGCGGAGCTAGACTTTTATTTAAATTTAAATATTACAAGGAAAATCACCTTCACCCCAGCATAAAAATAAATACAATTTTTTTTTTATCCCCCCTTTATTTTCTGATCTTGTTTTCATCTAGGAGAGTTTTACAGTTTTGATTAGTTCTCAAAGAATTTTTTTAAATGTTCATTATTTCATGACCCAACAGATGTACTATACAATTCTGTATAAAATGTTGATTTAATGTTTTTATAAATGATAAAGAAGAAATAAAGCTCTGCTTCATTTAATTTCATTTTCCCAGTAAGAAGTTACTATGCAATTAGGTTATTATTTTCTGTGATATCAATGATTTAATTACAGTTTTTTTTTCTAAAGTTATTATCTTATAATTATCAATCTCTATGAAAACTATTGTTGAAAAATTTTCCAAATGTTTAAAAAAAGTTGATTTGATTTTGGGAAGATTAAATTTAAACTAATAAGAGAAAATAAGTTTTCAAGGACTTGTCTTGTTGTCTTGTTATGGAATGTGATTAATTAGAAGGCATGTAACAGAAGGGAACCAATCCACATTGTACTTGTCTAGAGAAGAATCTAGTACAATAAATTGCCTTGAAAAATATATTATAAAATTTTTATTTTGTAGTCTGATTCTGAATAATCAAAAAGAAAAGTGTTAATTGGAAGTTGAAATGACAGTAGACAATAGCAGAAAATCTAATTTGTGTTTCTCACTGACACACAGGAGAATGTCTATCTCTACAGTTCTTGCAATTTCTTGTTAAGGTTTTAAAGCCTTTTAGAATAAATAAACTATTCTTCTAATTACCTCAATTTTGAAAATCTGATTTATTAAATGTTTACTTTACTGAAAAAATATAGAAAGGAAAAAAGGAAAACATGATAACCTACAAACAAACTACTATGATATGCCATAATACATCAATATGTATTATAATATATCAATTATGTAAAATAAAATATGCTTTATTTGCTTTTAAATTATATAAAAGTAAAATAAGATATGAAGATTTAGAAAGTTTACAAATAATGTAAAGGAAACTAAAACCAGAAGTGTCAAGATTTCTCAAAAAATAAAAATAAAATTAATTTACAAAGTATGTCTTACAATAAAATGTTAATGCTAAATCAAAATTTATATAATCATTACAAGCCATCAAAAATTATTACCAATAAATTATAGCTATTACATTCAATAATTGCAAGAGGTAATTATGTTACATCAATTAATATTATAAATATAAGAAAGTTGTGTTAGATATAATATAGGTTAAAAAAAATATACTTATCTTTTTCTTTTGTTCATTAAAATTGTCAATGATGACTCCAATGAATAGATTGAGAGTGAAAAATGACCCAAAAATGATAAAAAATACAAAATAAAGATACATATATATATTTGTTTCTCTTATTGGCTGCTTCCCAAGCTGAAACAATAAATGTTTATTTTATATTAGTATCTCAAATAAAATTATCCATATACCAATAATGCAGCACATTTAGAAAATCATAAACAAATTTTAATGAAAATTAATTTAAAGATTGTTTTTGTTTGGTATTCAGATTATTTTTGTGTTTTTCATTTTTTGAAGGTATTTCTATTTCAAGCAACTATCAATGGCTAATTTATAATTTTATGATAACTCTTCCATTGATTTTATTATTGAGTTACTTAAAGAGTAAGATTAAATAATAGGCTTTATGTCTTCAGCATTTATTAACAAAATAGCAAAACCACTTTTTAGTTATAAGGGGCAATGTATTTTGATAGACAAATCTTTAAGTAATGTGAATTTCATCAAGAAGGTACTGCCAATTTCAATATTTATAAATTTATTTAAGTTAATAGATTGAGTAAGGACATTTTAAAATTTTGGTCAATCAATACAAGGAACCAGGACTTGTTTTTATGCCCATTATATGAGCATTTTATAACTTAATCAAGTTGCACCCATTGTGAGATCGTCGTCTGACATGGGCCTACCAGGACCCTTGGGTGAAAATGTTTGTTTAAGTAATTTGGTTTTTAAAGGCAAAAAAATGCTTTAGATCATAACACGATGATTTATATTCTTTAATGATTGGGGGTTGGTTGGCTGCCGAATCAGTATCAGAGAAATAAAATACTCCAAAATTATTGGGACTGTCAGTTTAGTTCTGCAATCTTGAGATGTGACCATAAACCTCCCTCGGAGATCTATCCAGACATCACTATCACCCTGGTGATATGCAATTAAAATGGCATGTTCTTTAAGAAGAGAAATATTGATGTTAAATCTGTCATGCTGTAACAATGTTATTATATGCATTGTTTCAAGTAATTATCTGTATGACTGATATATATGTGGTAGTGCAAATAAAGGAAGAACAATTTTTGGGAGATCAGATTAGGATCTATTAAAGAGATATATAAGTATTATAACTTATCGTTAGTGTGGGGGTACAGTTAAGGAATGTGAAATTAAATTTTAGAATTTTTTTACTAAGTGGTATCAGGAATGCAAGGGAGATAACAGTATTTAGTTGCATAAGTAGTTGAATGAAATTAAAGAGGTAGATTAATGAGACTTATTTTGAAAGAGGTTCTAAAATTTATCTACCCCACCATTACTCCATTGTCTCAGCAACTTCTATTACCAAGTAGTGTTTACTTTGAGAGAATTAAAAATATCCACTTAGCCAATTGACCACCCTTTGAAGATTTCATCCTTTCAATCTGTTTTGGTACAACTTGCACCTCTTTACCATTTTTCTTCCACCATAACATATTTATTCTTAAAACAATTACTTCCTCAAAATACAGTAGATAAATTCACACATGTTTATATATATATATATATTATTATTATTTAAAGACTGAGAAAACAGGTAACGAAAGGAGAAAGGTACCAGACCTGTATGGGAAGGGGCCAATTGAAAGTGGCCACCTGCTAAGAAAAGGATATCATATTTACTCAGGAACAGTTCTTGGATTCATCTAGGCCTGCCTGGAACCTTCCATACAATTATAAAAGTGGCCTTTAAATTAGTATCAGTTTTTTTGAGTAAGATCGCGTCTCAGAGCGGCTAGCTGGTCATGGCCTTTCCTAATGTTAAGTGACAGAAACTAGTAAGTGCAGACAATAAAAAAAGTTATTTTGAGGCCTCTTTGTAAGAAAGTACAATTTATTTATATGTACCTATTCGTTAATAAGCTGTTAGTAATTTACCTTTTCTATTTATTTATTTATGAGTTAGTATGACTATAGGTTCAATTGTTATCCGTAATAAGTAAGTGTACTTGTTTGTTATAATAAATTATCTTCAATTTATCTCTGTTCTTAATTATTATTAACACATAGCCCATAAAAATATATTTGGGTAGGGAGAGGGTATTTAAGTTGTTTGTGTATTTAAATATTAGGAAACAAAAATATAAATAATTTGATAATATACTTACATCTCTTGAGTCTATTGCATCATTCATTATTTGAATCCATCCCTTAAAAGTGGCTACTTGAAAAAGGCACAAATATGCTTTCCCGACATGATCAAAGTTCATAGGAGAGTTTTCCCAAGTTAAATTTTCAGCTTCACATACATTTTTATCTGGGATAATTTCAAAGCTCATGGTTGATTTATTTGCATCAACACACTGAAAAATGAAGAACATTTTATGTTATAAATCTATATTAATTTAGGATATTTTAATTAAAATATTTTCAATATAATTTATACCTTATAATATTTCCCAGCAAAAAGCTGAACACCCATAATAGCAAAAATGAGCCAAAATATTAGACACACCAAAAGCACATTGAAGATACTTGGAATTGCTTGAACTAAAGCATTAACGACAACCTATATAACAATAAAATAAGCTTCAGTAAATCACACAAGCAATTTTTTATATAAAATAATAAGTCAAAGAACAGGTAAATTTTATGGAAATTTTTGTGACTTATATACTATATTATATAACAAGTGATTTTATTTAAATGGAAAGAGATATGAAGGCTAAATATATATCATAAAATAAATAAATTTCAAATAAATTAGTTAGTAATGTTGTTAGTTTAGAATAAGGAAAGTTTGCTTATTTTGATATTATACAATAGTATGTGAAAATTTTTATTATAATAATAATGAAAAAAAAAATTATGAAATTTAACAAAATGTTAACCTATCTGCAAGTTGACTAAGATAAACTAAAGTGCATTGAAATGTTCCAAAAAGTGAGATTAATCTGAAGTACATAATTTAACTACCACCATTTCTTTAAATTTTATGAAATGAAGCTATCATTAAGTACAACTGAGCTATGGAACAATTTTCATAAATATGTATTAATACAGATTACTTGTCAAAATAAGTTTTATTCATATTCCAGTGCTTTAAATAACATTTAAGCATATAATACAAAAAATGGACATATTCTTTAACAGTCTTGATGGGATCTCATCTCCCCTGTTAGTTCCTCCTTTAAATTTTTAGATTAGTTTTAATTAATGAAGTTGCGGCACTGGCCTTTTTTCTCCCCCATGGTATTGTAACTCACAGCCAATATTTAGGGGGACTAACTTAGCCAATAGTCAGTTAGTTACTTTAGTTAGCAAATTACAAGATGTAACTTACTTTACAGTACGTAATAAATAAATAAAAATGTTTTAATTAATTATTTTTTGGAAGGTAGGAATGTAAATTTAAATTATCAGAAGTTTGTCTAACTTTTAATAGCATTTCAGTTTTCTGTCCTTGAATTTTTATTATTCTCCTAAACTTTCATAATTCGTTTTATATTCTTAAGATGATTGGTTCTCACAGCAAACTATCTAAATTCGATATGTGTATGAACAATGTTATTTTCTATTTAGCTAATGCATTAGTTTTGCCTGATTTTGGGGAGAAAGTAAACCAATCAAAATATCTTAATAACTGTTCCATAAGATGAGTGAGCATGTTCAATAGTTTAATTATTAATAAGTTGGTGCTTCTAGTTTTGAACAAAGATCTGTTTTTTCTTATTTTATTATTTTTTATTATATTCAACCATCAATTCTTGTAATTTAATTTCATGCCGCTCAGGACCTATCAGACCTCTGCTTATATTTGCCCATTACTTTAAATATAGTTATATAGTGCCCATTAACTGTATATGTAGTTATACAGTAACAAAAACTTTGGGCTCACTTTGATAGAATGCTCAAGGCAAAAAGACATATTTAATTAAACTATATTGTATCTCAAAATACCTATCAAATAATTGTATGCGAAATAAGAAAAATATTAATTGAAATTTAATATTATTCTTTCAGGAAAAAAATAAGATCAATAATTTCATAAAACATGTAGAAGTTAGAGAAAACTTCAATGCTCTATTTATTTATTAGTGAGAATAAGAGTAGTGAGATTAATGAAAATTATAAAGCATACATTCTCCAATTATTTTCTCGCTAAAATAAAGTTATAACTCCCATGTAATTATAACTTCAATATTTTCAAATAATATTGGGTTGAGGAAAAATGCATTTAATTTTTCATTTTCAATAGATGTTATTAATGTTCCTTATCTCTTGTAATCCTTATTCAGTGAGTCAAAGCCCAAGAAGCATTCTATTTGTAAAGGTATTTTTATTCACCAGCTCAGTCATAAGCTACTATGCTTAGAAAATAGAGATTACTAAAGGTCTTTTTTGTCATTCTCTGCATTTTGTACTCTCAAAAAGTGAAAAATGCAGTGAAGGCTCATCGAAAATTATGTGTTGTTCATGGTGATAAATGCTTAAGCGAAAACCAGTGCCAGAATAGGTTCGCTCATTTTTACTCCAGTAATTTTGATGTAAATAAGGAACTTCATCCAGTCGGCATGGCAATTGGCATAATTGTTGAAAAAGTCTTGAACAAAAAAACTGAGCTATTTTTCAAGGAATCAAGGGAGCTCTACTCTCTACTATTACCAACATATGTAACTAAAGTAGTCAATTTAAGAGAGAAAAAAAAAAAAAAAAGGTAGATTTAATCACTAGGAAGGGTATAGTTATCCATCACAACAATACTAGACCATACACATATTTAGTAGCTTAGCAAAAATTGAGAGAGCTAGGCTAGGAAGTTTTGATGCATCCACTGTACAGCCCAAACCTTGCCCTATTAGACTACTATTTAATCATTCTCTTGAACTCCCGTAAAGTGATAAAGCCCGCACCAAAAGAAGCTTGAGCAAAATACTTGGCTCAGTGAAGTTCTGAGATTCAGAAATCTCAGAACTTCTACAAAAACGGACTTATGATTTTATCGGACAAGCAGATGTTGATGGTCACTGATAAAAGTGGTAAATATATCATTGATCAGAGTTTTGTTTAGTAAAATTTGAATAAAACCAAAACTACTTTTTCCCCAAACCTATAATTGAATTCTTCCAATAAATCCTTAATTTTTTACTGTTTTTTTTAAGGCTGTTTTTGACCTAAAATTGTTCACTGGCTATCTCAATGCATGAATAATTGAGTTTCTTAATAAATAAATAAAAAGTTTAAAATACACTTTATTTATTCCACTACGCTTTATAACTTCTCTTTTACCTTATAAATTTGTGCTTTGAATTTTTATAATGAAAAAATGTTAAAGGTTTTTTATATTTTAAATTATGATATCATGAACTCTAGTAAAAGCTACACAAATAAATATTCCACAATGAAATTTCTAAAATTGTCAAGAATAAATTTAAATACGCATTTTTTGATAATATGTTTCACCCAAAGTCTTTCTAAAGAATTAAATTAACTAAGTGAACTTAATTAAATGTTAAAATTTACTATTTAAAAAAACTAATTTAAAAAATATTAAATTATGAACATTAAAGCACTTCATTTATTACGGAATGACAAAAATAGTAAAATCATTTGTTTCAGCAACAAATGATAGGGATAGAATTAAAACTATGAGTAAAATATTGTTTTCAATATTTTGTGAATTTTCAAAGCCTAAGACCAATAGTTTGTAGCCACTTCAAAATATAGTTATTTTGGAATTTAATATTTATTTAAAGTAATCCATTTAGAGTATATTAATCAAGCTCTTATGATATTAAGCATATCATTAGAATGAATGGAACCCAAATTCTAAACTTCATCTAATTTAACTAAAGAAGAAATTGCGTGTGATATACCAAAAAGATAAGACATTTTTATCTTATTTCAAACATTTATTCTGTATGTTTATGAAATCTATAACAACACAATTAAACCCCCAAGGGTTAAGCATAATTTCATAAGAATTAGTTTAATGTTATTAGACAGTATGCTTCAAGTTAAGGTCTAAATGCTAATTTTCTTTAATGAAACTTTGACAAAGGGCGATTTCTATATTTCTAGAGTCAGAAGAATAGTTGGATTCAAATAGGCATGTGTAAGGATGACTAATGGCTGATGTAGAAAAATACTATCAAATAAATAGTTTTGGGATACTCCGCTAATGATTAAAATTTGAGTAAGCTTGTTTAAAAATAGAATAAACTTTAAAGTATTATTATTTATAAGGTTAGAAAAGGCATATTAAAAATTATAATTTTATAAACTAGTTCAAAAACCTTAATGATCTAATATTAATACCAAAATTATAAAATTTTGAAAACATATATAAATCATCATGAATATGGAAGAGATACAAAAAAGTTTCTTCCTTAAATTTGACTTTTAGACACTAAGTTTCTTCTCCTCCTTCTATCAGAAAAATAAATCAATGATTGTAAATTATCACCTAAGCATGAATATAAACATAAGAAAATGTATATGTGAAACATTTTAATTAAAAATTAGATTATTATTAATATTAGATTATTATTATTAATTTTACTACTTAAATTTTGTTGAAACATCACAAAAAGTAATAATAGTGTTGATTCAGTTAATTACAGATAAGGAACACAAGTTTTCGTGTAATTTATTATTCTTCTTTTCAAAGAAACTATTTCTAAATAGTAATGTAATTATTACTAAAGACTCTAGTTAGCTGTTCTCTTACTCTCTCTCTTACTCATTCCCATTGATGAATCGACATAAGTATAAATTTGAAGTTATTACATATCTTAAAGCATAAAAAATTTAAATCAATTAATTAATAATAAAAGTAATAGTATTCATAATTTATCATACAAATATAAAACATTATAACAATATTTACAGTCAAAAGTCTACACAAATGATGCTAGTGCAGTCATGCAATAGGGAAAGCATTGAATAAGCAAATAATAGGACATGTGCAACATAATATTTAAAAAGACAGTAGAATGCAATGTGCGCCACACAGAAAGCATGTCAGCTGCGAGTCGCGGGAAAGAGAGGCAATTGTACTCTATTCGTCAAGTTTGACTTCCCTTTAGGTAGAAACTGCAGTTCAACAATATTTTTTCTGTGTGGGGCTTCCAGCAAAAATATAATCTGGTTCCATTCAGTATACAAATAAATTAAATTGAAAATTAAATCTAAAAAATGATGGTGCACTAAAAGATGGAGATGAAGTGGATTAGAACATTCTCTCGACACTATTCTAAATTAATTTCTTAAAAAAATAAATAAAATAAAAAGTTAAAGAATAAATAAATCAAATTTGTTGATAATATATAAACATCTAACCTTTAACTAAAAGTGAAATTTAATATAGATTACATTGAGTTACTATTGTACACAAATTTTTAATTTAAAAATAAACCCCAGACTTAAAAATGCTTTTTGTTAGGAATTTGAGGTTTATTGTAAAGACATACAAGTTTTTGCCTTTTGAAACACAATTTTCTGTGGAAGATGGATGGCCTTTCACTAAAGAATCTTAAAATTCGTTCTTTGACTATATAAATAATAAACTGTACTGCATAAAATTGTGGATAGTAAAATGCAAGAAAATTATTTTAAATTGTGCCAAAATTTGTAATAGAGAAAAAACTTGAGTACATAATTAATTAACTATCTTTTATCATAATGAATTATTACAATTAGAAAATTTTAGGGAAGAATAAAAGTTGATATGAAAACTTGGTAAAGGTGAGACATCCTGTCTAATGGGATAGACACAACTTAATTAATAAAGGAAGTATAAAATACTTCATATATCAGATGTAAATGGTAACCTAAGACACAACGTTAGGCTAAGTTTTCTTTAGATTAAGATTAAACTAAGCCCATATTAATAAGAGCTTTGATAGACCTAAGTGTGAGAGAATTATTTGTAATCTTTAATATTATTTAAAGAGTAAACTTTTAATATAATAGTGAGTGATCTGGCTACTTTTTAACTTTTATAGCATTCAGATTAAAATCTCCAAGCCTAAAATTGTTCACTGGCTATCTCAATGCATGAATAATTAGCAAACATAGGCATGTGTAAGGATGACTAATGGCTGATGTAGAAAAATACTATCAAATAAATAGTTTTGGGATTTTCCGCTAATGATTAAAATTTGAGTAAGCTTGTTTAAAAATAGAATAAACTTTAAAGTATTATTATTTATAAGGTTAGAAAAGGCATATTAAAAATTATAATTTTATAAACTAGTTCAAAAACCTTAATGATCTAATATTAATACCAAAATTATAAAATTTTGAAAACATATATAAATCATCATGAANAAATTAATATAAATGTATTAATAAATAAAAGTTATAAAAAAAAATTAGTCTATAATGAGGGGCGACTACAATGTTTTGTTATCAGAACATACCCTCATGCCTTGCATCCGGGACATAGCCCTTAGAGGACGCAAAGCGCGGAGAGTTCTCATAGTTTTGAATGCCTGAATCCCTCCCGCACCAAGCATCGAGGCCGTGAAGTTTATCAGAGACACCTGGTGACCGAAACAGACACAACAACCACTCACACTTAGTAATAAAATTATTCATAGATAAAGTTACAAATAGACGTTATTGATAAAATCTACACAGAATGTTTATTGACCATACAAACAGAGAGAACACTCTTGAAAAGAATGAAATAGTCATACATTGCCAAATGGGAATGGCTAAAATAAAATAGACATGATATAAGTGAAAAATAATCAAGTGCTTGAAAAAGAAAACAACACTATTAGTAAAACTATAGGAAAACTGTATTAAAAAACCAGATCATTAATGCATCATTGCTCTAGCCTTCATGTTACAAGATTGGATGTTTTATTTTAAAAATCTATTTTTTGCACATGGGTAGAATATATTTATATATTATACAAAATCTATCACTGTCTCTCACTATAACTGAATAGTTCTTTTAATAATATTTATTGGTCTCTTTTTACTCTATGGAGGTTTTATTTTCAGCTTCAGAAGTTTATGACTTAAAGGTAGGATGAAAATCAGAGAACAACGGTAAAAAGGTTATAATAAATCTATATAATCTGTTTCCCTATTCATTTAACCACGTTTAACTAATAACATAAGAGCTACCTCTGATTATCATTTAGTAAATGAATTTATATCAAATGCATAAGTCTCAGAAATCAACAATACAAGCTCAGAACAAGCAACATGGTGTGCATTTTACAAATAACATCGATATTGCCGGCAGATAGGGGATACATACAAGTACTCATAAATAAAACTGTTTTCATTTTATAATACTTTTGTCATTAATACCCTTTTAATTATTTTACCCACTTCAAAGATTTTGTTACACAAATATTAATTAAACTTAGAGCTTATGATGAAACACAAGGTTCAGCTTCAGAAATAATTGCAATTTCAGAACATGTACCACAAACCTCCCCCTTCCCTAAATTGACATACAAATATCTTTCCAGATATACGAACAAGTATTCTTTCCACCCTCATATAATTCCTTTCCTTAACATTGCGGCACTTAGGTTTTCCCACAGCAAATTTCTAAGAGTATTTCTTAACAGATCTTATCATGAACATTATGACCCAGTAAATTACACTAGTGTCCCAAGCAATATCAATCACCTCAATACCATTTTAGTTTCTTTCAAATACCTTTTTGAACTTTTTTTCCTTTTTTTATTACTTTTTTTTAGCTTTCCATTTCATTATAACCCTAATTTTATTTCAAGTTTATGGAATCTGCCTTCACCTTTCGTTTAGGATTTCATATTTTTTTAAAATAAAAATAAATGTAAAATTTATTTTTTTTAAATGATAAACAATATAAATTTCATACACTCATATGTATGAAAAATAAAAACCTTGGGTCCTGATATATTATTTATTGCTAGAAGCAGTTTGACAAAACAAGCCAAGAGTATTAACTTTACATACAATTTTCAATTTAACTTATAATTAATAATTACTGAATATTAATATCTGAATATTTGGGAAAAATTTAAACCCTAACAAAGTTATTTAAGCTGCTATAAAAATTGGGTGAAACAATTAATCCAAATATGGAACTATTGCCTACTTGACAACACAAAGATGTTCTGCAAACTGAAACACTTTTGATAATGAGCAGTCATCTTTATGACTTTACTTGATTTTTCAATCAAATCTTGTAACATATTTTGCTAGGTTACCTATAGGGACTTTTACTTTGAATATTAGCTTTTGATGGAATTATTGTTATTTTTCTTTAAATATATTACAGTATTATTTGTATAATAATGCTTGCAGAAGAAACAAAGCGTCATAGAAATACAGTTATATGCAGCATTCACAGTCTAGGATATATGAAAACTCCTGGCAGTAGAACAATACAAAGTATACTATCTAGCCCTCTGGTGATCAATAACTCCAATTCTCTTGATATGCTCTTCAAACAGAATCCAGAATGGAACCATAGTTCTATACTAGAAATATTCTCCCTCCTCCTTATCATAAAAAAAAAAAAAGAGACTATGATCAGATACAATAACTTAAGTTATTCATTTAACCAATGATTAAGAGAGTGCTTGAAAATTGCTGACATAGAAATTCTGCCTCAGACATAGAAGTTCATTATTTAATGAAAACAAAAAATTCAGGGATTTTGTCAAAAATAAATATTGGAATTTTTTAGTATAAAATTAAATGGTAAATCATTAGAAATTTAATTATTATTAAAATTAGGCAATAATCATTAAATTTCTTAAATTTATTATTCTTAAATTTACCAAAATTGGTTTATTAAGAATAATGTTTCATAGTATTGCAATGTTTTGTTGAGAGGGAGACATGACTTGCCTGTACAAATGAAAATGGCATGAAAGAAAATAAGTCAACAGGAATTCATTAATATCGACTTTAGTTGGCATGAAGATCCAAATTTAACTTCCCAATACCCTATAAAATATAAAAATAAATTAAGAGTCAGAAGTGGTAACACACCACAATAAAACAAAGAAGACATGAATAAAAATAAATCCACTAAATAAGTGGATCTAAATAAGTTTGATCTCATGCATTCAAGAGCATAAAAAATATCTCTGAGCTAAGATCTGTTATGATATCTGTAACTTTCAAGTACTAGAAAGATAGTGTGGCATACAGGAAATCTATCACTCAGGAGCTGCATAAACTGAGTAAATCCCATGAATAACGGTTAGTAATTTAAGTACTTCTTAAATGTAAAAGAATAACCTCAATAGCTAGCTAAAACATTCCTTTGGAATTCAAATGAAGGCCTGAAGAGTGACTGATCTTGAATTAGCGCCTGTGTTTGAGGCGGCCAAGTTAATCGTAAGTCTACCAAGCACTTACGAGAAAAATGACATATGTTGTTGAATAAAAACATACTGCTGATAAATTTGAAAAATACGATGCCTCAAAATTAATATTTTTTTAATCAAATATAAAAGTTGTATTTATATTTATCAATAGATAATATATATTTCTATTTATCAATATAAATGTTGTTTTATTTAATAAAACTGCTTTAAAATATACATAGAAGATTCGGGAGTCTACTTTATATAATTGTATATGACCATTTTAAGAGCAGAAAAACACTTAAAAATATCTTAAAAAACAATGATATTATTGTGGCATTATTTTCCAAGACATATGATGGTTCTTAACAAAGAATATTTTTGGTGGGTTATCAATATTCAACTTTTAACACATTCAAGGAAAAATAAAAGAACAAATGTATGCTGCCAGTTTTCATATTTCCACAGAAAAGAAGAAATTCATGAATATTTAAATGACAAACCAAAGCAATAACCGAACATTAATTGCAGCATGATAAAGCTTAAAAAAATTAATTATTTCAATGAAGGCTCCAAACAGCCACAAACACATGCAGTCTTATTAATGCACTGAAAGATATTTAGTTTTCTGTAAGGTTTCGACAGTTTACAAAGTCCCTTTAATTTAATTCCATTACTTTGATTTAAAAATACAAAATATTGTATATGTTTTAATCTAGTAAATACTGAGAACACAAGAAAATTTATTGGTTTTCCTGGAGCATAAAGCTCTGAACCATGTGTTCCTAAGTTTGGCTTAATTACTTCCAGTAAGATCTTATTAAATATTAAACATTGTCAAAGTTTACAATCAAGTTGAAAAAATAAAAAATAGTTAATATTTGTTTTGGATGAGTAGAATGAGTCAAAAATTTTTATGAATAATTAAATTTTAATATATGTTAATTTAATCTTTTAGCATGGAATTAAAATATATTATGAAGTATTAAAACAGATATTTATTCCATTTTTAAATTATACTCCCTATTTCTTTATTTCTTAACATTAAATTTACCTAAAAATTAACCAAAACAACCAAAGTTTCAATTTCATTCACAAAAGAAAAGCATATAGCAGACACAATTTTTTTTTTTCCTTTGAGTTAATAATTCCATCAAAACCTAATTTATTCAATTACCAAAAGACAAAGTAAGAAAAAAAGAAAAAAAAAAAGAATGAAAATCTACTTGAAATATACAAAATTACATTTAAATACTGATTTCACTTAGTGAGCTAAAACAAACATGATTCTTGCAGTCATATCAAAGTTATCAATAATAATATAAATGCATGAATAATTAGCAAACATAATAAGTGTTCGCAGACAAGTAGGAGAGACAACCCTCATGGGGGCACACATAGGTTTGATTGTGCAACACTGACTTACAATAACACAAAGTCTTGTACAAAGAAACGAAGAGAAGGAAACACTGAAAGCTATTGCTCTGCTTCAAGTTATTTTTAGATTTGCGTAGAAAACTCCACTCTTTCAAAGTCAGACTTAAATGCTTTAAAAGCAGACCGTAAACTTACACGCATGCCTTCCCAACGGGAAACAGCACGAAGTGGCCTTAGGGCTCGTAAAGTTCGCATTGATCGGAATGCAGGGATGTCTGCTGCTCCCGCCCATGTGGCGGCCAAGTTAATCAGAGAGAGCTAGAAATAATCTCACACAATATCTTATATGTCTCATTAAAATAAATAAAATTAACAACTTAACTAATAATCTCTGAATAACAAAAGAATCTATAACAAATTAATAAACAAGTAGGTTAGAAAAGAGTGATCATAAATTCAATTACTAAGAAGTTTTTAAATATTAATATTTTAGTAGCTCTATAAAATCTAATAGAGAAACAAATATAGATTTTTTTTTAAATCTTCACATGTATAAATTAAATTTATGAAAGCCCAAGATTTCAGCAATATATTCACTAGGAAAACACACATCTCTCCATACCAACTGTTTTCAAACACAGGACTTCATTGAATTACTGAGGTTTACCCAAGTAACTACCAAAGTTTCATATATACATAACTATATTTCCTCACAATTCAATTTCTTCATTATTGGAAACCACAAAACAAAATTTTTTTGCTAAAATCATAGTTTTTAAGAGGAAATTATTTCAGTACAATAAAGAATGAAATTAGAATTTATTTCGTAATGAATTTTAATAGAATTTAACAATGATATAAACAAAGCTAAATTAAATTTTATCTTTAAAAATCTCAACAATATTTTTGTTGTTATAATTAATGGTGATAGAATAAATGAAATCAATTTTGAGTAATAAAAATGACTAAACAATTATATATTATATAATTAAATAAAACTGTCACATTTTCATCATACTATGACTAATAATCGTATCTAACATCCATTACAGAATTCATATTCCCATAATAATGCCTTGCCATTTTTAATTTGTATTATCAACATGCTGCAATTACCTTCAGAACAACTGTTGAATGAAAAAGGCACATATTACAGAATCTTTATTTTGAATTGAACTTTTGGGGATAAACTAACAGCTGTTTAATACAATTTATTGATATTATTAGTTTCAAAGGAATATAATTTACAATGATTTTTATAATTAAAAAAACCAATTCAACATAGGCTTTATGAAGCGTAAAACACTTCCTGTGAAATATAGGTTCACTAAGTTAGGATTTTCTCTAAAATCATTGAGGTGTAAAAGGTATATATCCCAATCTGTGAATGGTGAACTAGAAGAAAAATCATTGACTATAACATTAAAAAATTTNACATGCGTGTGCTTGAGAACAATAATATGGCAGAGAATCGAGACGACATTTGGTACAATTCTCAGCATAGGCTGTTAAGGGAAAGATGTTTTTAGAAAAAAATATCTAAATTAAATTTATAAATTTGAATTTATCTTAAATAAAGCTTATTACTAGATTTTTAATGAAAGTAGTTATGTGTAATGAAGTCTATACCATGACAATGATGAAATCCAGCCAGCACCATGCATTAGTGAAGTATTTTTGAAAACCAAGAGCAAGCCATTTTATTAACATTTCTAAAAAAAATATCACTGTGAAAATTCTATCCATATAATAAAGAATGTCTTGAAGAATAGGCCTTGATGCAAGGTGAACATCTTCTAGAGCCTGAAATTATTAAAAAAGCTGAATGAAAAGTAAATAAATAAAAAATTAAATATTTCCCTATATTTATTACATTAACTATTACTGTACTTCTCATTAGAAGATAATTAAATTTTTCATGTAAGCTTAAAACAACAATTTGAGTTTTTACTAACTATTATTATTATTATTATTCATTTATTTTTAGTTTGCAATGAAAAGCTTAAGTAACTCTTCAAAATAAAATAGTCCTCCTTACCTCTGAAGATATTCTTAAACTATTTTATTTATTTTTTTTTTTTTTAGCATGTGAACCGCTTGTGTCATTTTGCACCTTAAATATTTTCTTTAGTTAGAATTTTTCTAAAAATATCACTAAGTGTTAGAGAGTTATATTCTTACATTACTTATAGTTTTCTATAACTCGAGTAAAAATAAAGATTTTTTGGAGGTAAATTTGTTGACTGTCAAGTTTTATGGAGAGAGGATTATCAAGAATCCGGTCTTGGTAGTTGAAGAATTGAAAACTAATTTGTAACCCATTTTGTAAACCAAAAAAGTTTTATTTTAGCCTGAATTTTAGGTCTTTATAAGGGCTGAATATGAAAAAGGAACATACAAAAATAATATAGAAACATTTCAACTGTCATAATCTAACAAAGAATAAGTAAATTAAAAGTGTGTATTCAACTATATAAAATGGATACTAAATATATGGGAAAGAAACAAAATATTTATAATATTCTGAGAGTAAGATACCAAATAGGGTGATGGGGAGAGGGACTCATGCTCAACAATGTCTACATCATGACTGATCTGTTTTTTTATTTATTTTATTTTTTATTTGAATTGACCGTTGTGGAAGGAACCGGAAATGGATGTAGGAGTGGGGTATGGATAAGGGGGATTAAATGGCTTGAGGTTCATGGAAATATCACTATAGGGAAGTGGGAGAGAAAAAAAAATGCTAGGAGGTATTATGGTGATTTTTATTTTAAGTTGTGAAAAATTTTGTTGTATGTGGAAGAAATATAGTCTTGGTCTGTTTAGTGATTTATGGGGTTTTGTTCTAAATACATGTGAATAGACTCAGCTAAGTCATTTCTCAGGGTTGGGTTCAGTCGCAAGAAGTGTGAATTGGTCAAAGTCGAAGGTATGTTTTTCAGTAATAGAGAGTTTCGAAAGAGCAGTAGTGGTTTTTTATTTTTAATGTCATATTGATGGTCCCTGATTCTTCTCTTTATGGGGTTCTTTGTTTGTCCTATACATGCTGCGGTACAATTAAGAATGGTGCAGGGGGTTTTGTAAATTATGTTACATCTATCAGTATGGGGGATAGGGTCTTTCAGTTTAGTGTATAAATTTTGTAGTTTATTGTTGTAGGAGAAGCCTGTACGTAGTTTGGGGAAGGTATTAATTAGAGATTTATTGATTTTTCTGATAGGTTGGGAATATAGGGTAGGGAACGGAACATTGGAGTGTCACTAAGTGGAAATGGAGTGGAGGGTGGAGTGGAAGGATAATTATAAAATTTATTGATGAGTCTGTGTGTTATGTGTCATGGAAAGCCATCATTGTTAAGAAAGTCTGTTATACGTTTAATGTTGTTTTGTCGTTTCATTTCCAGAACTCTTAACCTCTCTGACAATATATTCCAGAACAAAATCATTAAACGCATAACAGACATTCAGAACAATAATGGCTTTCCACAACACATAACACACAAACTCATCAATACATTTTTTAATTCTTCCAATCCCCCTACACTCCAATTCCACCTAGTGAAACTCCAATGTTCTGCTCCATATTCTATATTCCCACTCTATCAGAAAAAATCAATAAGAAATCTCTTATTAATACCTTCCACAAGCTAGACATAGGCTTACCCAACAATAATAAACTGCAAAATTTATACACTAAACTGAAAGACCCTATATCCCATACTGACAGATGTAACATCATTTACAGAATCTCCTGTGCCACTCAGAATTGTTCCGTAGCATATATAAGAAATTCAGGTCAAGTGATTAGTTAAAATAAAATTTTTGTGTTATTAATTAATTCGTAATTCTTTAACTATCAAGACCAAATTCCCGATAATCCTCTCTTCATAAAGATTATTTGTTAGAGGTATGAAAATTAACCAAAAAAAAAATTCCTCATTTTTTATTTTTATATTTGATCTCTCTTTAAACATCTGTCCCTTGACCAATTTCAGTAATAATAAAACTCAGTTCATCCCAACACCAGTTTGTAAAAAGATTCCTAAATACCAAATTGGGTATTTAAGCTTCTCATTGCAAACTTCTATAAACACACACACATATATATAAAATTTTCATTTTTCAAAATCATCAATTGACCATATTTTTAGATTCTCCTAGGTAGGATCATTGAAGATCTTAAGAAATTTTTCAAAATTTGCTTTATAGTACTTCATTTTAAAATCTATTATAAGATTATATTTCTATTTCTATCTATTACCTATGATAATGAAATATGGATTTCAAAAGTGTATGCCCTCTTCTCTAGTATAACGTACTTGGGCACAAAATATGTAATCATCTTGAAACTTCTAATAATATGAAGAATAGTTCACTCCATAACATGTTTATTTTGACAGTCATTATGTGAAAACATTCTTCAAACAGTTCAATGTTCAAATTTATATCCTAAACTACATTTGTGACATATGGGGAGAGAATAATCAGGAATTCAGTCTAGATAACGGCTTTCCACGACACACAATACCCAGACTTATAAGTAAATTTGACGATTTTCCCTACATTCCTCTTTCCAATCCAATTCCCCCCACGGACACTCCAATGTTCCGTTTTCTGCCCTATGTTCCCACAATATCTGAAAAAATTGATAAATCTTTAATTAATAGCTTCCCTAAACATACATACACTTCTCCAACAACAATTAACTATAAAACTTATACACAAAACTAAAAGAGCCCATTCCCAATACTGACAGATGTAATTTACAAAATCCCTTGTGCCACTCAGAACTGTCACCATTAACATGACATTAAAAATAAAACCACTGCTGCTCTTTCGAAACACTACTACTGAAAAACATACATTTTACTTTGACAAATTCACATTTCTGGGAACTGAACCCATCCTTGAGAAATGTATTTCAGCTGTTTGTATTCACATACATTTAGAACAAAACCCCATCAATGACAAAACAGCAATATTTTTCACATCTTAAAACAAAGATCACCATAAGACAACCTCAAAGCACTTCAGTATTCAATACTAGACCCTTATTTTCCCCATAATTGATATATTCCACCTCAGGCCACCTAATCCCTCAATATACTGACTCTATCTGGACCCCCCTCCAACACACCCTTCCTTTTCCCTTCTGCAATTTCCCATAAGAAAAACAGATCAGTCATGATTTAGTCACTGTAAAGCAGGAATTTTTCCCCATCACCCTCTTTCGTATATTACTTGCAGAATATTATATATTTTTTTTCTTTTTATATGTTCAGTATTCAGTTTTCATGCAATCACTATTTAGTTGATTAAACACAGTTTTATCATTTCATACATTTTTTCATGTGTTGGATTAAGACATATAGACATGTTTCTATATTATTTTTGTATATTTCTTTTCTTTTTTTTTTTTATATTCAGCCATAATGAAGGCCTGAAATTTAAGACAAAACATTGGCAAAAAAAAAGAAAGAAAAAAAAACTTTTGTTTTAAATAAGTTTTAAGTTTTTAGTTCTTCAGCTCCCAAGACCAAATTCCCGACAATTCTCTCCTTATAAAACTTGACTGTCAACAAGCTACCTCTAATTTATGACATACATTTTTATGATCCATCATCATCAAATAACAAAAATGTATCTTTTACAAAATATAATATATTACCATATAGAAATAAAATCATCAAAATAAATATAGTTTAATTTTGTTCATGTTTATTTGGATCAATGGACTTAGAAACATTTAATAAATACGTTTAAAATAAATTACTCAAATTTGCACCTCAAACTCTTTAAGTTTTTATTTTTTTCAAACCAGAATAATGTATTTTGTGTATGTAAAGAGTACCTCAAAGGATTGAAAGAGAAAACAGATAGTTTAATAAAATTCAACTTACAAGAGCTAAACTACTCAATAATATCATGGTGATAACAGCAGTCTCAAAATATTTGTTTTCAATGAGCTGAAATGTCTTAAGGCGTAAATTTGCCCAACCCTGCCAGAAAGGTGCATCATCATCTCCAGCAAGAAAAGGAAACCTCTTGTAACAATGATCTGGACAACAATCAGCTGGATAGTCAGCCATGAGGAGCTCTTCTCCACCCTGATCTATAATAATGTCTTCATCCTCAATATCTGTTATTCATAAAAGAGAAAAATTATTACAAATTAATATGATGCAACTAATTAGAGGGTAACAATATATTTAATGGAGGACTAAAAGAATAGAATAGAAGGAAAAATCCTATGAAATGTAAAAGTACATAATGTAAAAGTTACATATCATACATCTAAAACAATGTGTCAAGATTTTCTATCATTTGTTAGTCATAATCAAGTCATTTACATAAGGCCCTTCATTGCTAAGTAAATTCCTGAAGTGTGAAGCTTGAAGCTCTTCATTAAGCTTTTCAATTTTGCAGTCTTTTGCTTTGTAACCGATTTACTTAACCCTGTATTTGTTCACTAACGAGTAATATCTTTAATAATATTACTTTATGCTGAAAATATACATCAGCATTTATTTAAAATAATATCAATAATAATTTTGAATTAAAAACTTTNATAAATTTATTAATTATTATAATATATTAGTCAAGGTTTTGCCTCCTTTAAATATATTTTTTATGCATTTATTTTATTTTTTTCCAACTGGATCTATTGTTTACATGACAATTCTCTTGCTTCAGTAATGTACTTCTTTTCTTCTTTTTTTTTTCCTTCAGAATGATTATGAAGTTATAGATAGCTCTTTTAATATATATTTTGAATGAATGTGTTTAAGAAAAAACTTCCAATATATATATAAAACCTAGAAGTATAGCAAATGAAAAACAAATGAAATAACAAATTAAATTTTTGAAAACAAATTAAAATAATATAAAGATGTTAAATATAATTAAAAACTGAAAAGGATTAATCTATCACCGAAAGTTTTTAAATAATTAATTATAAATTTAAAACATAGAAATTTTACATATATTTCAAGCTGCAAATTATTTTTGGTGTAGAGTAGCAGATTTTATGCAAATTAAATTCTAACAAATGAAGAACTTTCACATTGATAAAGAACAAAAATTAGATATTAAAACTTTACCTGGTACATGCTCTAAGTCTTCTTTACTTAAGTCTTTTTTCTCTTCACCATCTAAACTTTCCAAACTTCCTTTATGACTTTCATCCTTATTTGGTCTATGTTTATGGCTTCCATAAGACTTAATGCTGTAATGAATAAAACCTTAATATAGCAAGAATTAAATAATTAAACAAATAATAATCATGCATAATTTAATAAAAACATAAATTAATTAGTAGAGTTGCTAACTATTAAAAAAAACAATGAGTTTTCCTTATGTTAATTAACTAAATTTTTATCTTGTTAAATATTTGAATTTTATAATAATTATAAAACCCATCCTTTAATTAAGAGTCAAGTTAGTAGTTTTTGGCTGCATTTTAAGGTTAATTATGTGCAGTGGTAAAATATGTGTAGACACAAATATAGCCTAAAAATTATTAGTAGGAGGGCAACATACTTTATAGAACTGGAAATGAAGAAAAAATTAAAAAAGAAAAGTTCTGTTTTAATTTATACAATCATAATCTACACTACAAAATCGAGAAACAAGAAAGAAAGCCTAAAAAAAAAGAAACTTGGCTTGATATTAAAGTATTTAGACTAGCCAAGAATAAAACCTTGTAAATGCTCTCCCAGAAGAAAGAACTAATTAAAGCCAATCCTGAGTTCACAATAAATTGTAACCAAGCTGGCTAGATCACCTAGGCTGCTGGAAAAGAAAAAAACACTGCTAGAAATGGTATTGCTTGGTAAACTTCTAAGAGTTAAAAAAAAAATCAGATTATTGTTTTTAATAAATAAATAAAAATATTCACGTTTTTTTTTCTATTTAATTTTACCTCCCTTTTAACCACAAAAAATCTCAGAGAGAGAAAGAGAGTGAGAGAGGAGCGGTTGACAGGTTCCCATTCTTTCTTAATAACAGCTTACTAAGAGACTTGAACTCACAGCAGACTATGGCAACTGGTGAAAAGAAAAGTGAAGAATGTAGTATACAAAAGGAGTAACAAAAATGTCAAAACAAAAATTGAACCAGATAAAATTCTCATTGGCCTCCATTTGAAAGTGTTTGAGGAGTATGTGAAATGACAAACCTGTGGAAGGAGGGAAGATAAGCTGTAAGTCTGGCAGAGCTTACAACAGATACCATATTACAACAGAATTGGACTACGTTTTGGAATGTGAATACACAGTTCTATGTATTGTAAGTATAAATCAGGCTTTCTACTGGTTGACATTCATGCTAATAGCTTTCTCTTTAGAAACTATTTTGATATTATCAGTTAACTTTAGAAACTGAGGCTAAACTAGTGCAACTAGGTCTAAGTCATTGGCTAAGTATTTCAACCAGTCAATTGAAAATTTTGTCTGATTTCGAATTAGAATGTTCCTTACCACTTTTCTTAAGGCCAAAGGGCTACATACAGTTAAGGTCTCTTAATGCTGTCATAAGGACTCTGGAAGTCAACCAACAGATAAGAAGTTACCCTGCACTCTTGAGATTTCTCATTATCACCCAAAGGTTGAAAATCAGATCAACTGTGGACCTTCCTTTTAAGCATAAGGTTTGATTGAGGAAAAAAAACTTTAAATAATACTTTTTATTCAGCACCAAAACATAGGTTTATCTCATGAACATTACAAAACTCACACACCTTAACCAAGAAGGTTATCACTTTTTATTCCTGCACACACAATTTAGATTTCAGCACGTCACCTACATAATTCAAATTTTATTACCCCACCTTAAGTTGAATATGTTTAAAATTTAATCCTAAAATATTTAAACTTATTTTAACATTATACATTTATAAAGTAACATGAACATAACAATAAATCCAGAGATCAATATGCATTTAGTATCATTCTAAAGAAATCAAACTTGTTTCAGCTTAAGGCCCTGGTAAATACATCACCAATATTGTTCTGACTATGGACATGGTCAATTATTTTTTTCTTATCAACAAGATCTTTTATGTGATGAAATTTTAAAACAATATGTCTAGTTGTTCTAGTTTTTTTAAATACTATTTTCAAAATATTCCGCCACATTAACTGCACTTCGATAGTCTGTTAGTACAGTCTTGTAAATCAGTTAACACATTTTGGAAGTATGCCAGTCCTCTTACTGCAAATGAACATGAGATGTATTCTGCCTCCACCGTTGAATTTGCTACTGTCGGTTGCTTTCTTGAAGCCCAAAGTATTGGATTATTCTCTTGTAATATAACACTTCCATTTACGCTCTTCTGGTAGAGTTGGTCTCCGGCCTAAACATCCTCGTCCGAGTAACATGTTAAATTAAGTTCGAGGGTATCTAATGTTAAAGACATATTCTCTGTCCTCTTGAGATATCTGAGGATTTGTTTTCCTACTTTCCACCCTTGATTAGTGGATTTATTTAAAAATTGGCCAAGATAGGATATCAAATAGGCTATATCTAGCCTGTTAAGCATTGAAAGAAACATACATAATCCTATAAGTTGTCCAAAAGGAATATTTTCATAGATTGGTTCATTAGAGTGAATCTGAAAGTCATTAGCCATGGGTGTATCCACACCTTTGCATTTAAAATATTAAATTGCATTAAACGTTTTTGAATAAAATTGTATTGGCTTATTACAATTTTGTTTTACTTGTTTTGTTACAGCTGTACCAAAAAATTATCTAAGATTTTTCCAAAATCTTCCTATTAAAGATAAAAATTCCTAAATCTTCAGCATTAAATTTTGTTTGGAATAGTTTTACTCAATTATTTACCTCATTCATTTGTCCTGTAATTAGCATATCATCTAAGTAAAGAAGAAGTAAAACATTTTTACCTATAGACAAACAGAAGTCACTATATGACCTTTAAAACCCTTGAGTTTTTTAATACCTCCATTCTTTATTCTAAATATCCACTTTGTATCTATTGCCTTCACTCCTGTTGGTAGCGCAGCTAGTATCCATGTCTTATGCTCCTTTAGGGCATCAATTTCCTTCTTAATTGCTTGCCATCCAATTGTCTAATTTTATAGCTTCTTCATAAGTTTCTGGCTCAGCTACAGAACAGTATGCCATGTACAGTTTATAGTCAGTAAATTTTGAAGATATTTTTACTTTTCTTTTTGAACTTTTTGTTTGTATTTCCTTCATTTTGTTCAGTCGAATCCAAAAAAAGTAATCTTTGAAGTCTTCTAATGTGTTGCCTTCTTGTGATACTTCTTCTCCATGAACTTTCCCTCTTGGTTGTCTTGGGTTTCCTCAACATCTATAATTTTAATTGGAGGATCAGTGTTTTTCTGAATTACCAACTTATTCTCGTCAAACACAATGTCTCAAGAATACACAATTTTGTTGTTTGTAGGGTCCCGGTATCCTCCTCCAATGTAAACCACCATTACCTTTACTCTTGTAAATAGGATTTTACTCTTGTTCAAGTTACCTTTCTTGAGGAGTTTGAGAAAATCCATGTATTTGTTTCGAACACTCTCAGTTTTGACAAATCATTTTTTCACCAATTTTTAATCATTTTACAGAACACATCACTTGTACCAAAAAACATAATACAGACAAGTGAGCAATAGCAGAATATTTTGTATAATACAAATAATAGTATTCCATTTGAAAATACTGAAGTGATGGACAAGATTGACAACTACTATCGTAGGACCATTAGAGAAACAATAGAAGAGAAGCATCAAATATCTGAACAACAAAGAGGGCAGATACAGACTAAGTAAAATCTGGCACCCTGCTTTAACAAAGCAACAGATACAGATAAATCATGAAGGTGACTTCAGACAGGACTCACCTAGAATCAGGTCCTAGCTGAGGGCTTCTGGGCAATGGCAGGACAGGCTCCGGTCACATCACTGGAATCCATAGGCATAAATACACTGTCCGTTATAACCTTCTTTTACTTCTATTGTAACCCTGAAGAGGCACACAGCATGATGGGCCAAAGCTTGGTAATCATCAAATACCATGATCCAAACTGGAAATTGTAAATTGTGTTGTTTTGATTTTTATTTGACAATTCATGGTTATAAATGTTATCTCTGGATCTGCACCTGTTTGATTTGCCCTTTTGTAGACTTTTTGTCCTGTTTCCTTATTCTCCGATCGGAATTTGAAATGTAGTCATTTTTTTTCCACCTTTGAAATGTGTGTAATTGTTGGATTACCAACATTTGGCAATTTTATGACCCACTCATCCACAGCTGTGGCATGTAATTTGGAAATAAACGTTGCCTTTTGTTGATAGGGTTTAATTTAAATGTTTTTGTTTTTGAGCTCTTCTTCTGATAAGTGACACTTTACAAATTCCAATTTTAGATCCTGTTTCATCATTTCCATTCACTGCATTAAAATGATCTCCCATTGTCAAAAGTAGATGGCAGATTTTGTCACTGTCACCTAATTTCAATCTAACATTTTCCCTAACACAGTCATCCCTAATTACTCAAGCGAACTTCAGAAAGTAATCTAGTTTTTCATTAGGGTTATATTTTATGGATAAAAGTTTTTTCATAAAATGAAGTTTACTGAATATACTTTTTATCTCAAGTACAGCTTCTAAAGCACTTATCATGTATTTAGCATGAGCTGAATCTTTCAGAAAATCGAAACATTTGTCTGAGAGAAACTGCACTATCACAGACTTAGCTTTTGCGTCTATATGTAGTAATTCCTTTTTCTCTGTTTCATCAGTTGGGACTTTCTTTAATCCTTTATTCCTATAAATGCACATCCGAGTGCAGAATGTAGTATAGTGTTTACCAAATCTTCAAATTCAAATCTTAATACTTCCTTCTTTAGAATCCATCTGATACTTGCTAATTTCTTTATCTAAGCAGTGAAGAAGAGCTTGTAGTAGATGATGCTGGACAATACCTCTAAGATAGTGATAGTGTAGAGTTCTCTGAGAAGTTCAGTGGGAATCCATTCTTCCCTAGTGTTTTGTTTTTGTTTATCCTGTTGATGGCATAGGCGATATCTTTATATGTATGTAGGTCTGGAGCATTCATGCCATGTTTCCTATCAAAGACTTAAAAAACTTGTGGTTTGTTTAAATCCTCATTAGAGGGCCAGAGATCCAGAATGTTTTCTTTATTATGCTTTCTCAATTATAATGGACCCATCCTTTTTTCTAAAGGATCTTACTCTAGGTCTGAAGGATGCCCTGTTTACATTCATCTTTGAGAAGAATGTCAAGAATATATTTGGCCTCTTATGTTCCTTTAAAAGCTTCCATTCCCATTTCCTCTTTGACTAATGCTGCAGCCTCTTCTTCTCCATTTTTCTGTCAGCAGTCTTTGGAGGTCCTTCTCGATTAGTGATTTAGGACTTAAACTTTTAAGGCCTTAGTCTAAGCATCTGAGTTTGTATCACACTTATCAAGAAGCTGTGGAGATTAAACTGCCTGTTTTTAAGCCTTACCATGTACTCTACTGCCTCTTTGCACATTTTAATACTAATTTTCTCTGTTATCCAGCAAACGTCTATTTATCACCACCTCATCCAGCTTATAGCAATATCTCGCACTGATTTATAGTTCTTTTAGCAAAGAAGTAGCTATTTTTTTTTCTTCCTTATCCTATTTCTTTAGGAATTGCTTATCCTGCATCTGATTACGAACACTATCAGTCAAGTTGACCTGAGCCTTCTAGTGATAAAAATATGGTCTATCTAAACAGTATTTCCATCTGAAGTATGCAGAGTCCTTTATGTATTATTTTCCAGGAAACAATGAACTTCCGTTACCATATCCTTTGATGCGGAGATTGTAGTAACCATTAATGAACTTGCCCAACACTTTGTGGAAAAAAATAGTTCAAATACCTAATTACATTTCTTAATATTAAAAATTACAGATAATAGTGACTGAACAAATGTGTGAGTGTGTGTGTATTTGTGCATGCGTGTGAGAAAGAAAGAGAGATTGCTATTATGATTTACGTTAAGTTAAAGTCAAGTAACAAAGTCCATATATTTGACTCAATCAGAAAGTTTTTAACAAAAAATTATAAGAATTTTATAATTTTTTTTAAAGCAATAATTTCAAATAAAATGTTTTTATTTGTTTGTTGGAGTGGGCAATTGAACCAATTAATAAAGGTTAATGCAACACTTTTGGATGAGTTGAGGAATAAATATATAAAATAAAATAAAAATTATAAATAAGAAACATATGTAACTTTGATTTATGATCAGATTGTAATGGATTCTGTTAAATCAATATTCACTTGAAATACAAACTGACATACTTATAGAAGATGAATATATGCTTGAGAGTGATCCTCAGCATTTTATGTACTTCCAGCTGTTTTATTCTAGTGTAAGTATTGCCACTGTGAGAGTTAACACCAGTTACTGTTTTCCTTGCTTAGTTTTGTGTTTGGAGGTTATTTTTGTTGAATTTATGAATGTATGACACACCTTGATAGTTGTGTATCAGGCCAGGATCTAGTAGTATTTTTAATGGTTCATAATAAATTGTAGCATAGTTCTTAGTAGAGTAATACTAACTTTAGATGCGGTAAAAAGATTAATAATATTAATTTTAATTCATATAAAATTGACAAATTATTATTTTTACCCAGAGGGCTTTCTTTTTGTTACAGATTTTTTTTTTAAATTATCTGCAGTTTATTTATTGCCACAATGAAAGATCTATATATATGCAGAACTCTTAGTCCAATAAAAGTCTTTCAAGAGATGACCCAGAGTTTTTCTAATTTTAAGTGGTTAATTTTTAACTCTAGCACTGTAGACAATTTTACCCTAGCACTTTTAGTTAGAATTATAATTAATTTGTAATTTTCACAGTTTAATTATTTTCATATTCAGTAATTTTTTGAAAACTTACACATTATGTTATGCAGCAAGCATTTTATTGTAATGAGTAATGATTCTATTGAAGTAAAAAAAAAAAAAAATACTCTGAAAGCATAGAATTTGTTACATATGGCAGTCAAATTCCTTTCTTTTTTTTAAATACAAGTTCCTCAATTACTGTTAAGGTTGTTGATTATTTTAAGATTGTTTGAAGTTTATTCTGAACTCTATTCTACAAACAAAGTTAATTCCTAGAAATCTAGCAACTCCTAGAAGATGAACAATTTGATGAAAGACCATCCTAGCTGTTGAGACACATGTGACAACTAGCTGGTGATAATTCAACTGATGATATGTTGAAGTCCTTGTAGTTATGTGTGAGCTAGTGAAGCCAATGTTCTTATCAGAAGGTATAATACATCTTCCAAGACTTTCAAATAAATGTGATATTGGGAATAAAACTCTAATCATTTCTTTTAGAATTATATGAATTTGTCTGACTGTGTTCTGGTTTGTGAACACATTTCAAGAATTTAAAGATCACATACTAAGAAAACTGTTAGTGCTATTTCTACTTCGAAGATCTCATTTCCTCCAAAAATAAAGAAGAGCGCGAGGGACCCTCAGGGACGTGTTGTACCAATTGGATGAATACAGTTATGTTCTAGATCAATCACAAGTCCAAGTTCTTGGTTTAGAGACTTTTATAAGATACTTGATTAGCCACCTTGGGCCAACACACTTTGTTACATCTTTTAAGAAAATCCTTCATAAAAAAAGCTTTTATGTTTTAGTTCCTAGCATCTAATGACCGAATGGATCTGCTGTCTACTTTCCAGCTAAAGGAGCACCCAATCAATGGACTGTTATAGAAGAAGCTATGTAAGAACTATAAACCACTACATTGCAAACTAGGAAACACTCATGGTAGACTAATCAAGTAAACCATCCTGCATGCTATTTTTTACATGTTTTTAAAAAGTGATATATAAAGTAACACCTTATGAAATACGAAATGAAACTATATTCATGAAAATATATTTAGGAATAAATGAAATAAACTATTTCAACACGATTTTTTAAAAGAAAATATAAAATGTTTGTTCTTGTAATAAGATCATTAAAAAAAAATTCATTGGATAATAAGTGCTAATAATCTATTCATAAAAACAAACAGCATTCCTTCTGAAAATCTTTCAGAAAAATGAAGGTTCATCATTGAAAAACTCTTTTAAGCATTAGTGAAACTGTAATAATTTTTAAATGATTAGCTTCTGAATTATATCCTAAGAATACAAAATACCTAATAAAGCCAAAATAAAATAAGAGTAATATGTTAAATTTCATCTTTTTCATTTTCTTCGTCGCTTCTAAATTAATTGGGAGTATTCAATAAGAAGATAAACTTAATTTCTAATCGTGACAGTAAATGAGATTTATTTATTTAAAACAAAACTAAATATTAAATATTTAAATTAATGTTTGAACAAACATTGGCCTTAAATTTTATTATAATAAGCATTAAATAATCAATTTATCTTTTAAAACTTTTGATAAATGTCATTTATAAAAGAAAAATGAAAATAAAGAATAATTACATTAAGAAAGAATATAAAACAAATTAAATATATATATTCCCCATCACCCTCTTTCGTATATTACTTGCAGAATATTATATATTTTTTTTCTTTTTATATGTTCAGTATTCAGTTTTCATGCAATCACTATTTAGTTGATTAAACACAGTTTTATCATTTCATACATTTTTTCATGTGTTGGATTAAGACATATAGACATGTTTCTATATTATTTTTGTATATTTCTTTTCTTTTTTTTTTTTATATTCAGCCATAATGAAGGCCTGAAATTTAAGACAAAACATTGGCAAAAAAAAAGAAAGAAAAAAAAACTTTTGTTTTAAATAAGTTTTAAGTTTTTAGTTCTTCAGCTCCCAAGACCAAATTCCCGACAATTCTCTCCTTATAAAACTTGACTGTCAACAAGCTACCTCTAATTTATGACATACATTTTTATGATCCATCATCATCAAATAACAAAAATGTATCTTTTACAAAATATAATATATTACCATATAGAAATAAAATCATCAAAATAAATATAGTTTAATTTTGTTCATGTTTATTTGGATCAATGGACTTAGAAACATTTAATAAATACGTTTAAAATAAATTACTCAAATTTGCACCTCAAACTCTTTAAGTTTTTATTTTTTTCAAACCAGAATAATGTATTTTGTGTATGTAAAGAGTACCTCAAAGGATTGAAAGAGAAAACAGATAGTTTAATAAAATTCAACTTACAAGAGCTAAACTACTCAATAATATCATGGTGATAACAGCAGTCTCAAAATATTTGTTTTCAATGAGCTGAAATGTCTTAAGGCGTAAATTTGCCCAACCCTGCCAGAAAGGTGCATCATCATCTCCAGCAAGAAAAGGAAACCTCTTGTAACAATGATCTGGACAACAATCAGCTGGATAGTCAGCCATGAGGAGCTCTTCTCCACCCTGATCTATAATAATGTCTTCATCCTCAATATCTGTTATTCATAAAAGAGAAAAATTATTACAAATTAATATGATGCAACTAATTAGAGGGTAACAATATATTTAATGGAGGACTAAAAGAATAGAATAGAAGGAAAAATCCTATGAAATGTAAAAGTACATAATGTAAAAGTTACATATCATACATCTAAAACAATGTGTCAAGATTTTCTATCATTTGTTAGTCATAATCAAGTCATTTACATAAGGCCCTTCATTGCTAAGTAAATTCCTGAAGTGTGAAGCTTGAAGCTCTTCATTAAGCTTTTCAATTTTGCAGTCTTTTGCTTTGTAACCGATTTACTTAACCCTGTATTTGTTCACTAACGAGTAATATCTTTAATAATATTACTTTATGCTGAAAATATACATCAGCATTTATTTAAAATAATATCAATAATAATTTTGAATTAAAAACTTTATT
>KZ806960.1:640917-653807 GCA_000696205.2 Oncopeltus fasciatus | reverse complement strand
GGAGATCCAGGTTCGATTCCTGGCTGGGACAGATAGTTTTTTATTTTCTATTCCCTCTCAATAATTGTTTGAAATTTTCGTGGGATAAAATACCACAACTAAATTAAATATTTATAAAGATCTAGATTTAATAAATTCCATGGAAAATTTCAATTGGTTGGAATAAAGGTGTATAACATGAAGAATTTCTTATACATGTAGAATAAAATTAGCCTTATTTCAACCTTCTATAATATATTGTATTAATGTATAAACTTTAAATGAACATACATAACACCGTGTTAAGCATTAACAAATTTTTATTGGATCATAAGAATAGCGCATTTAGCTGTTTTAACTAAAACATATGTTTGCAAAGCAATAAGCAATTAAAGCCATATGTCATTGCATGCTTTTGTTTAATATTTATATTTATCATATGAAATCATTTTAATCATAATCAGAGATATAAAAAAGATATAATGCCAAGCATAAATTTTTTTTTAGAAAAATAATTTTAATGGGTTGGTAGAGAAAGGTAAAATCAGAAGTGATGTAAATAATAATCTAAGACATCGAAAGAGGTTGAGTGTCAATCACCTTTTTCATTTAAAATGAGAGTTTTGTTTCATTAAGATAAATGAGACAGACAATTGTACATTATTAGAAAAATAATATTGTGTTTAATGTCCTGTTAATCAAGATAATTTGCCATTAGAACAACCTTTCCTTTTATTCACATTCAGAATCTTATTATTAGACAAAAAACTATTCTCTAACTAAAACTATTTTTTTCCAGTATTCAACCCTTGATGTATCAATTTAACCTAGATTAATTTACCTGATTGAATCTTCATCAAATCGGGTTCGGATGTACTCTGACTCTATTCGATTGTCCTGATGATTGCCAATTGAGTTTCCGATGTGATTTTTATGAACTTTATTTAACTTGCTCTTGAGATCTCCTTGTGCGGAAACAAAAGAAAAAGAGACAAGGGGAATGTCCCCATCAAGTTAGATGACAAAGAACACCAAACACAACTTGCATCAAATTATAACTAGTTGTAATCTACTTATTAAAACTAGTAAAACAAAGTACAAATTTACATGCAGTGCTAGATAGAATGAAGAATGATTAAAATATTTAACATTTTTAATTATTCCAATTGTTAAGGTTCTGCGCCTGATGAAAAAGTATTATGCTCAATGGAAATGATAAAATATTGATTTGAGGTTAATTCATATATTTTTTTTTGGTAGTTCAATAATATTTGTCTTAAAAAATTAATCTTTGTTGCAGAAACTGAAGTTGAAAATTCAAATACCCAATGGTTTGTGAATTTTTATTCCCCAATGTGTCACACTTGTCATAAGTTAGCACCCATTTGGAGGTCACTGGCTGAGGAAATGAATGGAGCCATTTATTTTGGTGCAGTAAATTGTGAAGAAACTTGGTCACTTTGTAGACAACTAATGATCCGATCATATCCAACTTTGATTTTTTATCCTAATGTAAGTTACATAGTTTTTAATTCAATTCAATGATTCATTCTGACTTTTCATTTTATTGAACTCAGGTAGTTTAAAAGCATTCTATGTTTGTTATTTTTATTTACATTAAAATATTCTTTATATAGGAAACTAGTCTAGATAATAAAAATAGATTATTAAAAACCTACTTGCCTTTCTCCAAAGTCTATTAGCCTCATNAAATAAAAATTTGTGTTCAAATTCAAACCATAAAGTGGTTATTTTTTAGGCACTCAAAGGTTGATGATTGATTTAAGGTGAGACATTTATGAGATCTGTAAATTAAAATCAGTTCAATTATCAGTTTTTTCTCTAATTATGGTGCCACTATGATATTTCCTTAAGAAATATATTAGTAAGCTCTCACTCATGCAGTCAAGGTTCAAACTCTAGAGAATTACTAAATAGGATAAGATGGATTCATCATTTCTGAAAAATTAAAGATTTTATAATCTTAAGAGAAACTTTCTTTTTACAGTAATTAATTTAATCCTTAAGTCTTTACCCTTTCAAGAATAATTCATTATAATTACTCAGTAACTACTAAGAATGAAAAAAAAAAGTGTAATACACATTTTTAAAAAAACTCCATAGGCACCAATATCAATAATATATTAAATTAACTTAATATGTTACAGTATCAAATTTATTCACACAATAAGTTATAAGTTTGGAGAATACATATATATACACATACACTCACACATACACGCACTCACATGCACGCATGCACACACACGTATTTCAAGTGAGAGTAACTGAAAATTTATTTTGTGTTTTCTGTCGTTATTCCTTTATTACAACTACTTCATCATTGAAATTGATATAATTAACCTGGAGAAATTAGTTAGGGTTTCGGCCAGGATCAGAAAAAAAAATTAATTTGTAATAAATAAAATTATTGGTTATTTTATTATTGCCAACATTTTGACTTAACTTGTAAATCATCAACAGGGCAATAATGATGTATGGAGAGATCTCCGAGGAATGGAGATCACTCCATACATCACTATCCCCTTGAAGATGACTTACAAGTTAAGTCGAAACATTGGCAATAATAAAATAATTACCCAATAAGTTTGGAGTATTTCATTTGTTTGATCCTGACTGAAACACTAACTAATTTCTCCAGCATAATACACAACGGCCAATCAACCTCCAACTAAGTTTCTATTAACCTATTAACAAATAACTTTCTTCTAAAATAAATAAATCATTCAATATTTAACTCTAATTGTCAAAAAACAAAATATTGTGAAATGGTGAATGGGACAACTCATTATTTTGCAGAGTACTTAATAGTAGAGCAGATGAGGGGTCAATATTTTGGATCCTTATGTTTGTAAGATGCCATTCATTGTTATTTTAAAGAAATGGTAGGAATGTTATGTTTCCTACATACCCAACATAACATTCCATTCTATTTTATCGAAGTGTTAAATGCTTTGAATTGAGCTTAGATGTTTTTTAACTTTTTCTAAATTGTGATTCTGGGAGAATGGATTTGTCAATTTGTCCCCAATTAGAGTGTTTAAGATTCACTTTCCACTTTTTTTCCTCTAAAAAGAAAAATTAATGAAAATTAACATTTCCCATAATATATATTACTCAGTTAACAATATTAATTGTAATAAAAAATTGTAAGTTAAATCAAAGCTCACTTCAAAATAAGGAAAGTCAGTGAGGATTGAAAAGTAAAATAAGGATCAGGATAGTAATCTGATAAGATATTTCTTGAACAAATTTGGGACATTCAAACATTCTAAAAAATCTTCCAGAGTTGGTGTGAAAATAAATCATTTAATCTAAATGGGATTAGCTTGTAGATAAAACACCGAAATCACTGATTCAGAAATGTGATCAATGACATTTTAAACAAGCCTGGCAAGGATGCACTTGTCAAGACCCCACTGCCATTGTTCTTTGTTGATCTGGAGCCCACAAGAAATGGGGAAGAGATATACATCACATCACTCTGCCATTGCAAAATATGGGTATAGAAGCTCCATCCTTGCAGGGACATAGTTGCAAAATATGGGTAGAGAAGCCCCATCCTTGCAGGGACATTGTCCAGTATTACAAATGTCAACAGTACGGCCACACAAAGATTCAATGTGAGTATGGAGCCCGAGGTGTCAAATGTGGAGGGACACATCTCAGAAGTCTCGCAGTACACCTGCTGTCTGTGCTCAATGCCAGAAAAATCATCTTGCTAATTATAAAGGTTGCCAGATCTACAAAGATTTAAAGCAACAGACTCAGTCCACCCTTATACAAAGCACAGCGCCTTCAGCTCAAAGACCTCAACCACCTCTACCAAAAAAGTGAACTCCGGGTTATCTTATTCCCGGGTGACTCAGCCAATCCAGGAGCAACCAAATCAAGAAGAACCTCTGCCATAACCCCAGTCTCCCAGAGAGGAGCGACCTACTATCTCTCATGTTCCTCCACCACTAGCATTTAATGACCTCCAAGCCATGCTTTAGTCCTTATTCTCTGATTTCTGTACCCTCATCACTCCCCTTATAAACCTCCTGACAACAGTACTCACAAATATGACTTATTCTGCTATGAAATGAATCCACTCCCTCCAAGTTCCTTTTCCATCCTTCTTTAGAATGCTAACAGCATCCAAATATATATAAATGAACTCTAACTGACTCTAGAAGACAAAGATATAGACACACTTTTACTTACTGAAACACGACTAACCAAGAACAAAAAGCTCAGGATGTATTACATACCGAACTGATCACCCAGACGGATGAGCTCATGGTGGAACTGCACTACTTATACCCACTTCCCATACTCATTTAATACCTTCCACTCCCATTCTCTTCAATCTACTTCAGTGTCTATCCAAACTTCCATATCTCCAATTGTCCTATCTGCAGTGTACTGCCCTCCTAACAAATTTATCACTTCAACTCCGCTCGAAGAACACTTTAAATCCTTAGGTCCTTGTTTCCTCTCAGGCAGAGATTATAGAGCGAAACACTTGTAGTGGGGCTCGAGAACAACCAATTCCCGTGGCCGTGCTCTATAGGATGCTATTTCCTCTCACAATCTTTCCACTTTAAGTCTGTTCTCTCCTACTTTCTGGCCCACTGATGTAAACCATCTTCCTGATATCCTAGATTTTTATCATTTGTAAAAATCTCATTCCCTTCCATCACTCTTTAAAAACATTAAATGAACTTTCCTCTAACCACAACTCTGTCCTCCGTACACTGTCTCTCACATTCATCCCTAGACAATTGCCACCAACCTTAATAAATGGTCCCATTGACTGAACTCTACTAGAAGAGTCACTTAACCTCGGAATCTCCTTGAAAACCTCTGAAGAGCTGGATGATGGCGTCCAGTTCTTTACTGTTAAGATTCAGTAATGTCTTTGGAAGGTAAACTTAAAACCCAATAGTACTCACTACACTGTTAATTCAGCTGAGCCCTTCCCTGATTCCATTAAAAACCTCATACTGGCAAGGCGTCAAGCCCTGTTCCAGAAGTACAGGCATCCCTCAGATCATAGGGAGTTCAACCAATTTAATGCCCACCTGTCTAGCCTCTCAGCAGCAGACAAATACCTCTGGACTGCGACTCGCAGGATCCTAAAATATCATGAACCTTCTGCCTCCTTATGCCGAGAAGATAGTTTCTGGGCCTCTTCCGACAAAGACAAGGCTCAAATTTTTGCCCACTATCTAAAGCAAACATTTACTCCTCATCCAGACCCCGATAATTTGTCCAATAATGCAGAGGTTTAAGAGTCACTGGACCATCGCCATTACCAATGTCTTTGCTGATTAAGGCAGTAACACCTTCTGAAGTCAAGTACATTATTAACCAACTAATCAGCCTAAGTGCAAAGCACCCAGCTTTGACCTTATCACTGGGCTGTTACTTAGAACTCTACCCCAAAAAGCTATTGTCTTCCTGACTTACCTCTATAATGGTGTCCTTCAAACCAACCACTTTCCACTTCCCTGGAAATTTTCTGAAATAATCCTGTTTCCCAAACCCAGTAAACCTGCTTGTAACACATTATCCAATCAATCAATTAGCCTTCTTCCTTTACTTTCTAAGGTATTTGAGAAAGTACTTCGAAGATGAATGATACCAATAATAACTTCCTTAAATATTCTTCCTAATCATCAGTTTGGCTTCTGATCCCATCACTCTACTACCCAGCAGGTGTCTCGCATTGTAGATTTCATTTTCTTTTCCCTCAAGCAAAAATAATTTTTTCCTGGTGCATTCTTAAACGTCCCTCATGCATTTGACCAAGTATGGCAAACTGGTCTATTATATAAGCTCAAGTACATATTTCCAAGCACCATATATGTAATCCTTAAATCTTACTTTTCTGGCCGTTTCTTTAGGGTCAGGCAAGGATCAGATTACTCTGATCACTTCCCTGTGAAAGCAGGTGTTCCACAGGGCAGTGTGCTTAGACCTATCCTTTTTATCCTTTATACTGCAGATATCCCCACTCATCCTAATACCCAATAGGGCTAAGAAGCCCTCTTTGCAGAAGCCAAAGCAATCCTCTTCTCCCATTCTGATTCCAAAACTGCTTATAACATTTTACAAATCAACATCTGCAAAGCCAATACCACAACCAATCTGGATCTATGGTGTAGAACTGTGGGGTGCCACTAGGCCTTCCAATATCCAACGAATATAATCCTTTCAGTCCAAAATGCTCAGAATAATTGCTAATGCTCCATGTTATGTGTCTAACTCTACCCTTCATCACAATTGTAATATCCTTTTCGTCCAAGATCTCATCTCCACTCGTTTTCAGCTCTTCAATAGTAAACTCATAATTTCATCCTAATCCACTTGCCCAATCCCTGTCGTCAAACTCCAATCCTTACAATCCTCTCCGGTGACTGAAAGGGAGATGGCCTCACGACCTCCTAGTCCTTAATGCCTAAACTTATTAGGAGTGGGGTTGGTGGGCCCCTTCTCCATGCACAGTGATGTTCACCTATTTATTTTATTGTTATTGTTAGTTTAATTTAACTTTTTTTTATAATTTTTTTTCTATTGTAATTTATTTAAGTCATCAAATTACAAGATGTTAATAAAAGAATGTAATAAATAAANAGAGGATGGACAATGTCCGAAAGCGCTCGCCAACAGAAGATGGTTTGCAGAAACCAATGAAGACAGATAATAGAAGGTATGATAAATTACAAGATGTTAATAAAAGAATGTAATAAATAAAGATTTATTAATTTAAAAAAAAAAGTTTCAAACTAATCTTAGATTTAGGGATCACGATTACATCCAAAAGATTGAAATTTCAGTAGAAGGATCTTCAACAAATCTATAAAAAAAATTTTGAATTCAGGATAAAATAGCCAGAAGGAATATTGATGAGAGATTTAAGAAATTTCAAGTAAACATAGACTAATTTCACCTAAAAATAAGCCGAATTTTATGATATGCAAAAGAGCAAAGATTAAAAATAGAAGAGTAAAATTTTCTGTCACTACTCCAAAAGTTGTGGCTCAGCAGAGGGAATTAAAATGCTAAATATTATCAATATAAAATTAGAGAGAAGTTGGAAAGTTTACGTAGTAACCAAAAAAATGGATGAAGTTACAAGAATGTACTGGTTACAAATTGTATGTATTGGCAAGAGCCAAGAGTGTTAATAAATAAAAATTAAAAAGTGTCCTTCTGTCGAATACACCTCTAGGATATTTGTGATCAAGACAAAATGTTAAAGTAATCTTCAAAATATTTTTAAAAAATCGATAAAAATTTTTTTAAAAAAGACATCTCTAGGCAAAGCTGTTTAATATGAGGATGAAGAGGCTAATAGGAGATAATAAAAAAGTTGGCAAAAATAAAAAAAATTTTGTTTACAAATCAGTTTTAATTCTTCAGTTCCTAAGATTTACAGTTAGTACCTCTCCTCATTCCTCCTACTGCTTAATTGTCTTCAAATCAAAGAACTTCCTAATTAAATTCCCAATGTTTATTATCCATGGAAGAATTATTTCTCTTATAAAATTTTATGTTATAAGGATGTTAAATACGGATAACAAAAGAAAAAGGAATCAATAAAAAATACTGTGCTTTAGAACATTAGGTTCTCGTCAAGGGAAAAATATAACAGAAGTTTTAATATCTGAAGTAGAGGTACACGTTAGTCCATAGCAATATATCTGCAAGTAAGAAATGAGATTGATGTAGAATATTAGGATGTACAGAACATAGGAGATAGTAAAAGCCATTCTAGTAACTTGTTTCATAGTCAACAAAAATCACACACACACAAAAAATAAAGCAACAGAGAAATTCCTGAAGTTGTAATGATAAGGTACCTTCTTTTTGTTTTCTTATCATACTGAATATTATTATTGTAAGATAAGCTAGAAATAGTGCGATCAATAAAAGCAAATTAAAGCTAACCAAAATTATTATGACCATGGAGGAGAAAAGATTTAGAGATGAGAGCAACACCAAAAGCAGGTATATTAGGCCAAGAGCAAAGCAATCTTTCATAAATCCCAAAACTTTTCCCCAATTTGAAAAATATCTAAAATCAAGTACATACTTAAAAACTTGAATTTTTATTATTTCAGTAAAAAAAAAAAAAATATATCAGATCTGCTTAGAATTATGATTGGCCAAAGTGAGAGATTAGCTTGATCATTCTAACAGTTCATAAGCAAGACAAATTATTTATGGGCAGAATTAGCAGCAATATGATTTTTATTGAATATTTGGAGTTTATTTGTTGCCCCATCTCCTTTATGATTAAAAGACCAATTGTGAATTCAAAAACAGAGGAACTTTTAAGATTTAATAATTCCTAAATAGTTATTTATAAATGAGGTTTAATTCTAACATTATATTTAACTTAAAAGATACTTTGCATATTTAAAGAAATCATTACTTTTATATCTGCTAATGAAGTTTAATATCATATACTTTATGTCTTATTAACTCACCAGGTTGTTTTGATTCTTCCTTCCAAATGTTTTATATTTAATAAATTACATGTTCTCTCTACTTAATCAATTATATTAAATCTCTATCTTATTTCAGAGAGTGACTTGCCCTTATTTTAGAGACATATTCATGTGCCCCTTTCAGCTTTTTAATGCAGTTATTTATGGGATTTTATTATCACTAAGAAAGTGTTCACGCAATTTGATTTGTAGCCAACTTAATTTTCTGTATTTTCTAATACGGTGAATTATAATAATCTTAACAGATTAAAAAAGAAAAAAAGAGTTATTTAATACTACAAGCCAAACAATGTCGGACCATTTATTAAATATTTATTTAGGTTTACAAATAATTCACGTGCTGAATATATGCAGAGCCAATACTTCAAAATGTGGCCATAGCTTTTTAGATATCTTGTTAAGTTGTAGCAATCATATTGACACCTCCTCACATATACAAGATCGTATACTTGATTTGGAGACTGATGGACAGTTTTTTGTTCCAGTCACTCTTCATGAGATTGAATAAGCCAGTTCTTTTGTAGTTTTAATTAGAGAATCTTACTCATGTGATCCTGTTCATAATAATTTTGTTTAGAATAATATTTATTTACTGTTAGAACAATATTAATATTATAATAAATATAATATATTTACAAAAGGAGAGTTTTTTGACCATAGATATTATTATTAGATGATTTTAGTTGGGGTTCGGTCAAGGTAGATCCAAAAAAATACAAATTAAAAAAAAAAGTGTATTCTTTTAAAAGATTATCTGCCAAAGTTTCAGCTTACATTGTAAGCCATCTTCAGGACTGTAGAAATACAATGTCATGAGAATACAATAATAATTGACAATATTATAATACAGAATTACCATAATGTAATGTGATATCAAAAGTATGAATGTAGAAAGCTATGTGAGAGAATTTGAAAAACATGCAGACAACTTATTAAAAAATAATTGAATAACATTCAAACAGTAATTTACCACACCTGTCTATCATGAAGATGAGAGAGGACGTACTGTCCCTAAGTTCACATTTCCATGACTGAAGAATATAATTTTTCAGAGAAACAAAGTGGGAGGCGGAAGGGTGGGGGAGAAGGTAAGAGGCGGAAGGTACAAAGGGAAAGCGGCCTGTTTCAAAAGGAGGCAATAAAAAGGACAAAGGAAAAAAGGAAGGGTATTATTGGGAATAAGTAACTTTGGAACTGGGAAAAATATTTGACAGGTTTATTTATTTCATGATAGACAGGTGTGATAAATTACTGTTTCAATGACATGTCTACAGCCCTGAAGATGGCTTACAATGTAAGCTGAAACGTTGGCAGATAATCTTTTAAAGAAATACACTTTTTTTTAAATTTGTATTTTTGATCTACCTTGACTGAACCCCAACCAAAATCAATTAATAATAATATATTAACTCATCAAATTTTTGGTTTGTTGAGTCTAATAATTTCAATTTTCACTGTATACAATTTATGTATGCTAGATGAGGGATCTTTTTCAACTTTTCTTCTTTTACTTTTTTATCAGTTCCCACTTCTGATTTCTACCTTCTTCATCAAAGAAGCAATTGTAAATATAATTTTCATTTCTTTATTATTTTTCATTTATATGCTATCCATCTTCATCAAAAGTGGACATTCATAGTTTGGCCCTCTATTTATCATCTCTTATTAAAAATTAACTTATCTACCAAAGGTTTTTTTGTAATTTCTTTTTACAATTATTAATTATATAGATTATATAAATTGAGTTTTTAATATTGGCCTTTGAACTTCAAACTTGAACCTCAATTCATTTACTAGACTTTTTTTTTTTTACATGATGTTTGATTTTTATGTCCTTTTAATAGCTTATTTTTTCTTGTTCAATTACAATTTTTCATAATGCCACAATTAACTGAAAAAAAAAACAACTATTGGTAGCCCGAGATCATTGGAAGGTTGGGAATTTTTAAACCATTGGTTTGACTAACAACGGATGGAGATAATTATATATTTCACTGAATATGAAGTATATTAAAGGACTATATAAAGCCCTAAGTATAACCCTCTTAAACATATGGTTGGTGCTAAATTTCAAACTTTAAATTCCCTGGATTATTTAACCAATATCATATCCAGTAAGTTACCTTGCAGGGACAGGTATACCATAAATTTAAAGTTTCAACAAAATTAATCTGTATTTTCTGGTTTATAGTTTTTAATTTCATAACTATATGTTAGTTATGAATTAAATAAAATAGTAAACACATAAAATCAAATAGTAAAAAAAAACACATGGCTATTACATTTTCTAGACTTCTGCAATCTCAAATAGAAACCTTACAGGATAACTGGTACAAATAAAATTAAGAGAAAAATAATAAAAGCTTATTAAAATTAAACAAGCCAAAGTTTTATACAGTTAAAAGTTTGGCTGTTAGAACAATTTAAAAACTTTAAATGGATCATATGAACTGATCCCTCTCCTCTAAAACCTCCTGCATACCTCCAAACTTTATCATGCTACTTCCCTATTCCAATGTACAAAATCTTTACAAGAAGCCCTCCAGATCATGGAAAAACAGTGGGATATTTTAGAACCCCATACCTCCCTCTCACTTTGCTGTTTTCTGGATACCTTTTCGAGACCAGTTTTTTCACCAAATATCAGGACTTGCCATGGGTAACAATCTGATATAGCTAACATTATATTAAATGACCTGTTAGACATCATCCTCCTCAACTTCACTAAGGTCATAATCATCAAGAAATATGTTGATGATCTTGTACTTTTCCTCAATCCGGGAAAAATCCCACAGATCTTAGTCCTACCCTCCCCACCTCAAATTCACTATTGAATGTGAATCTGAGAGTCGTCTCCCTTTCCTCGATATACTCCTCATCAGACAATCAGATGGTCAGATTTTAACTGACTGGTATACCAAACCCACCTATTCTGGTCAACTTCTCCACTTCCTTTCCGTCCATCCTCGTTACCAAATTATCAACATTGCCAGAAACCTGATACAGTGATCCTTCTTTTTTTCTGGCCTTCTTTTCACCAGAATACCTCTAAATTCATTACTGAAAATTCTTTCTCAGAATGGTTTTCCCTCTCTCCTTATTAACAACCTAATATCTAAATTTCCCCACCCCTACAACAATCAGATCTCCTCTTTGTCTTCACTCTACTTACCTATTCCTAAACCTCTTTATTGCTCTCTACCCTACTTACAGCTAAAATAAAAAAGACCTCAAGTCCAACCTGCAGAACCTCCATTTACGCTACCACACTAATAATAAATTACAAAAATTTAAACTTCCCTGAAAGATCCTACACCTATTTTCCAGCAGACCAACCAAATTCCATGTTCAGAGAACAATTTTTCGGCTCCATATATTGGCCAAACAAAGAACCATCTTAATAAAAGATAAAACAACATGAATATTAATATTAAGATTCATGATAGGAATTATTCGGCCATCTCCTTTCATGCGATTAGCAATGACCACAGGCCTGCTGCATTTAATCAATCTACTGTCCTGCCCTCTGAGCCTTTCCTTAAGAAAAGGCTGATTTCAGAATGTAACTCTAACTAATGTTATTTTTGAGAAATTTTGTTCACAATGTATGAGTGAATAAAATTTTTCTCTTAGATATCTGATTCTATGCATCTTGAAAAATAACAGCAAATTTTGAGGGACGGTTTATGATTTTTATTTTATAGTTGATTAAAATAATTTAATGTCAAGAAAATAAACCACTGTAATCGAAAATTAAATTTGTGTGCTATACAAAAAAATAATAAGCATATTGCAAAGAGCATGACGTAAAAAATGGAGGTCTTGTTTTATCAGCCATTCATTCTTCATGCATATATCACATATGAAAATTGAGAATCACATTTCCACCTTCAATGCATATCAAAATTATTTATTATCATTCTTCGAATAAATTTACTTTATCAAAAATAGCTTCAGATTGGGAGTCTTTTATCTCACAGAAGCATGAAGGGTGTTTATGTTCTCTCATGGTTAGTCAATTTATAATTTTTTAAATTGAAGTATAAAACATGAAGAAGCTATCTGAACTTAATTATGAACTAAAATTATAAAAATTATTTTTCACTAGCAATATATTTCTGATGATGGCAGAAATAAACCAAAAACAATATCATGCTGAAAAAAAAAGTGTTAAAACTCACCATGAATGGTGAATTCCATTCCATCACCAATAGCAACTTCAAGCTGATCCTTTTTGTCCCGATAAACAATCCCATCAGCTCTGATTTCATCAGCACCATCTTCAAGTTCTCTGTCTCTTCCTCCTGGGCAGCATAACAAAAACACTGTTCCAACTCTATTATTATCCAGCTCAATTTAAAAAATAAATATATATTAAACGAGAGCCGA
>KZ806960.1:606121-619383 GCA_000696205.2 Oncopeltus fasciatus | reverse complement strand
AAATACAATTATATATATATATATATATAAAAAAAAGAAGCTTACTAATTACTTTTTAATTTATAGAAAAATACATACCTAAAGATTATTTTTTGTTAGCAGAAGTATCATCTTCCTTTCATATGAGACACAGGAAGAGGTATTATATACACTGCATTTAACATGCATATAAGCTTACATTAAGACAGTCCATGATTTGGAAATTCCACAAAGTAATCAATAGTACAGAAATAACTTTCTGAATAATATAAAATGATTAAAACTGAAGAAAGTAAGACATTGTGAGGATATGTTGAGATCAGAAAACATTACGTTTCAAAAAGGGGACAGTCATATCCACTAGATTTAGCTGACTTTAAACCCACCTATTTAACCATCTTCAGTTAGTTATAAGAGTAGTTTAATAAAGAGTTGGTTTTTTAGTAATAAAAATGTGTCATTCTGTTATTATTTACCCAAACATGATATGAATGACCCTGAAATAATTGAATTTGGATAGAAATAAGAAGGGGACTGAATATGAGAAGCAAGAAGGGGGAATGGCCACACATATCGATATAAATACCCACAGCTAATGATGGAAACCTACATTAGAAGAACTATAAGGTACATAGAAATCAAGAAAGATGAAATTAAAACATTATTTGATTAGGTATGGAAGACTTATAAAACAAAAAGGGGGAATCACATCCTGTAAATTCAACATGCATGCTATANTTTTTTACTTATGAGTTCATATTCTGTGTTGTTTAAAATACTTTTATCTGAGGTAGTAAAGAACTAAACTTCAGTATACAACATATTGCAATTAATTTTTTTTTATTAATTTATATTGTGACTCAAAATTAAGTTTCAGAGTAAAATAAAGAGCCAAGATGGGACTATTATGTTTGGTGTCTAGTAGGTAGCATCAGAGAAGATACAAAACAGATTTTTTTTTTCTCTGTCAAAGGAACAATCCTAATTACACAACAGTTTCTTTTTTTTATTTAAAAAATGTATTTAAATATTAATTTTCACGTCATCTTAGTCTACTGCTAAGCAGCATAGGGGTATATTCATTCTCTGATTGCATTATGTACTATGAAGGGTAAAGTTCAAGGCAAATCAGCCTCTATAAAAAAAAAAACCTATTCTTATCTTTTAATATCTACTTAATATTAAAACAAAATTTAAATATCTAATGCAGTTTCTTAATAATGCCCTATGCTAGTATCTATTATGTGTATAATTTTATAAGGACCATATTTCGGCGCCTGTTTCTAAGAGTTAATAATATTCATTTGTCAATTCTTGGCATATATAATTATATTTAATGAAACATTCCTGAATGTCTGCATTGCATTAAATAATATTTTTCAAAGCTGTTTTACAGTATTATAGTAAATTAATTAAATATAATACATTTCTTATAATGCATTTTAACAGTAGTAGATATATAGATATATATAGTATATAGTATANTAATTTCGTGTGTGTATTTTTATTCGTCAAAGAAAATTTGCTTTGAAGGGTTTCTTTTTTTTTTTTTATAATGTAAGAATTGTATAAATGTTCTAATCGACTAGTCCAATCACTAATAATTTTAATCAACCTAGTTGCTAGTAATGTATGGTAGCTAATCATTTATTTCAGTGTTTAGATACCATATTTCCATCTATAATTGTCAAATAGATAGATATACTATAAAGTATTCTTATGCAAGCAGACGGTCATACTCCCTTGAGAGAAAGACCTTCTCTCAAAAGATTGAGGTTATTGTTCGATGGGCCAATGTATTCAGTGCAACCAAAAAGAGTAACACGAAAGTACACCGTAGACCTTAGACTTCACTAAAAATGTTTCTTACCCATTGACTGGAACATTGATATCTCTTCTGTTAACTCTTTAACTGGAGTAGTTTGTGTCGAAAAATTGGGATAAGTATTTACTAAGGGAATATATATATATACATATACATACATATAGAGAATAAATAATTTCATAAATAAATACTAGTTTGAATGTTAAAGGCATGCAAAGAGCAAGCTGAATAGTTCTTATTTTCTTTATGTAAATAAGAAAAAAAAAAGAAGAAAAACAATCCACACTTGAGCACTAGCACTACAGGACACACAATAAGGAAAGGAAAATTGAGAACCTTAAATACAAACTAAGCCTATAATCTCCATTCGTCTTCAGTAGGTAACTTTCCTTAGATATCTTCTTCCAAGATCATTTGCTTTATTTAAACAATTTTCTTTCCTTTCCATTTTATATTACATGATAGAGCTTGTGATTCCATGTATGGATTATTAAAACAGCTTAAACGATGGCTGTGAACTTACTGACATTTTTGTGAAGCACACGTGTACTTAAAGATGTACATGCGAAGACATACTATGTAACAACACAAACATTAAACATACAATATTTACACTATTTTAATAATTATTTCATTCATGGATACAAAAATTTAAAAATAATTTTTATGAGTAAAGTTATTTTTTCCTAATAAATTCACCTAGCAGTTTATAAGAATAGTATTGAACAAAACTTATGTACAGATAATCATTAACAAAAGAAGTGTAATCAAGGAAAAATATATATTAATGATTAAGTGTATTTTTGTAAAGAATTAGTTTATTTGTCTCCCTACAAATATTTTTAATTTTGTACAAAGTTTTCACTAACTTCTCTTCATGGGGTAGATAAAAACTGCTTTGCTATGTGAGAGACAGATTAAAAAAATAACCCCAAGTAGATGCATGACAGTTGTCAATGAATAACTTCAGTTTTCAGCTAACATTAAGAGAAGACATGGTCTGCTTTGCACAAAAAGAATATATTTATGAAAAGGCAATAAACTATTTCCAAAATAGTTTGGATAGACCCACTTAGGCTACCCCATAAACAAAACGCTATACTATATCTATTTATTATATCCATAATTATTTAAATTTTAACACAAATGAATGTTTTAAAATAAATTAGAGTTACTACATAAGAAAGCCTTTCATAAATTATGCCACTATTAAATATTTAAAAAAAATAAACTCTAGCATTTTCACATAATTTATAAATTTGGACAAGTATTTATATGTAAAATTCATATTCTGTTCATTTTGCTTATCATCCTTACATAGGTTATAAAATTAAGTTACAGATAGTTTTATTTACCAACTTTTAAAAAATTACTTTTACAAGAAATTAAGAAAAATTACTAGTTATTAACTCCAGGAATAATAGTTCACTGATAATGCAAGATACAATAGTTTACAATGCAATATACTGTCAATTTTGAATCTCTTTTATTAAATTCAATTATACAATTTTGTATGTTCCGTTATATGTAAGTTAATTATATGCAATTGAGGACAAGCAAGTAATGGCTAGTTCATTTTTCTCCCCAGTCCCCTCCTATACATACTTTTAATACGTGTATTACCATTACTCAATATTGATGAGATACTAAGGCATAAAGAAGCATTAATTAAACCCTTAACTTTAAAAAGTTGTAACCAATGAAACACTAATTTTAGTTTTGCATATATTGCCGATATCACTAGTATTTATACAAAGCTGTTAATATTTAATGCAGAATGGAAGCTTTTTTTATGTATAATCCAACATTTTTTTTTTTTTTTTTACTTATGAGTTCATATTCTGTGTTGTTTAAAATACTTTTATCTGAGGTAGTAAAGAACTAAACTTCAGTATACAACATATTGCAATTAATTTTTTTTTATTAATTTATATTGTGACTCAAAATTAAGTTTCAGAGTAAAATAAAGAGCCAAGATATTGTACAAAAATAATCAAAATTATGAAGACGTAGGAGTAAAAAACAGAATCACAACTGATTGGTTAGACCTCACTATTACCTAAATGGGCATATTCCAGCTTGTCCCATGCCTTTAATTTTCACTATATTCAAGATGTCGACTGTATTTTTTATTATATCAGTAAGTTTTGTCAAACTTGAATAAATACTGTTTCATATATCAAATCTTACTAAAAACACCACTATTTCTGATGTTTTAAAAATGCCCCAATGAAGATCAAAAAGAAGGAAATGTTTATCAGCAAAGTAGAGAGAAATAACCAACTAGACGATATATTTTTTAATATATATGTGTGTGTGTGTGTGTGTGTGTGTGTGTGTGTGTGTGTGTGTGTGTGTGTGTGTGTTTGTGTGTTTGTGTGTGTAAGAGAACTGATCTTATTTGTTGAGGTCCATTATTATGTGATTAATAATTTTTAGTAAAAACTAAAAGCTATAGCAATAAACTATACAGTTCTTCGAGGCACTTCCTCAGGATTCATCCGAGCAATATAGCAAGCCCACCCAAGGTGTCCCAGCTTAATAAATGTTGGCACATATATGTCATTGAGGAACTCATAAAGTTCTCCATTCATTCTTCTCCTCCAGCCTACCTTATAGGCAGGATTCATGTGTCTATTACTGGCCCATGAATCCTGCATACATGTATTTTGTTTTCTACTCTTTATTAGCCTCCTCCATAGGTGCAGCAGCTCTCTGTAGCTTTAAAAAATTGTAAGTGCTGCATAGGACCGTGCCAAAATGTCTAGGTCATCCCCATAAACTAGCAACTGGGTTGATCTGTTGAATATAGTTATATTATTCTGGATGCTCGCTTCTCTAACAACCCTTTCCAACAAGTTGAACTCAAGGCATGTCTTGCCATCCTGCCAATCGAACTTGAACCATTCTGCAGGCTATTTATCCTCACCCAGGGCTCCGAGATTTCTTATTTTCTGGATTTTGTCTACATTTTCCTCAAACTCTGGTGGCTCAATATCTTACTCTTCATTTTCTCCTCCCAATAGGGGTTCAACAACCTGTTCATTCAATAGATTGCTTAAGTGCCTGGTCCACCCTTTAAGATCCATATTGGTCAGGAGACTTCCGTCCTCTTTCTACCATCTGTTCACTTTATGAAAGATGATCCCATTCTCATTGGCATTCTTGAAAGTTTCAATTTATTTTAATATCCCATTCTACCACAATTTTTTATTCTTTTTGTAGAGCGTCCTACCTCTCCCTTCTACGGTATTCCTCTGTGGCACCCTTTGTGACCACTTCTAGACCATAGCTCGGTAGATGTTCTTCAAGTCAGTCACTTTTTTCGGCTATCTTTATCAAACCAAGCTGACCTGATTTCAGGCTCCTTTAGTCCTAAGCAAACAGAAGCTGGCCTTTTAAGAACTTGCTCCACACTGTCTCAAACAGCCAGAGGATCATTATTAGTGACAATACTCAGTGACCCAAATGGGTTTGGAATGAGTTGCATACATCTGAATCTTGTAACTTTCAGACGTCCCACTTCCTGGGTTTCTCCTGAGTGCCACTTCTTAAATTACATATTTTTGCTCTGATCTGTGCTACCATCAAATTCCGGAAGGACTTCATCTTCATCTTTTATAAATAATTAATGAATTATCATTATTTAAATGTTAGGCAAATTCATTTGTCTCATTAGAACACCACATTGATTAAGAAAGGCATAGAACAGGTTTGTTGGAAGGATGAGGTAATCAAATAAATAAATTATTTATCTGTTTTCTTAAAAATATGATATTGATAATCCTTTTATTCCTTTTCCTTAAAAGAAAAAGAAAAGTGGAATTATGGGGCAAATAAATATAGAAGGTACTATTGGTTTATTCAGATCTGGAAAACTCCTATTTCTGAAATTCAGTCATTATTATAAAGTACAATGTAGATTGCTTAAGTCAATATTTTATTTTTCCTACAAATACGGGTAGAGATAGATAACTACTTATTTAGAAAATTAAAGCAATTAGGTAACTTTTTTGTTTTTAGTTTTTTTTTAGGTTCAGTTAAATTAAACATTATAAGTTATTACTTGTATATTAATTAGCATTAATATTCTATAATTTCAAGAGAATATTTCAATTTTTTTTAGTCGTCTCTTCACAAAATGTTCACCTAGTATTTTGAGATTTTAAATGTTGAGAAATATAATTTTACAGACGCGATAATAAAAATCTTGTAGGTAATCAACATTTTACCATAATTATATTCCCCATACTGAGGATATACAGAAAGGCATAAACTTCAGTTGAAATTGAAGAATCAAAATAAAATTGAATTTGAAGACAATGTGCCCATTTAAAACCACCCGGGGGAAATTTAGGCACTGCCGGCCATTTTTCAGCGTTTTCAATAAATGAAATGAGTCCTAAACTCATTACAGACTCTTTGATGGCATAAAAGTTAATCAATACTACTCAATCCATGAAGTGTTTCCATTGTTTACAAAGCTGTCTTTAGTTCCATAATCATTATACTGAAGTTAGAGTTTGAAAAATTCTTAATTCACCAATTCCCATCTTCAGGAAGATTGTACATTTTTCAAGTATCAAAAACAGGGAGGTTGATACTAATTATTCCTAAGGTCATTTTTCCTACCTTACACACCATGTTTTCTCAGTGATCAATCTTAGTTTTAATAGAATGGAATCGAGATTGTGTCTTATCTTAGGACACTGTGTTTCAGATTGATTTATTACTTAATTTGACTATAACATGGTTTATTTTAAATACAATGTACGTAATTTGTTATACCTTGATTCAAAATGCACATATTCATGGGTGTTCACTCCATTTTCATGGATTATCATCATTCTTATTAGGCAAAGATTTATAGATATTTTATATCAAAATAATAAGTGAAGTGACACACTGAAAAATATAGTCTTAACAAGGGTATTGAAAGTTAACTTAATTTAATTTTTATGGAAAGTCAAATATTAAATTTCTTACTCAATCAAATTCTAATTTTTAATTTATCCTTCCTTACTTTAAATTGAAAGATGGAGGGGAGGAATAAACCATAATTAAAACTTATTCATAGCTGTTAAATTCACTTTTGTATTTATTTTATCAACCTCCACTAGTCAACCATGTTCTTTTGTGTCCTAAATTGATATTATATATTTTATTATAAATTGAACATCTCCTATTTAAGCCATTTATTTCTAAATCTCTATTACTCATTAGCAATTAACATCTTAACTACTTTCTATGCTCATCAACTTCTGTTTGCAAAAAAATTAATTAAATTAGATCTGATTCTAGTCAATAATCCAATTAGCAATAATCAAATCAATTGTATAGTGAATAACTACTGCTACTAACAAAAACTATTAAAAGTGTACATTTAATTTAGTTTAATATAAAAAAAAATAATGGCTTGAAAATATTAATTTTACAATAGTTATGGTTTGATGAGATTTGACATTGCAAAAATGTGCTTAGAACTTAAAACTTTTAAAAAGTTCATGATTAATTAATCAATAGAAGAGAAAAATTCCAAATTCTAAAAAGATCACAAATTACTTGATTATTAATAAAGGGTCATTCCATGTTTGTTCAATTACACCATTTCATCCATGGTCTCAGATTTTAATACTAATAAATTATTTTATTTTTAAAGTCATTTATTTTTATTTATAAAACATGAGTAATAAAATAATAAAAAAATGCTTCTGAACCAAATAGTTTATAATCATCCTGTTTAAGTTTAAGAAGATTTCTTACTTCAAAATTTGTTAATAAAATAAAAAAATACAAATATCAAATACAACAGGAATACAGTTGTTTATTTGGGAAGATTATGGAGAATTTGACCAGTGATTAGATCACATCCGGGTGATTTGGGCTTAGGCAGATCAAAGATTATATAATTGTCCTTGGAAGGTTTTACTAAAGAGGCAAGGACATGGGGTAAAGGCGTGTCCAGAAACTCCTTGGTCTCAATGGCATTGGACAGGTCTAAGGGATCCAAATGTTAATGTTTGTTTGAGAGTTAATGTTTGTTTGTAGTGCTGGGCAACAATTGGGCATTGTCTTAATCAGAAGAGGCCCAGAAATCATCTCCTGGGCATTTCATGGCTTTTAAAGATTTTGCGAGTTCAGAGGGTTTTGTCTCCTGCTGAGAGGGTAGACAGGTGGGCTTTAAAGACCTCATTTTGTACAGCAGCTAAATTAAACTTTTTTTTTTTTCATTCTTATGAAATACTTAATAAAAAAAACAAAACCTTTTATGACCGAATTCTGCAGAGTTCAATTAATTTATTGAAATAATAGAATTATTCTTTTTTTTCCCATTTTTATACATTTCTAATTAATTTATGTGTTTTGAAATTTATAAAATATTGCTAAATGAATTTATTATAGTAAACAAGTGAAATAGAAATACATCTATGTAAATATTGTATTCACGTACTGCAATATTTTTCTGCTTCACCAGCTATTTGAGGAAAGAGAATAACTTGAAGACAAATAGCTTTTAAGATTTTCAATCTAAAACTTTAATACATAAATAGAGTCACCTGAGTAGGTAGGATCTATTTGGGTCCTCAGGTTCCTGCAGGTTCATAACCCGCTCTATACAAGCTTTCATTGAGAAATACAAATTTTAAATACCGGAGTCCATATATAGCCCCTCCCCCTCTTCACCCAAAGCAGTTAAAAGATTATATATATAAATATATAATACATATATTTGTGTGTGTGTGTGTATGTGTATTAATACAAGTACTTTTTAGCATGAATTTCTCTCAGGAGAAAAATATAATTGCAATGTAATTCATTATAATCCAAAATTATTTATTTACTCTTAATTAAGTCTGGAACCAAAATATACTGAGAAGAGTGAGAGGTAAATCATGATATTCTTTCAATCTTCGAAGATCACATTTTAAAATCTGAGACCAAGGGAATTTAAGTTATCATTATGGCTATTTTAATATGGCATGCCCTAAGGTTGAAACTTAGGTACTATACTATAAGAACAAAATAAATTTTACACATAATAGTTTTTATTTTGAAGAAAATTAACAAACTATTTTTTTAGAATATCAAAATGTTCTATTGTGAGTTAAAATAAATAAAAATGTTGAATTAAATTACCTGAGAAAAAAAATTTAGTAATTGTACTTGTCATCCATGGAATGAAATCTTTAACATGCATGTATAATTATACATCAATTATTGAAAGAATGTAATAACTAAAATTCAAATATTGCATAATGTACAATCAATCTATTATAATTTATTCAAGCTTTATTTACACTGACAAAAAGAAAAAAAAAAGAAATCTAAGTAATATCAAAATAAAAATGCATAATTATAAAATTATTACTTCAAAAAATGGTGAATACCAAAAATCAGCAAAATCATGGCTATCAAATATTGAAGTAGAGGAGAAATATAGAAAAAATAAATGAATAATTGTCAATAGTTACCTCCATGCTCACTTCCTCGACTATGCCTGCCAGCAGCTTGCTCAATAATGTCATTCAAGACCATTACATCTGAAAAAAATATCAACTATTAATTCTAACTTATTAAGAATAAATTAGAGAGTACACAACAAATTAATATTGCCTTGGAAACAGAATACTATTAATATGATAACTGTTAAGCATATCCTTATTTCTTTTTCCTGTTAAGTCTTTGGAGTTATTTCATTGTTTCTAGTACCCAGGGAAGATTTTTTTTCCATCCTTCCTAGCTTAATGGCTGGGTTTCCCAAATGATCTTTAAGAAATTTATTTACCTCTCTGATCATTACTTTAATCCTATTAAATCAGATTTCACAACAGAAAAAAAAAGGCTGATTCAATTTATTTAAATTTAAATAAATTTATTGTAAGTAAAACTCAGTAGTGATTATACACAGTAGTTTTTTCCTGACTATGTAATAAATCAAATCACTTATTACAGTGATTCAAACAATATTAATGGATTTTTACAATGAACTTTCCAATTTAAAATTTGCTGTTAAATAAAAATTTTTATGAAAACAGAATTAAAACTTTTTGCCAGAATATAGTCTGAGATTGATGAGAGCTTCATGGACAAACTATAAGACCCAAACCTGTGAGCTTGTTTATCGATCACAGTAAACATGAACATACCTCCCACAAGACAGTCTCTTCTATCTACAGACAGTGCCACCATATTATACTAAGACCAACATGATCAACATTTACATACACAAAATACTCTCACATCCCCTCTTAATTTCAAGTCCATGCATAAAACACCAAAACAACAAAACACTTGAAATTGCAGCAATATTAATTAAAATTGAACAAGAATGATAAATAAAGAAATTAGTTTTAACAAAGCTTAGAAGCTATTGAGGGCATTAGTAAAAATGCCTGCTATGTTTGAAGATGTATTTATTTAATAAATACTAATTTAATTCTCAGAAATAATTTTTTTAAATAAAATTAAACTTAATATCAATATGTTTTGAGTCACTGTGTTTTAATAGTTTTAATCATACTCAAAGTAAACTACACCTAAAGACCTCATCTTTGGCTGGGTAAAATTCACTCAATAGACCTTTTAGTTATAAATGTTCAGCTTGAAAACCCTTTACCACTAACCTAGCTCTCTTTGTTCCATCACATTTGGTTGTAAATACCCACTTTGTCACAATAAGTTTTGAAGTGGATGGGATGCCTTTAACAGGTGTCTAAGATTGAAATCCTCATGTGCAGCCAATTTTATGATCAGCCCTTTTTTACTGTCTCCACATAAGTTTCTGAATCATCCTCAGTTAAAAGACAAACAGCTGTATTCAGATGAAAGTCTTCTAGATGTGAATGAACTTTTCTTCTCCTTTACGGCACAATTTTCTTTTTATCAGTGATTTCTTCCATAAATATGTAAAGCTCTTCTTCACTCTCTGAGAACACTTTCTTCTTTGTGTCTTCCCTTACATTTTTTTCTTTCTTCTATTCTTCATTGGATCTGTGTCCCATCAAATTTCACATCATGAGAAATAATTATTTTACCCTTCTCTGGATCTCAAATTCAATATCAAGTACCAAGGTTACTAAGAACAGTTCCGAGGACAAGTGACCATCGCCTACGTCAAAGGGACAACGGAGAAGATCGCCCGAATACTCAAGAACCACCAGATAAGAACAACGTTCAGTACCGACAGAAAAATAACCGACATCCTTCCAAAACCTAAGGATAAGCTTGGACTTCGGACTCCAGGAATATACAAGATTCCCTGCTCCTACAGAACTACTTACATCGGTGAGACTGGAAGGACGATCGACACACGCCTAAAAGAACACATTGCAGACATCAAACACGGACGTACAGAAAAGTCAGCTCTAGCAGAACATTTCGCTAACACCAGCCACCACATCAAATTCGAAGATGCTTCAATATTGGCCCGGGAAAACAACTACTATCGACGGACCATCAGAGAAGCCATCGAAATAGCGAAAAATCCTAGGAATATCAACAGGGAGGATGGATACAGGCTCAGCAAGAATTGGAAACCAGCGCTAATCGATAAGAGTGTCCAACTAATCGATAAGAGGGTCCAACCAATCGATAAGAGGGTCCAACCAATCGATAAGAGGATCCAGCCAATCAGCGAGCAGGAAAACAGGATCAACCAATGGGAAGACAGGCTTCGCCCAAGGACCGGACAGCGCCGGGTATAAATACCCCTGGATTTGAAGACAGCTCTCATTCTCTATTCAGCCCTGAAGAAGCCATCACAGGATGTGCGAAAGCTCGGCAACCATCAAAAACTTTACACGGTCCAACCCGGAAAAAACTTTACATACATCTGATAACTGTGGAAGCCTACGTGAACATCTTCTAGGTTAATAAATATTTAAATAAAACATTTCAGTACGTGTCCGGCCATTCAGTGCAACTGTAGGGGATCAAATTAGTTAATTTTATGTGGTGCCAACTGCCTATCTCCATAAATACTTTGAGAAATAGTTATCAAAAACATTAACGTAATTAAGAAGAATCAAATTCAACCACTCCACAGCTCCACACTGTTGAGGGGTGTACCCAGCTGTAAATTCGTGTCCATCAAATTTGCAAAACTCCATTTATTTGTTTGAACAGGCCAGAAATCTCTATTGGAATGGATTCTTGATACATTGACTCCTTTAACAATTTTTAGTGCAAGGGAACAGAATAAAAAATCTAACTGTCCCAGCCAGGACTCGAACCTGGATCTCCTGCTTTTCGGGTGCATTACCATTTACGTTACCAGGGCAAACCTGATAAGTTATTAAATTCCCCGCACTAGTGTCAAGAGTCTAACCTCCGAAACAGACGAATATATCATCTTATGCTCAAAGGAGCTGACATTGTCAAGCTGTTTAAATGACTCTCATTATTTACTTTTAAATAAATAATAATAACAAGAGTCATTTAAACTGCTTGACAATGTCAACTCCTTCGAACATAAGGCGATATAATCATCTGCCTCGGAGGTTAGACTCTCGATACTAGTGCAGGGAATTTAATAATTTATTGTAGTGTAAATGGTAACGCACTGGCCCGGAAAGCAGGAGATCCAGGTTCGAGTCCTGGCTGGGATAGTTAGATTTTTATTCTGTTCTCTTGCACTAAAAATTTATAAAATTTATGTGGGATTAAATACCACAAGAAAATTAATATTTATAAAATTGTTTATTCTGTGAAAAATCCACTAATTTTTCTTTAAGTAATTAAATAGGTGTAAAATGAGAAAAATCTTATTATTCCAAAAAAATTATTTGGATTGGTTCAATTTACTTTTCTGACATTAAGTCTAAAACATCAACTAGAAATAAATAATGACTCACGGCCAAGTATGAAGTTAACATAATGTTTACTTGTTTTCTCCTCAGCAATCCCCATAGAGTAGGCTATAAATGTTCTATGTTACGTCTTTGTCATCTATTTCAGTCTCTTTTTATGGCAAACAATGACACCCATAACCTGTAAGCCTGTTCACTGAACACAGTGAACATGAACATAAATTCCACAAGGCAGTCCCACACACACACTACTGACAGTGTGCCATTTTACATAAAGACCAAAATGATCAACATTTGCAATATATAAAAATTAATAACAATTCCAGCACCTTACTTTGCATATGTATGTCACATCACTTGGGGCTCATGCTGGAACTATAAAAAGCTTTCTGTACTGCCAACTTTTCTTAAAGGTAAACGATAATTATAAATAAAAAGTTTAAAATAAAAGGAATCATAAGAGAAAATATTTTTTACCTTTCATGTCAACAACATTCTGCTGCTGTGATGGTTCCATGTATGAATTATCTTGATGTTTACTTTTTGATGTACCATCTTCTATGTCTGAAGTATCCTAGATAAAATTAATATAAATAGTAAATATTGAGACAAGGAAGATTAAAAAAATTATTTTATTCTTTTATAATTAT
>KZ806960.1:539811-576304 GCA_000696205.2 Oncopeltus fasciatus | reverse complement strand
ATATATATGTATATATATCACACTCATAACATATTCATATGTGTTTGTGTGTGTGTCTAGATTTTAGGGATATTAACAAGCCTGATACACTCATTTGAACACAAGATTGGTTATTTTTCTGGAAGCATGGTGATCAGTCCCGCTTACACATTTATACATATATATATATACACATGTATCTATATATAGACACAAACATGTGCGCGTGGACACACAACACACACAAATATACATATGTAAGAGTGACTGATCACCATGCCTATGAAAGTTGGAGAAAATTAAATAAAATACAAAGTATTGAAAATTTTGAAGCAATTTAAAAAAAAAAAACTGTTGTATTTTATAGATAAATTTTTTACCCAAAAAATATATTAATAAAAATCAATTAATGTAATTGAAAATTATATTGTAATATATTTTTTTTAAAACACAGGCTATCCATGATATTCTACGGGAAATACGGTTTTTTGTTTGTCCAATGTAAGAACCATGGCACAACAAAAAACATTGCACAACAAATAATTCTATTTCCCGGTTTGGACATTGGACAAACAAAAAACCCTATTTCCCGTAGAATTAATAACCATAAAAATGACATAAAGAATAAACTAATAAAAACTGCCTTCATTAAACATGTTTTTCATGAAGAATACACATTTTACTTCATTCTTTCCACTGAACCCTATGAGCACAAACACCTTTTTTCTGGAACCGTTCACATTAACTTACAACACTATCCAGTTAACGACAGAACGGACATAGAACAAATTTCCTCAACTATTCTAACACTTTCAACATTCTAAAAACCATCAGCCCTCCTTCTCAATAAACCTGTCAAGCATTTTTCCCAGTTCCAAAGTTACCTATTCCCAATAATACCCTTCCTTTTTTCCTTTGTCCTTTTTATTGCCCACTCTTGAAACAGGCCACTTTCCCTTCCGCCTCTTACCTCCCCCCCCCCTTTCTACTTCCCACTGTGTGTATTTGGAAAATTTATACTTTAGTCATGGAAATGTGAAGTTAGGGACAGGACGTCCTCTCTCGTCTTCATGATAGGTAGGTGTGGCAAATTACTGTTTTAATGTTATTCAATTATTTTTCAATAAGTTGTTATCTGCATGTTTTTCAAATTAGTTTTTTTCAAATTGGTTTTTAAATATTTTTAAATTCTCTTACATAGCTTTCTACATTCATACTTTTGATATCACATTACATTAAGGTAATTCTGTATCATAATATTGTCAATTATTATTGTATTCTCATGACATTGTATTTCTACAGCCCTGAAGATGGCTTACAATGTAAGCCGAAATATTGGCAGATAATCCTTTAAAAAAATATATATTTTAAATTTGTATTTTTTTTTGGATCTACCTTGACCGAACCCCAACTAAAATCATCTAATAATATATTGAGGTTTGTGAGAATTTTATTTTTTATCTATTTAAGAATAAAACAGTGTAAAGAAAGGTAAAAAGCAATACATCTTAAATGCCAAATTTGAAGTTTTGATAATATAAACAATACCTTATGGAACTTATTAGATGCTGAAAGTAACCTAAAAATGATATGACTCCTTACAATTAGAAAAAAGAATACCTTAAATAATAAAAAATAAAAAGTGGCCAATAATTTTTTATGAATACTTTGGGAGACTTTCAGAAACGAAGGAAATTGAAGAGGCATTTATAAATCAGTATTTCATTATTTTATTTTATTATTGAAATACAATAGCAGTAAAGTCCAGTAACATATGCAGAAGTTATTTATATTTAAAAAAACCTAGTTCATTAAAAAAATAATTAAGGAAATAAGTAATTTAATAAAGATTCATTTGCTCTAATTAATTAATTCGTATATTTCATGAAAAAGTGCGAGAACAAAAACAAGTATGACGTTCATAAAAAAGAGGATAAAAATAAAACAGAGAATTATTTGAGAAGTTAATAATTTCAAAGATGGTCCTCGATTTCTCACAATTATATATTAATTTATAATACATAATTATACCACATTCATAAAAAAACTTACCTGCAGCAGTTTCGCAACATCGATTACTAGAACTTGCCATTTTCAAGTAGAATTAAACACTTCACCAAAAAAACAAAAACATACAAATGTATATATCTAATATTTTTTCTGTTATTAACATAGTTCAAGAGCAGAACTTATGAAACCTTCTAGAGAGGAGAAATTATGACAAATTTTAGAAGGGAGAGGGTAAAAGGGACTTTCAGGAATAAGGTCAGAATGGCCTTGAGTGCTCTTAATGGTTTGTTGCACTTTTCATTTTCTATTCCCCACCCAGTACCTACCTTCAGTAACGAAAGAGTTGTACTGCTTTTTCGAGTAAAATTTGATGGAGAATACAAATGTACAATTCAATTGTTTCTACAATATTTGTTTAAAGTACATTTAGACTTGTGAAAAATGGGAATTTTTCATTCATTTATCAAAACTAAAAGAATACTTTATAAAAAAATTAAATATCTTACTTCATATTCATATTATCTACACCAAGAATCATTTAAAACGATAAAGGACTAACTTATTTTCTGTTTACAAACATAATTTTAAACTTCAGTGTTACAGAAAAAAGTAGACAAGCCCTATATCTTAAAAACTTTTGTATATATAAAAAAAATTTTGGACAGAAAAATGGATGTCAGATTCGGATTCAGCGCATCTGAAAACCTGAAATAGAGATTAGTTCAAGCTGAAATAAGTGTTATTCATTAGATTTTAGCTTCCACTTCACTGCCTTATGAGCTTTCTTGGTTAAATTGTTCACCTAAATATTCTTCTTATACATACTAATATAAAGATAAAACTTGTTTATAGGTTTCAAGCTCTAAGGTTGTTTTTATGCTATCTGAAATATTTGATTTCATAAGCTGACTAAGCAAAAAAGAAGTTATAGTGTGAAGAAGGACTTTTTTTTTTGTAATTTTCTTCTGGATATATATTCATTCCAACACCACTCAATAATGAAATGATTCACTTTTGGATTTGTTTTCCATTGCTTCAGTAGCCCGGTAACTGCAACTTAAAGCATATGGTTACTTCTTATCACTGCCTCACTTATAACCTTCACATATATTATTATAATACTATAAATACCTTCTGATGTCATGGATGTAGATAAAGTAGTCCATTACATTGTAATAGTCCATTATCTTGGCGGCAAAGATGGTAATTTGATGCATTATCTTACGGGAAAAGAAGGAATTAACAACAATAAATCATTCTCAATATGCTCTCCTCTATGTGGGCACATTTTCCTGGCGTGGTTGTGACCCATACTTGCATTGGGATCTCTTACTATCAATATACGTCTGTTGATATTCATCACTCTAACAGTGGCCTACTACACCTTCTGTCAAACAGTTCTTTCTGAAGGATGTCAGTGACATTGTGCCAGACCTTGTCTCTAATACATAAGTTTACACTTGCCACAATAATGTGAGGGCTTGCAGGCTCTATTTGCACTACCTTCTTGAGTAAATCATCTTTCAGTATGTTGCCTTCACTTTAAACAGCTTTCTTTCTGGGTGAGACTGCTGAATAGACTAAGTTGCACCTACTGCCCATCTCAAGAAACTCGAGGTCCTTCAAAACTCAGGCCTCATACAACTGTCATAATAAAAGAAAAGATTGACTGAAATTATTTTTAAATCTCCTTTAAAATTATTTTTAGGTAGCAGCAGGGTGAAATTTTATGCAGCAGTGGAATTTTCAGCCCCAAAAAACAAAAAAAAAATTCAATAATCAAGGGTTGCTCTATAAAATGCAGTTTGCCTACCTAACAGGAAAGTCCATGTGCACACATTTTCAATCAAAAGGCAAAAAAAACAATCATTGACACATGTTTTCAGGAGGAGTCAAGCTGTGCTATGTTAGGCTTCCTTTATAAGAACCAATCCAATAATTTTTATCTGACTAAATCTTTCAGGTCCAAATTAACTGTACTCATAATATAATAATAAAAAAAATACGTTGGAAGGCTTGGTGGCACCCCAGATTTCTACTCCCTAAGTCCAGATTGGTCATAATATGGTTTTTTAGAGCGTCAGTTTGTTTTCAATCGTAAGATTGGAGTTCTTATTCATGGGACTGTATAGAAGTTCATATCGTCGATCGAGTTCTTGTCTTAATTTTAGTGTGTTCGCCCCATGTAAGTCGTGAGTCAAGATGGAACCCAAGGTAACGAACAGAATTTGAATGTGGTAAAGGAATATTGTTTACACAATTTCAGGGAAGTCTTTTTTCTGCAGTTGGAAATTAACTTGAATGCATTTTGCATCATTGATTTTTATTCTCCGTTTGCCACAACATTGTTTGATTTTTTTGAGTTGATCTTGTAGGTTTTTAGAAGCAGTTTTAGGATTGGGATGGGAGGATAGGATGGCTTTGCAGTCCGCAAATAGAGCTAAGAGGGTACTTGGATTGGTAGGGATGTCAGCAGTGAACAGGATGAATAGGATAGATCCAAGCACACTACCTTGAGGAACTCCTGCTTCCACATGGTAGAAATCGGTGTAATCTAATCCTTGCCGAACCCTAAAAAATGGTTGGATAAGTAAGACTTAAGGATAAGGTAAGTGTTATTAGGAAGTATGGATTTCAGTTTAAACAAGAGACCACTGTGCCAGACTCTATCAAATGCTTGGGAAACATCCAAAAAAGCTCCTGGGCAGTACTCTTTGCGCTCAAGGGAAGAGGAAATGTAGTCTACATCGTGAAATACCTGCTCGAATAAATTCTAAAATGAAAATCTATGTGGAGGTCCAAAAACTCATCAGTTCCATCTACAATAAGTCTGATATTGAACGACCTCTATGTGCTGATCTGCCTCAACCTAATACAGTTTCCATTGCTACTTATGCTGACATAAAAAAACAACAACAAAAAATGATAATTTTTTTTTAAATTTAATTTAATCTCTATAGGAAGTAGAACACGCAATAACTAATTGTTTTTACAAATGAGATCTAAAATTAAATATACGTTAATAATGTTCACGTAGGCTTCGATGATCGTCAGATGTATTTACCGTTTCTTCTTCCGGGTTGGACCGTGTCAAATAGTTGTTATTTGCCGAGCTTTCGCACATCATGTGATGGCTTCTTCAGGGCTGAAAAGAGAATGAGAGTTGTAAAGAGAGATTTTTAAAAATCCAGATGGTATATATTTACCATGTTTTATACACCAGGTGGTGTATAATCCCGGCGCGGTCTTGTCCTTGGGCGAAGTCTGCCTTCCCATTGGTTGATACTGTGTTCTGGTGGCTGCTGGTCTCTGGAGTAGTCAGGTAGCTGGTCACTGATTGGTTGGATCCTCTTGTCAATTAGCGCTGGTTTCCAGTTTTTGCTCAGTCTGTATACTTCTCTGTTGATATTTTTCGGATTCTTGGTTATTTCGATGGCTTCTCTGATGGTTCGCCGATAGTAGTTGCTTTCCCGGGCCAGTATTGAAGCGTCTTTGAATTTGATATGGTGGCAGGTGTTGGCGAAGTGTTCTACTAGAGCTGACCTCTCTGTGCGTCCGTGTTTGATGTCTGCGATGTGTTCTTTGAAACGTGTGTCTATCGTCCTTCCGGTTTCACCGATGTAAGAAGTTCCGCAGGAGCAGGGAATCTTGTAAATTCCTGGAGTCCGAAGTCCAAGTTTATCCTTAGGTTTCGGAAGGATGTCTGTTATTTTTGTGCTGAACCTTGTTCTTATCTTGTGATTTTTGAGTATTCGGGCGATCTTCTCTGTTGTCCCTTTGACGTAGGGGATGGTCACTTGTCCTTAGAATTCTTAGGCTTCTCGTTCTTCCTTGTTGCGCTGCCTATTTCTCTTCCTCTGGATCTTGTCTATAGTGTTGCGGTCGCAGCCATTCTTCATGAAGGCGGTCTTCAAGTGTCTTCTTTCTTTCAGCAGTTGGGCTGGTTCTGAGAGTATCTCCGCTCTGTTGAGTAGAGTGTTGATGACTCCTTCCTTCTGAGCCGGGTGGTGGTGTGAAGTGGCATGTAGGTATCTGTCGGTGTGGGTGGGTTTCCTGTAGATTGAGTGGCTCAAGAGGTGATCCTTTTTTGTTACGAGTACGTCCAGGAATGGTAGTCTTCCTTCTTCTTCGAGTTCAATGGTGAACTGGATGTTCAAGTGTTGAAGGAACCCTTCCAGCGAGTCTCGGCCGTGTCTCCAGATGACAAACGTATCGTCGACGTACCGATACCAGCAGACCGGCGCTTGTGGTGCAGATTCGAGAGCTCTCCGTTCGAAGTCTTCCATGTACAGGTTGGCTGCAAGTGGACTTAGTGGTGATCCCATGGGTGCTCCTTCAAGTTGTGAGTAGTATTTGCCGTTGTAGAGGAATTAGGTCGATTAGAGACTTAACTTGGCCAGATTAAATTCTTCTTCTGTGAGGAGGTTTTTCATCAGGTTCAGAGTTTCTTCAACGGGGACCATGGTGAAGAGGGACTTTACGTCGAAGCTAACGAGGATGTCATGTGCTTCGCTTCGATTCTGATGTCTTGAAGAATGTTGACGAAGTGTTTGGAGTTCCTAATATGGTGTTTAGTGTTACCGACGTGAGGCTTCAGTTTCTTTGTGATGTATTTCGCTAAGTAGTATGTTGGTGAGCCGATAGTCGAGACGATGGGCCTCATGGGTATGCCTTCTTTGTGTATTTTTGGCTGTACATAGAGTCTTGGTGGGACGGGGTTTGATATCTTGAGTGACTTCCTCTTTACCTGTTTGTCGTTGTTTGAGTTGATTATTGAGATGATTTGCTGGTTGATGGTCTTTGTAGGATCTTTCTCAAGCTTCTTGTAGGTGTCGTCATCGAGGAGTGCCTGCATCTTCTTCAGGTAGTCTTCTTTCTTCATGATAACTGTGGCGTTGCCCTTGTCGGCCGATTCGGGTCGATGTCGGGTGATGACTAATAATAAACAATTTGACACGGTCCATCCCGGAAGAAGAAACGGTAAATACGTTAATAAAACTAAAGCAAAAACTTCTGTTTTAGATGTAAAGGACCTAAATAAAGTAAATAAAATAAGCTATTATATTTCCTGTAGCTCACTCTTTAAAATACTTTAAAATTTTCTTGACTCCATACTTATATGGAAAGATCAAAAACAAACTAAGCTGACTCAATCTCATCAAATACTTGAACAGCCCCATCCCCCTCCTAAATAAATTTAAACCATTAAAAAAAAATTACAAATAGTACTTTGGCCTATACCAACAATATGCTGCATCAGTATGGGTTGGTATATCTAAAACCCAATAAAAGAAGCTTCAAATATTAAAAAAGATTTTTACTATGGTTAGAGAACAACAAACAAAGGGATCTGCATTGAAGTTAGATCACATGAAAAGCCTCACTACGAAATATTTAGTAAACTAAATATATTAATTTTATTAATCTTAATATGTGACGAACCTTTAGCCCAATATTTTCATATTGGGTCTGTTAAACCACATATGCCACAAGATATTATTAATAAGCAATGTTTTGCTTAAATACATTTTGTATATAATTTATATATTGAGAAAGTCACAGTTATTTCTCCACCAGGTAAATACAGTTTTGATTTTTATTAAGTTCATACTTACAAGAATTGCTGCAGTGTTTGAACCAGTTTTCATCAGTGAGGTTACCCGCTGAGCCATCTTCAGGAAAATTTTTAATGCATTTCTGTGTAAGTACACCCATGTAGATTTGTAGACCCAAGAGAGCAAATACAGACAGAGAAAACATAGTAAGAATGATTACATCTCGCAAATTTTTCACTGACTCAATGACAGCTCCAACAATTGTTTTCAGACCTTCAAGAAATAATAATATGTAATCAGTGAGAGAAGGTGGACAAGGAAAAAACAAACAATTACTGGTTAATGAATTTACCAGGAACGATTGCAACAGTCTTGAGGGCCCGAAGCACCCTGAATGTCCTCAGAGCGGCAAGGTTCCCAAGATCTATCCCCATGGTTACGTAGCTGAAAAATTATGCTGTCTAAATCAAGTCTGCAAAAACCGAAGATTATATATTGTGAAAATTCTAGATGTCTAATTAGAACAAGATGATTTTCGTAATTTAAAATCCATCAAATTTGACATCACCATCACAAATATTTTTACATCGTGAAATACCTGCTCGAATAAATTCTAAAATGAAAATCTATGTGGAGGTCCAAAAACTCATCAGTTCCATCTACAATAAGTCTGATATTGAACGACCTCTATGTGCTGATCTGCCTCAACCTAATACAGTTTCCATTGCTACTTATGCTGACATAAAAAAACAACAACAAAAAATGATAATTTTTTTTTAAATTTAATTTAATCTCTATAGGAAGTAGAACACGCAATAACTAATTGTTTTTACAAATGAGATCTAAAATTAAATATACGNAAAAATTTTATATGAATATTATTAGACTCATCAGCTAACTATAATTCTAAGCTACTAGTAGTGATTTTGATTTTATAGAATACATTAAATAAACCATATATAATTAGTTAAATTAATTAAGTTGTAACATTTTCAAATGACTAATAATACATAGAAACTACTTCTAAGCAGTATGAATAAGACTAAATCTAAATGAACTACCTTCACAGCAAAACTAATGACACAACGATACATGTATGTTATTTTTCTTTTACACGAACTTACTGATTAAATCTTCATTTCTTGTATTCTATTAACAAAGTTAAAATAACTTAACTGTATATGACAAATGTGTATACATTGGCAAATTTTATTTACAATACAGTATTCCATCCAAACTTTCAAAACATAAAATATTTATCAAAAACTATCTTAAAATGTGTAGTAGGCCCCTACTATTCATTAAGATTACTTGAAAGGAATTTAATTTTAATTATATTTGATTATTCTTAGATATGCTTGATTAGGTATTAGGAATATAATATACATATTAAATTAAATAAAACAATGGTGGCATTTCTGGAGAAACCAAGAAAAACTATAACATTCAAAATTCAATGTAAAAGCAAGTAAATATTTTAATGAAAAATATTAGTAAGTAACGAATCTTATTTATAAAAGAATATTGGTGAATTAGAAAACTGAAGAGGCCAAATGATGACTAAGCTATTTTCTAAAGGGAGTTATCTACACTACTCACGCCAATGCTATAACTACGAAGTCCAGCCAATTCCATGCGTCTCTAAGGTATGTGAACGGCTGAAGTATGAACCCACGAGCCATCACCTTGACTGCCGATTCAAATGTGTAGATCCCCGTGAAGATCACCCTAGGGACAAAAATTATGGCAATTAATCTATTAATACATTGACAATATTTTATCTGTTCCTATATACTGCATACTTTCTGTATATAATTCCTGCATATTGTTTTATAATTTTTATAAAGGGTGTAAGTTTTTTCTAAGTAAATAATTGTTTTATTTAGCAAATAATTTTGTAATGCTTTAATTATTTATATATGTGTAATGTAAGTTAGCAACCAAGAAATAGTTTTATATGTTTCTCTATCTTAAATATTTATTTATCTATCATAAGATAACTTTGTGTCAAAAAGTCCATTTAATCACTTGCGTATATTAGAAATATTTAAAATTTTGTGATGAAAATATTTGATATTTGAATTCTCTTTTAGAGATGTTTCCCAAATTTTTATTTATTTATTATTTTTTTTTTTTAGCTTTTCTTTTCTCATTCCTTTCCCTTCCCTTTGTTTTCTTGTAGCAGTACCCCTGAAATTTTAAAATGGGAGTTTTATATAAAAAAAATTAATTTTAGATTTGCATAGAATTATCAAGCTTTTTTAATTATGATGATTCTAAATGCATATCAAATTCAGAAAAATACCTTTCCCTAAAAATTCATAAATTACTTGTATAGAAGTAATTTTATTGAATAGTTAAGCAATAAATATAGAGACCGAAGATTAAAAGAAGTTTTGGAATAATCAGCACTTCCACAGTTATTGATGTCTCCATATTATGGTCTAAGAATATCATTCTCCTTGGTAATTTGCTCTTCACTTATTTACACAAATTCTAGTTGAAAAATAAGAACAATAAAATTAGCATAACTCTTGAATGTCTCATTATCCATCATCATTGAATATAATGTTACGAGTGTAGCACTAATAGTTGATCTGTACAAATACAATCTAAAATCACTTCAATAAGTCCCCTGTTTTTATTAAAATAGGAGATAAGACTAAGCTATTTCATTCATTGAAGAAACATAATCTATTTGACTCAGTGTCTGATAATTGCCCATTTACAAAAGCTAAAATTAGGTCAGTGATCAAAGTTTCAATGACAGTTATGATCCCAGTTAAAGAATAGGGTAATCTCAAGATACATAGATTCAATCTTTAAAATTGAACTTTAAATCCACTACTTTTAATTTTGACATTAGTGTTTAGACATTTGTCATAAAAATCTAAACTTTCTTCCAGAAATTACTGATTTAGCAACTTTTCCATGGTAAAAAACTCTGTTTTCAGGCAAACACACTTTTAATAAGCCTAAAATTTCCATGTGTGATTTGGGTCCCCTTTAAATTTCCAAGTGTTTAAATCACAGACACTTATTTGTGTCAAAATAAATTTTGACCCTCCATTTTAAATTTAAGAAATTTACATTTTCTAATAAAGGAAATACATTTGCATTTAATAAAGCCATTAATATATCTCTAATATGCCTTTCATTTTTAATTAAACCCATTCACTACTAATTGATAGTTATACAATATAGCCATGATTGTACATATTATACACTAGCACTTTCACAACTGGCTATATATTTCCACCCTCATATATGAACAAATGAGTTATTGTAAAATCTTTTAGTAATTTTAGTAAAACAGGCATTGTTATATAGTGAAAACAAAATTATTTTCATAAACTTTATTTTTTTGTATATATTTGTAAAACACACACACATAAAAGAAGAAAATGAAATACTTGGGGCTGTGATATATATAATCAAATATCTAAGATCAGAGAAAATAAAGACAAAATTTCTCTAATAGGCGAAAGCATTTCTCTGTAACCTCAATTTGCCGCATTAAAAAAAAAAAAGTGAATACATATATTTTTTAATATAGGCAATATGCCTAGTGCAAGTAAAAAAAAAAGTGTGTTTTGGCGCGGAGTTTATCGGAAGACCTCGCCGGTGATAGCGAGGCGGACGGGCTGGGGACTGTGGGCGAGTGACGAGAGAGCAGCGGCTGCTGGCCGGGTGAGACGGCCCGGCGCACGCCCCGCGAGACACGTCACTCTGATCGAACTCTNGCATGCTGGCCACTGCACCCCCGAGGCTAGCTAGATAATTCCTTCTACTCCCCGCACTTTACTCCGAGTCTAAACCCCCAAGTAATATATATATATTGTCTTATGCTGGAAGGAGCTAACATTGTTGGCAAAACTACCTTATCACTACTTACTTATTACTACTTACTGAGTAAATATCTGACATTTGTTTATATTGTTTTGGTGATTCTGAATTCCAATAGTTCCCAAAACTGTACTTGCCAACACTGTCCATCATGATCAAGACATTGGTTTTGTTAAATTGTATGTTATAGTGATATGTGTAGTGCTACAGAAGTGATCCACAATCTAAGCTGATTGGTTAGTCAGTTGTTTTTAATATAATTTATATTTTCCAAAAGTTTCACAGGCAACATCTACCTGTTGAACCCATGAAGAGTACGGTATACAGATACTGTAATACTGATGCAGATATTGAGATGTTTGAGTTGTACAAAATTATTAAAACATTCAGTGCATCCATAAGTTTCACAGCCATTAGCATTGGTTGTCATTATGAATGTGAAATATTTTAAAATTGTTTTATCATCATAACTGTACTTTCACAAGGCTGTTTCAGTAAATTTCCTATTCACCTAGTTAGTGTCAGTGTTTCTGTAAATGGATTTGGCTCTGTTAGACAATATTTTAATGAAACCTGTTTTCTGGGCTAGATGATATTATGAATTTGCATAAAGATGTCTGTCTCTGTAAGTGAATTTTCTGTACATTGAATGGCTTAATGACTCGCCTTATTACTTAGACAATAAGAAGTCTAAGAAAGGCAATCTGATTAAAATTTCATATCAAATGATTTCTACAGTCAGGGTTTCCAGGGTATCTTGTCCTGAGCCATAGGTGTTTAGAATGGGATTGTAAACTGCAGATAACCACTCCCACCAATGTCCTAAGTGGTTGAAAAGGTGAGTCTGTTTTTCATCTGACACTGTTTTTTCACTAATTCTTGGCGTCTGAATCCGAGAATAACCTCAGATTTTGTCTATCACGTCAACTTTTTAAACTACAGGATATCCTAAAAAATCATAAAAATCATGCATTTAAAAGAACATAAAGTGAAAACGTTCCAAATATACAGTTTAAATAACCTTCAATGTAAGTTAAATCGAGTTCATACATACAAAATTTTTTAATTAATGTACAGTACTAAAGAAAAAAATTTGCATTTGTAGCTCTTTCTGGAGTGTTTCATATTTAGATATATCAGTTTAGATTTGTTCCAAAGAGGGAAATTCATTGAAAACTAGCAGGGGGACTCTGGCTGAAAGCGGTACTAGGCGTATAGCTGACGGTAATGCATAAATGCCCTTTCTCATGTTCAAAAATAGGATACTTTGGCTCCCATTTCAAGCAAGTTTTTCTCATTGAGCCGTGATGCTAACTAAGAGCTCTGAAGCTTTTTTGGATAGTCCCAAATCTCGTACCAAATCATTTAGCTCTTGTTGTTCGAATCCCTTACGTATGGAGTCATCATCTGTCGCTTTCATCTGCACCATATCCGTATATTCCCCTTCTTCCAAAGAGGGAAATTCATTGAAAACTGGCTATATGGACTTCGGCTGAATGTGTTACTGGGCGTATAGCTGAAGGTAAACTAGAATACTCTATTTTACATTTGCTTTTCTTGCTATATCCCCGATGTTTTCACTATACAAAAACAAAAATCACTTGAATGATTTTTGGGCTCGCACCAAATCATAGGTATACCAAATGGAAGCTTAGTACGTGTTCCCTTGGTCCACATCCATAAACCCTCAACACACTGTTTAGACACTTTATGAGGTGCCCATGCTTTATCTTGTTCACAAAGTTTCACTTTAAAATAGGCAAAATATGCTTGTCTGACAAATGTACTGATGTTTGTTCTTTGAGAATGCTGAAACTGCCACATATATAACAAAACGAATCAGGGCTGTTTTCGCACTTTCGACCTATAAGAGTAGAGGTAGCCATAAGGAAACGTTTCAGATAAAACACACTATGTAGTTCTGTACACCATAACAAAATACTAAATACTGCTTACCGACTCACAACATTTTACCATAGTATAACTAAACTGGCAGGTCTAGACCAGCATGCGCCCCACCCACATAGAAACCGAACGTGACGTGATAGAATGATAGAAGAAAACTAAAGACAGTTTTGAAACCAGCATGCCTAATTCTTTAGAAAACAGCTAAAAAATCTAACTCAACAGAAATTGAGTTTCAAATTTTTCCCCAGTGTTATTCATCTCATGGAAATGTATTGAAAAATATTATTTTATCTTGGAATTTAGGGGTCAGATTTAACCATTTTTCAAAAATTTGAATCATCAGTTTTCATAAAAATGACTATAACCTTCCTGTCAACTTCAGTCATTGGGTCTCTTTTCAAAGATACATATGTTGTCATTTCTTCATTCCTTTCTAAATTTTGATAGAGACCATGATGAGTATGTTGAGTAAGAGCTTAGTTAATATGGTTATTATGACACAGTCCAAACCAAAAAAGAATTCAATTATAAAATAAAGGAACTTGAAAAACATTGAGGACAAAACTGTAGAATATAGGGGGCCTATTACAGTTACTGGTAATGTTTTATTTATCAATGAAAAAAATGTTTTATCAGCTGTAAGGAGCATAGTTTTATCCATTTAGATTTAAGTACTAAAGATGATCAAAAAAGGTTTTAAACTGGAAAATTACTTAAAATTGTTTAAATAACATAAGGTTGACATTTTGCCTTGCATATTTTATTTTAACTTTGATAATGTTCAAAGATTAAACTATTTTAAAACCATATAATCTTATTTTTCCTAAGAGTGGAGCAATTTAACAATATCATAAAAACTAATCTAAATTTTCAGCTCAGTGAGCTCATCTTTATTTTACTTGCTGAAATTTTGCCAATGATATCTCAACTGATGAAATACTATTTAATAATATTTATTTTTTTAAATGTTTATATATTGCATATATATATGTGTGTATCATATAAGCCTTATATTATATAAAGAGTAAATATAATTATTTTGACATAAATTAAGTGATCTCACTAAATGCTATAAAATAAATTTATAGCGCTAACATTTGTGTGGGTGTAATTAATAGCACTTAAAGATAACACTTCATTTGTGTTGAAATAATTAGATTTTCTATTAAAATTAATACTCTTTAATGAATTACATTTAAAGTTTGGACTTCAAGTAAATTGATTAATCATCAGAAATACAATATTAGTCATCTAATCAAAGAGCTTCTAAATAATTAGTATGCTACTAGCATTTAAAATAAGAAATTGTTTCTTATCATAATTAATAATAATTTTTTATTATTAAATCATCAAACGAAGAAATTGGATACATACATTACTTAAGAAAAAAAAAAAGGTTTAGAAAACTGTGAAGGAGAACATACTCAGTGGATTCGACGGTCGGTGTTGTAGGCATGATCATGAGGACACAGTTCAGAAGAATGGTGAAAATGATGAATAGCGAAAAAAGCGGATGAACCAAGATGTAGATAGCTACCCGACGAATGGGATTGAAAGGGTCAAGTATCCACATTGCTTTGGTGGCAGAGAACCTGAATATATCACGTCCCTTACTTACAACAACGAAAGTCTGAAAAAATCAAATCACACATTATATATTGTTAAAATTAACTTCATATTAATAAAAAATTTCTCTTGTACACAGTAATTAGCATTATGTAATGTTTATTGTTCATTACATTTTATAGCAATCAACAGTGATATTTTTTAATAATCAGTTACAGAAGGTAACAGCAGAAGGAAATCCTACCTTTGTATTTAGACCATTTAAACCTATTTAGTTTTTTGTTCAATGCAGTATTTATGTTTTATTTCTTTTTTGTTTTATGTTTCACAAAATCACAAATATACAAAAGATTATGGTCTAGTTAGCTTCAATATAAACAGAATCTAAAGTAAAGTAACAATGAAGTGCCCCTGATATTGCATAATGAAAAATTATCTTAAAATTTACCTTAAAATTCATGGAAAATTTTAAGATACTATATAAAAGCCATTTTGAGGGGGAAATTATCAAGGCCCCCCGGAAATATAAGGTTCTCTTCTTTCTGAGAAGTTTTCCAGATGGAGTAGATTTAGTTTGAGGCAAATTGACTGTGCCGGATTAATTGAAGGAATAAGCTAGAGATGAACAAAAAAAGGAATTAAATATTTAAGGATGTGAGTAAAAGGCTGCTGATACAAAAGCTGTCCTCTATTTAACTTTTAATATATAAGGAGGAAACTCTTACCAAAAAAATTAGGTCTGCTAGAGGAGACTGGCTTGAGCTTCACTGCCTTTATGACATATTATTTATAAAAAATTGATTTAGGTATGAAATTTTTTACATCCTCTTAGAACTAAGTGCGCTACATTAAGAACTAAGTGCGATCAACAAGTGTATGAACTTCGTAATCATTGCCAACATCACCTACAATTCAGTGAAAAAAGATTTTAAATAACCAGCCCTAAGTGGGCAGGCATGGCTTAGATGTGTCGGTCTTATCTACCCTCTTCCTCACTGGCCAACTGTCTCAGTATGAGGCCTAATATTATTAATATTTAATGCCTTAGAATGAGAGGTAATTACTAACATCAGGTGATAGCCAGAAGTAAAGGCAAGCAATGACACCCCTAAAGGACAAGAGGAGACACTGGTCAGCAACCAGTATCCCCAAAACAGCAAAATAAAATCCAGCCAACCCGTCCCAACACCTCACTGGGCAAAACCTCTCAGTCCTCCTCCAGCACCCCTCTCCACTTCATTCCAATCACAGGAGAATAATTCCGAGACAGAAGAGCACACATCCTCAAGATTCACCACTTACAACCCCTTCCAAGTTCTTCAAGGCGTGGAAGGTAAAAATATGGATTCTGAACCAGCCATCCCTTGAGTAATTCAACCAACACCTATTTTTGTGAGGAATGACTCATTGACTTCAGACTGATATTTTCCCAACTTAACCAGAGTGGGGTCAGGCTGATAAATGTGTATCAGACAGCATGATATGAAATATCCATGACAGCCCAGATATTTACACAAAAATCAAGCATTACCTTAAGGAAAAAAACGTGCAGCACCACACTTATAAGCTCCAAGAAGAGAGGGCAATAAGAGTAGTGATTTAACATTTCCACCTCACTACTTTGCCATGGTCATGATCCAACCCAATCTCTCCGATCTCTGCCTCAAAAATACCCCTGCCACTGTTATTTGTGAACCTGGAGTTTAAAATAATCGTACCAACTTCCACACCATGATTCCCCACCCCAAGAAATCCCTTTCTGTTCTCTTTTGGAATGCTAAAGGTATTCGGACACATACTAACAAAACTCAAACTGTTACTCGGTGAAAAATATATAGACGTAGTATTACTGAGAGAAAAATTTAACGTTTCTTAAACACTTACAAATTCTTTTCATTACCTGGGGTTCCATCTTGACTCACCACTCACATTGGCCAAACATACTAAAATTAAAAGTCAAGGATTCAATTGAAGACATGGACTCTTTTACAGACTCATGAATAAAAACTCCAACTTACAATACGAGTCCTTACTACGACAAATCTGGACATACATAGTAGAAATCTGGGATGTTGCCAAGCCTTCTAACACCCGAAGTATCCAGTCTTTTCTGTCAAAAACCCCCAAAATAATCGCAAATGCTGACTATTATGTAACCAATTCCTCCCTTCACCACGATTTCAATATCCTTTTCATTCAAGGCCTCATTTTCTCCCACTTCATTCTTTTTCTCGGTGAAATGCCATACCATCCTAATCCATTATCAAAGACTCTAACCTCTACAACCCTCCCTGTTGACTCAAACGAAGATGGTCTCGTGATGTCCAGGGAACATAGTCTGTAAATAATTTGAGAGTGGTGTCACTGATCACCTTCTCCCCTTGTCTTGGAATGTTATTTTACTTTGTTCTTAGTTCTTCATTGTAATAAAATTACAAAAAGCTTTTATTTATAACAGAAATATAATAAATAAATAAATAAAAGTTTAAAATAAAAAAAATTTGTTCTTAATATAGACAAGAATAAGGTTAAAATAGTTTTAAAAGGCTTTGTACAATAGTAATGAGAATCATGGTACAATATAAGCATTTCTGTGAGATCAAGTTTTATTATATTTGTCGTATAAAACAATATTTATATTCACTTTGTATCTAGCAATAAATATGCACCACTGTGCATGTGCCACTTGTTGAGTAGCCCCCGGTGTGTGATGTTTGCCCATGTTAAATTCATAAAATATATGTGAAATAGTTTTCCCGGTGTTTCAACCTGTAATACAATACTTTTATCAATAGAAGCTCAGAGAAAGAAGAAATAGGCACAATTTATATCTGAACTCATTTCTTATATAGACACCTAAGTAAAAATGAAAATGTATACAAGAAACCTAGAGGTTTTGAAGACAAGTCCAATCGAGTTCGTAAATTGAAATGAATGTGGCTTAAAACAAACAGTTGGCATGAAAAATTAGTTTTTCCCACAGGACTTTACTTTTCAGGGGAAATGTTCTTTTCAAGGGAAAATAATTTAATTAAAATTATGATTTAATATAGCATCACTGATACTTGTCTATTTGTGAAGATATAAAATGCTAATAAAACTGTTTTAATGTTGTACGTAGATGACGGCATTAAACATTAAAACAGTTAATGTCTCTTAGTATCTACTATTTAACTTCTTTTTTTTTTTTTTAAGGAAATCTAAGAGAATCAATTAAAGAAAATCTTGAATATTGGGCTTGAGAATCATCAAAAATAAAAAATATCAAGATCCATCAGAAGAGCAACACTAAGAGACAAAGATTTGGTAAGAGTGCAAACCCGACTCAAGTCTCATGATTAGTGAAGAAAGATCTCAGGACAGGATGGACAAGTGAAAAAATGGACAGGACTTCAGATCAAGCCGGAAACTTCTCATATAGAGCTGCAGTTGATGCATTAATGCATTTAATTGGTTTGCACCAGAACTGATTTGGCTTTTACAATTGTACGTACTACAAGAACTATGGAAATCCACCTCATAAGGGCATTTTAAAAGGGAAATGTATTTCCTTTTCCTTAAGGGTACCTATGACCTGGAAATTATTTGCAATTTTAACATCAAAAGTATACTCAATTGGTATACTGATGCTTATTTAGGAGAAGACTGGTTTACTATGAGATCTACTCTAAGGAGTTCTCAGTGGTTTAATCAAAATTCCTACAATTTTTGTTGATCATGAAGCTGCTTCTGGATTCTTAGGTTGATCAAACTAGCAAAGAATCCAGAATTCTGCCACTAGACTAAACACAATAAAACATTTCTTTGTTAGGAAAGTCCTCTAAAAATGGACTACTAAGATCAAGTCTATTTCCAATCAGGATCAGTCAGCAGCCATTTTTATACAAACCAACATACCTTCAACAAAAAAAGAGCTAAGGGTTAGTTTTTTCAGGCTGCTTCAATGAGATACCTATACAAAATGGGGAAAAAATTCCTACATCACTGATGTATAGCAGATTTCCTGTAAACATATTAGTTCCACGACACAAAATTTTAACAGAATATAAATATATGCCGGGTAAAATGAAAATATGTTATCTTTTAAGCTCATTTTCCTCTTCAGCTTATAAAATGAAATTTAATAAATATAATTTGTCATTTACTCTTATTTATGACCATCTTTAATAAAGCTGAGAAATATGCTTAGATTACACAACTTTCGCAGAAGAGACTTTAATGCTCCAAATTGCAATAAATACCTCTTTCAGAGCTAAAGACAAATCAAAAATAATGTTACAAATACACACAGGGTCTAGACCCAACAAAGAGAAAGCACAGGACCAATCGGGGCCGGCCACCTCGAGTATAAAGAATATTCTGGACCTACCCTGAGGCCCTAGTAGTTTATTCTTCATGTACGTGAGCAAAATAAAATATTGGGTGCCAAATCAGGAGTTTGGCGAATGACCCAATCCCATGGTCAAATTATGCGGATTCCAACGCGTAATAAGAAAAAAGAATATATCTTTCTCTTAGCTAAAAGTTGATGTAAAATCTTCAGCATGCTTGTCATACTGATGCCCAGAAATGCCTCACACATCACAGCATTTTACGTGAATATTTTGCATTATCAGTTCGCGGACAACATCGATGTTTTAGGTACAACAACTGATTTTTGACGACCTTCTTTAAATTCGTCCATTAGCGAATGATGGCCACAATTAAATTCCCTATAGCAGTGATATACAGTGGTTTTAGATGGTGCTTCATCGCCAAAAGTCGAAGCGAGTTTGTCGATGCACTGCTGTTGAGGTAGTCCACGGCGAAAGTCGTAGTAAATCATCGCACGAAAATGTTTACAACTTAATTTCATTTTTTCACTGAGATGAGATTTTTAAGTCACTGTAAGCAACACAAATAGCGTCGGACAAAACGTTTGGCTGAGGACGAATACTGTCAAAAATGTCTAACTTTAAGATCAATGTTAGACGGAGCCTAGCAACACCAGTGTTGCCAGTTCGGGATACATAAATAGCAATCCTCGTCATACTTATTTGATCAGTAATTCGGTAGAGTTGTGAAGGTTTAATTAATAAAGGAACTTTTGAAGGAAATAGTATCTCAAATAGTTTTAAATTATTCATTTGATCCAGTTTAACCATAAAGACTTCTAGCTCTTTTTAAATGTTCCAGAACCTATTAGTTAGGTTAGCTCTATCAAAATATTCTCATATTCTGAGTGTTCTCAATGACAAGGGCATCAAGAGACATAAGTATATAAGTGGTTTGGAGAGACAGTTTTTTGAGGTTGCACTGATGAGTGAGCTGCTCCAATGCTTTACACATTACTGCCACTACTCAAATGGAAGAAATGTAACAAAAGATAAAAATAATCATACACAAAATTTTGTTTCATAGATTAATTGTTTTTAAAATTAAAAATAATATTTAAATATTTTCTTTTGTGTGCTTATGTGTTTTGTTTTGAATTTTATTGTTCATATATGTATATATTTATAATACTACATAAAAAGTTATTAACTATTATTAGATTTGTTCTTCCACTAAATCTGGGCCATTTCTTTCTGACGATTTTAGACAATAATAATTCTTTCAGTGTTTTACAGTTAATATACTGAATTTAGTTGTTTTTAAAATTAAAAATTTCAGACAAAGCAGACAGTGTACATACAGACAAACACATTTAAAATATTTTAAATGGACCGTGTTTATATAATTTGATAAAGAATTTCTTTCTATTGAGATTTCCTCCAGATTAAGCCAAAACTACATTTCATTGGTGACCGAAAATGAAGAATCCTCTAGGTTCATGATGTTAGTGGGTGGTTCAGAAGCTAAAATAATTATCATTTTGCTAAGTGTGTAAACATTCTACATAATTTAATATATGGCAAAATTAAGATAGTGGTTAGACTGCAATATTTGATTCTCCATATATTCTTTGAATGCTAATTTCAGCTACTTTCAATTATAACTTAGGTTAGGGCATAAGTTTTTTTGGCCGATCAGATACTGGGTTATTACTAGGTTATGCTAAATAAAACTTAAATATTGCTTTTCTTATACTAAGCTTATTTTTCTTTGTTCCCATTAGATGTGGAAGAATTGTTGGAGTCTTGGCACAGCCTGTGTAGAGGATTCTTAGCGCAGATGCTGCAGTCAGGGAAGTCAAACGATCCCTGACAGCGCAAACCTTGTTTGCATATGAGTGGCCCAGGTGGGCTCCACGACAGATGCCATCCCCTTGGCTTCTAAATAGTGCAAACTCCTCCCTCCACATTGTTTGTATACAATTTTTTTTAAACTTTAATTGTTTCTCCTCAGAATTAATAAAAATAAATATTATAAATAATCTATTATAAATATTAAAANTTAAAATTAAAAATAATAATAAAATTATAGTCAATGGTTATTAAAATTCTGCAAGCCAATATATTAATTTATTTAGTGATTTCGGACTGAGTTTAATGGAGGAATTATTTATGAATGAACAAGAGTACTTATCACTGTTTATGCCATACCAATAATTTAAAATGAAGAGGTGCCAATGTGAAAGAAAAAATAAATGTATAATGAGTGGTAACCTCCAAGATTCTGAGCAGCTTCTAAAACACCTGATAATGCCAAAATTTAAATATATGAATTTTTTTTAAATCCTATCATTCTTTATCCTAATAATCCTAATATTTTAGTAAGAAGAAAAGATTAACTAAACTTAAGAGTATTAATTATTTTCATATCTAAAGGAAAAAATTACAGAAGAAATTCAACAATAAAAAAAGTGCCCAGGAATAATAATTAAGGTCCTTGCAATATAATCTACAACTATTATATTAAAGAAAAAAGGCAGGATCTTTATTCCTGCTGTGTCAGAAACTTCTCCTTAGAGGTCTCCTTGTCTCATAAGTGATTTCAGTCAGCCTCCCACCAACTGTAGTGAATTAATTGGCATACCTGGGAGGCTAGGAAACCTCTAGGGAAAAAAATCAGTTAGAAGATTGTAGATAGATTTAGTTCATAGATCAATGCTCAAAAAGAGATCTGAATGTTTTGTGTTTTTTTTTATACCTAATTTTACAATACTAGACTAACAATCTAAAAGGATTTTTGAAATATAATCAATAACTATAACAATTAATGTAAATTCTTAAATGTTATAAGATGGAATCTAATAAGATAGAAATGAGTACCTAGCATTGCACAGACTTATGAATAATGGCTTTTAGTTTACTTTGAAGGACAGAAAATTTATTTTTTATCGCTTAAAGAATTTTTGAGTCTCCTACATTAATCATCTTGCCATTCATGATTTAATACACTAATCCCTATACAATAGAGGCATCATTAGAATTAACCTTATCAAAGCCCTACCTTTTCACATTTCATATAATAATTCATAATTGAATGAGAACAAAAGAAAATTTTGTAAGCAGGCACTTAACAACAAAAAAAACAAATACCCATAACACTGCTCCTTATTGATTGATTATAAATGTGATTATTTAATGACTTCTCCTTGTTGAATATTTAGGTAGTGATAGAGGTAATACATACCAGCTGATTTTGGTAGTAAGGATCTATATCTTCTAAAGGGATGGAGGCAAGTTCAGGGGGAAAGAGACCTTGGAGTCGAACTGGGATGGGAACCCCTTGCTCCAAGGTTGTGTCTGGTTGTGGGCCTTCATCTTCGTCCTCGTCCTCATACCGAACCTAGATCATTGATTAATAAATCAGAAATTTGATTAGAGTACAATTTTTAAAACAAATATTTCTATGATGAAATGAAATAAATAATTAACAATAGTCATTGTAAAGAAAAGCAATTATACAAAGTAAATATATAAATTTGGAAAAACTTACAATATTGTAACATATGTAAGACTTGAAAGCCTTTCAGGCCTATTAACAAGAAGTATTCATAGTCTTCATTAATAGTAAATTTTAATATCAATTAGATAAAATAAAAACTAATAAATTATAAATAAGTATGATAGGATTAAGTGAAAATATAGCTTCAACATTTATTTTTAACAGTCAAGATATATTGAGGTTTTTTATTTAAATTAAGAACTGGGTAACAATGAGTACTTACTATATATCCTCTCAGCTTTTATACCCTTGATCTCTTCAAAGTGCTGATATGCATAAACCAAATTCCATAATAAATTAAGGTTTATTGCAAACAACCCCTGTTGGCTCGATGCGTGAAACAATATGCCATACATGCCTGCCAATACTTTCCATTGCCAAAAATTGCTGACTGGCAAGTATTTTCACTAGCTTTAAATTATCATAACTAATTAATATTATAGCATACCTGCCCCTGTATTTATTCCATTTTTAATTTTATTATTACAATTCTGCTCCTTTCAGTGGATATTTATTTAAATTTATCTTCTATGGTATTTAAAATATTTAATTATTTTCGGTTATTCCCTGAGGTTTCCAATAGTCAAAGTAAAAATTAAAGCAAGTAAGAGACACAAACACTTCATTTAACTTTAGTGACCTCTCTTGGTCTATGGTCAAGAAAGAAGACTTCTAATACTGGGTAAGAAAGAAAACAACTTTACTTTCAGAGGACAGATTTGACTAGTAATATGAGTGGCAACAAGTTATGAAAAAAGTCAGCAATGGAGAAGTAGCAAGATGTCACAGGAATCAACTCTAAACAGTATATTAGTTATGATAATCAATTTATTATGCAAATTATAGTTTATTTATCTATAATTTGCATCAAGTGGAGAATTAATGCAAGACAACTCTCACCAAAAACCATCATATATAATGTCAAAGGTTAAATTTGAATCATGCATTTCAGTTGACAGGTTTGAAGAAGACAAGTAATACAGATGCCATTTAGTGATATTAAACCATATTAAATATGAATTGGTGATATTATAAATAGTAACATTGTTTGATAATAAGTTGTTAAAGATAATACATTGGGAGGCAAAAATAAAAATTATGCAGAGTAGCTTACTCACATATATAATTAAATGATTCGCAAGCAAATTTGCGTTATAAACCAGTAGATAATTCAATTTATTTTATTTTTATTGTATTTATCATTAATTATACTAGTTACAAAATTTTTTTTATCCCATAAATTACATTTATGTGATTAAGTTCAATGCTTATTTTTTTTAAAATAATAACATAAAATATTTAAATTAAGCCAATCTGGTTCATCTTTCATAACCCCATGCCTGACTAAGAATAAATGTGCTCCTTCTGTGAGAAACACTGGCATTAAGAAAAGTAAAAAAAAAAAAAGATAAGAAATTCATACTCTTTCTATAATAATTATTACTCCTAATTTTTAGCTTAAAACTTTATAAAACAATAAAATGTAAATAAAACAGCATTTGTTATTTATTTATTGCCAAATAAACACAACATTCACTAAAAAAATAAGAGATTCATTTAAAAAGTTAGAAAATATCAATTTTTTTTTATTGATATTTTCATTTATTACTTCAAAGAAACTGTAGTCGAACAATATATTAATATATCAGGGCAATAGGCCATCAGTGTCATTAATAATAATAATTAAAAGTATTTATAACCATATTAAAATTATTACTTATTAAGAAAACTGTTTCTAGCATCATTGAGATTCCAACACCAATTCTGAACAAGATCAGGAGGTATGATTTTGAGCCCTACTATGCCACAAACTTAATTTCTTTGTAAGTAATAATCATACATTTTTACATTACTTTTATTGTTACGTTTTGATAGAGAATTAGCATCCTCAGCTTCCCTTTTTAAAATTTTTATGTTGCCTCATAGTTTTCTTATTAACTAGTACTAAAGAAAATGAGATTTTCTCAAAATAGATCCTCACCGTAATTATCATGTTATTGATAACTGTAAAAGTCTCTGACGTTGCCCCTTTATCATATTTTAATTTTTCAGTCAGTAGGACTGTATCAGCATATCAGAAAGTGAGATTAAGATCTCTAAGATATGACCAAGACAGCTAAAAAACCCTTAACTAACTGGCTTAAGGTCTATAATGCCAACAGAATTTGAATAACATTCTTTTTTCACATATATGAGTTAGACTTATGAAGATTTTAAGGAACTTTCATAAAAATGTGACATAGGGACAGTGTCAATAGCTTAATATTCTTTGGAAAATTTCTTACAAAGAAAGAGGTTATGGAAAAAAATTAAAAAGGGTTACAAGAACAACAAAAAATCTAAAGAACGCAGTACAAACAATTTGTTGAAGGATTGTGTTGAAGAACAGATCCACTTTGAAACTTGTTTTAAACAAATATATGTATGTTATTTGGCAAATAAATAACTTTGTGTTATTTTATATTCTCCAAAAATGCATAATAATTGATTATTACATTAAATAAAATAAGAGGAAAAGAGTGAAAATGTTTTATTTGATGCAGAAGCGGTCCATGGCTGGTAGGGGACTCTAGACCGTAAATTAATACATTAATGAAATCAGATCCCTAACATCCCTTTTATTTTATAATAGTTTTTAAATATTAGAGACAATAATTAAAAACACAATGAACAATATATTATTTAACGAGAATTATTTTTCACTTTTTTTTTAGAATCATGACCAACTTAGATTTCAAAGTAACTTCATATTAATCACTAAGGTGGCCTGCAAGTACAATCCATTAGGGGATCCTACAGAGAACAAAACCCATTCAATACTTGATGGGGAGTGTTCTTAGTAATGCCTTACATAACAAATCAGCCAGAAGGACTAATTAATTAATATTTTTCATTTTAAAAAATGGCCCCTTAAAAACATTCCACAAAATTTATGAGCTAGAAATCAATTACTCATTGAAATTTAATCAATAAAATAAATTTAATTTGAAATAAAATAAAACAAAATAAATAAACAATTTTAATTTAATAAAATATTTTGAAGAGTAAAGCATTAGTTATTAAGTTTTGAATCTAATGATACATGCTTGACCTAGTATGCAATGGTAAGATGTTAATAAATAATAAAAAGATGGATCTGAAGCATGATAGACAAATATTAAAAGCTAAGTTATCATATATTTGAAATATTTAGAAACAATTAAACTAACAAAGTCATAATCATTATAAATCATACTGATACAATGCTAAGGTTTATAAAGGAATAATCTGTAATAGTATTAGAAAAGAACAACTGTTTATTTCCTCAGCCAAAAGCAATAAAGGTTAAAGACGAAAATTGGAATAGTTTACATATTGTATAAGCAAATACAGTTTTTATAACATCATTGTTTGGTTAAACCTCCTGAAGATTGAAAGGATATATGGATAATTTCTTTTAAATTAATTTTGCTAAGAAGCATATAGAAGGTATAAGAGTAAAATTTTAGAAACATAAGAAAAAATCAAGTTAAATTAAACACAAATGAAATTTTGTTTCATAGAATGCCATTAAATGTAATAAATTGGAAATAGATAAATATACTATTAGGAGATTTTAAAAATCAATAACAATATGAAATAAACAATATGTCCATTAATTTAATTAATTAAATAAACAATATGGAACATTAATTTTTTTTTTAATTTGTCTTTACTTGAATATATCATTAATAAGTAAATATTTTTCATAACCAATTATTCACAATACATAGCACCCAGATTTGTGTTGGATTGTAGCACATTAAAAAGTAAAAAGAATAAGCAAAATTATAAATCAAATATTGTTGGATAAGCAACATTTTTTAAATATTGATAAATAAATTATATTAGACCTACCAAACATGGGAGGAAATACACAAACCTGACCATATGATAAAAAAACACTGGGACAAGATATTATCTTTTAAATAATCTAAAAGGTTATTTCCACCACCAATGAATATAGAACTGTCATACCTTCCATTGTCTGTCTTCATTGGCCAACAGATGGTTTGCAGAAACCAATGAAGACGGACAATGGAAGGTATGACAGTATTATCTTTTAACTAGAATGAAAATTATTGTAAATATTAATTGAATAGAGGTGATTGGTCATCAATATCTTCCTGCATGGCATGAGGGTTTTTATTGCTTATCGAAAATATACGAGAGCTGCCTCTAAGAGAGAGTCATATTTAGGTTCTTAAATTAGCCATAGAAAAAAGCCTGAAAAAGCTGGAGACATTAAAAAAAAAAAAAAAAAAAAAAAAGTAGCAGAAAATGTGCCAAGATAAAGTAACTTTAGAATAGCTACATTTCTTCGAAATTCACTAAAACAAACTGTAATGCATTGATTGATAAATTATTTTAGCTTAGCCATTGAGACTACAGATATAATGTTATAAATTTAAAAACTACAATCAACCTTAAAGAAGTTTCTTAACAGGGTTTGAGTATGTCATGAATATACGCAAATTATTTTTTTCTTAAGCAACTAAAAAATCATTATTGAAAATTATTTTCATCTCAGAATAATCTTGAAATGTTATTATGGCTTTCAAAGCCACTTGTTTAAATTTGCTATTCCTTTTTTAAAAATATAAACAGAGAAAGAAAGTCTGTAAGATTTCAAGAAAAAAGTTCAGTCTGTATAATTATAACTTTTGCGACACAAAAACTTAAACAACCTCATACTTCAAATTCCACTGAAACAACCTCATATTTCAAAATAATTACTGAAATCATAATAGCAGAGTCAATTATGTAAGTGATCCTAAGGTAGCAAAGATCAATCAATACTTCATTGACATTCAAGGTCTTCATTTATATTATTTTTAAAATACATATGCCCAAAAATCTATTTGATTACTACTAAATATGTGATGAATACATATTGTTCTACATATTCTAATTCATTTAAATTTATTTTCTTTCAATATTTCCCATAACTTATTAAGTTTACTATAATCTACACGGGCACCAATTAAGCTAATGGGTATACTAGTTAATCTATAGAAAAAAAATAGAATATGGAGAGGATATTAAAGTTAATGAACAACATAACAAAGCGTGAAGCATTCATTAAGCTATAAATATGCATGCAAATAGAAATAATTAGTTTTTAACAACTGAAACATAAGGATATTTTTTTTTTTGCATACTTTCAGAGAAATACAAATTTTCTTAATGATACTAAAGTAGCAAGATAGTCTTTTCTCGATTAGCTGCTTATTTTCTAAAATAAATTTAGGAATGTGAGAAAGCTGTGCTAGGTGATATTTGCACATTTAACACAATATCATATCAATTTAAGATCAATATCGATATATATTTAATCTTCATTGAATATGTTTAAACTATACACAGGAGATGGCCAATGATGAACACCATATGGGTATTTTTTTTTTATTGCTTGTAAGTAATAAGGGAATTAATCTTTGTTTTATTTAACTTTAATACCACCTTTCCTGCAATTTTTTTTCTTTTAATTATAAAGGAATTATATAGGGTTTAAAGGGGTAAAACTGTGGCTCACTTAAAAAATGACACCTGGTTTTTGTTAGCACTTCTTACCAAGGCTGAAAGAAATCACCTTTGTATGATCTAATGAAATAGGAGGGACCCTAAAGCTTTCTGGGATAATGATTTTAATGAGTATCTGTTATTGAACAGACTTGGAATACAATGGATATTCATCCCCTGCAAAGGAATAATTATGCAAATAATAATGCAAAGGACAAGAATATATATAATTTGAGAAAACTTGGATTATGTAGACAGCCAATTTTAAAAATAGTCAGTGAAGGAAACTACAACTCAATTTTAAATTAAGACAAACAAAAAATTATGACATAATTAATTACAATTTAGTCATTCATTCAAATAAGTAATTAAAGAAAGATTAGAAATCAATATTTTTGTAAATCAATTATTTAATTTGATTATTGACTGACTAGTCTGTCATTATGATAATGTGGTCTCAATTTCCTATAAAATATTTTTTTCCTCCCAATAAGTCAAATGCAGGGGGGGGGGGTACCCTTCTGATTAGGGTAGTTACATGATTACATGTCCCCTGAGGCCAAATTTGCAGCTTCTAGAAAACCTCGACACTTAATAGTCTACTATAATGCTTTAATATGTAGTGATTTAGAATAAATAGGTTAAATAAAATAAATCATTTAAGCTATTATTGGTGTAAATAATAATAATTTTGTTGTGAATTTTTATTTATAATTTGTTTAAATTGGAGATAATAGAGATAAGAATTTCCAGTCATAATGTGAAATGGAAGCAAGATATAAATTTAATAATCAAACTGACCATCTCCTTGTCCAATGTCTTTTCAAATGCAGATCTAGATTGACCTAATACATGCACAGTGTGCAATTAATAATTAGAAATAACACTGTACATGCGTTTGACAGCTTTTTAGTAGTTTGGGTTAGTTTTGTTATAGGCCTCTAGTCTTCCTTACATTAAGCCAGACATAATTGACTATCATACTTATTATATTAAAACAAAATCCTAGTGCACTATTGATTAAAAATAGGTTATTCGATTTATTTTATTCACTGTTATTTTAAAAACTGTATAAAAATTTTGTGGTGTATATAAAAATATCAATAATTTGAGAGTGACATGTGAATTTCACTAGTGGTAAGTTAAAGAACTATTCATGCTAATCTCATAATCCATCTGGAATAATTTTAATTGAGAGTGAAAACTATTTCTAGCTTTAGTGATGGCCCTTTAAAAGATGTTAATACAAGCGAATTGGAGGATGCAACTATTAGAGAACTGAGAATGTTGTGATAATATAGCTAATATTTTTAGGAATCTAACATTCCAAAAAGGCTTACTTCTTTTTTCTTTTTCTTCCGTCCATAAACAGGCTGAAAATTTCAATGTGTAAGACAGAGTAAAGATTGGTAGAAAGAAGAAAATAAAAAATGCTAAAGGCTAAAAGAACTTGAGAAGGATTGTACAGTCATCATTTTGTAGGAAACTTTAAATGGGAGTGCTTATACGAATAGATAAAGAAACTTGATACATAAGTTAAAAAATATATACATTTTAATAGAACATTCTTATTAATTTGAATTGTTAATATGGGTATGTCATCAATTTGTTGCTTAATAAAATGAAATCAACAGAATTTATTAATTCTTAAAGATGTTCACAACTATTCTGGAAGAGTACATTGTAATTTAAAATGTAAATGATATTATATATACAACTGTTACTTAAAGTATTTGAAAATATTATAATAATTTTGTAAAATAAAAAATCAAGAAAATCGTTTTGGTAATAAACTTCATGAAATCAATTTAAATGAAGTGAATTTTCAGAGGAAATAAATTTCTCTCTTATATTTTAAAGTAAATAAAAATACAAAGCAACAATCTTCAGTTTTAAAATAATATTAAAGGAAAATAGTTTTTAGTCTGTGTTGGTTTTCAAATTAAAAAAATGTTTTTCACTTCATATCTGTGTATAAAATATAAAATACTTTTGTAAAGTAGTATTTAGTTTAGACAGAAGTTTTGGTACCCTCTTGAGGGCAGATTGATGTATGTTAAAATTTTTTCCCCACTGAACTTTAAATGTCTACAAGGTTACAGACAATCCCTGCTCTCAATCAGCCCTTAAGAATGATAATTACTTAAGGTATACACTAACTTATATATCATTCTTCATAAATATATTTGTATTTTAACAATTACAATTCAATGGGCAAAACATTACTTAAAATTTGGGAACTAATACTTGATTAGCTTAATGATGACAGACTCCTTTAAAATTTAATAAGAACTACAAGAATGAGAGTGTAATTGAAACAATACAGAGTGGAAGAGGAAAGAGAATACAAAGGGGAGAAGACATTTAACTGGAATATTTTCATGGGTAAGGGAATCTACCAGTGGTTGCTAAGTATGAGAGAGGTATGCATTGTACACATTCACAAAACACTGAGCCAAATACAATATTCATGAAGATACAGTGAGATTTGGGAAGGGTTGTGTCGTCACAAGGTAAAGGGGGAAAAAAGGAACATACAGAATAGATTTACAGGGTGTCTCATGACAGATAAACATTAGTAAGTTAAGAAGTTTGTTTACCTCTCCCTCAATTCTTTTCTTCTCCAATTCTTTCTGTTTGGCATCTTCTTCGGCGATACGGAGCTCGATTGCGTGAAGAGATTCCCGTGTGAAGGGTCGGAAAAAGCCGCGTTCCTCCTCCGATAGCGAGTCGGAAAGAAGGGACATTGTCTGATGGGAGGAGACTACGACGCTACTTCTCCCTCTCGCCTCCCAGCCATCTCTTCTGCCCTGAAAATTAATACAACCATCAATCGAACTAATATTAATCCTAAGAACGAATTAGTCCGTCACGCAGGAACTGCGTAAACTAAGCGAATTCCTCTGAATCGAATATTTATGTATGAAGATTCTTTCTCATGAAAAATATAACTTTCATCAGTAAACGTATCAGTTGAGTTGTATTACTCGAAACTAAATGCCCAGTGCAGAAAAAATACTTCTTGTATTCGTACTTGATAAATCATATGATCCCCACTACTATTGGTCCGTTTTTTCTCAATAACATACCCTTTCATTAAAATAGATTATAAAAAAAAATTTAAATTATATGCCAAAAACATTAAAAGAAACATTAACATCGTGAAAAGCTATTCAATTGTTCTCATGACAGTTTTCTTGAAAATGTGTGTGTGTGTGTCAACGGTCTACAGGCAGCAACTTTAAATTTTAATGAAAATTGGCATGTAGCTTTTATATACAAAACGAAAGGCTGAGTTCGTTAACCATAATCTGAACAATAGTAGTGGGAATCACCACTAGAAATTGGTGACTAAAACGTTTTTCCGCACTTAATGTCCATGTAGCGTGCGTAATATTTAGTTTATAGTAATGGAATTCAATACAGATTTGTTTTTGTTTTTTTTTATATAAAATTTTTCTTTAAAGTTTTAGGAGTGAAATAGAACAATTAAGTGTTAGGTTTTGACTGAACCGCACATATCAATTTTACTGTTTTGCAGCAACAAATAGTTGCATAGACATAATGAAATTTGACAAATCGCTTTTAAATGTAAAATGGAGGGCTAAGTTCGTTATTGAGCGAAATCGGGCCAATAGGAGTGAGAGATTACCTGAAATATCATATGAGATTATAAAAAGTTTTTTTTGCTACAGCAGGCATTATGCATATTTTAGAGTAACTCAACACATTTACAAAATGCCTTTATTGTAAGACACCAATTAAATTTTATCTTGCAAATGTATACAATCCTTGGACATTTTTCATCTGTTGTCAGATTGAAGATGGGGTATCGTAACACTAATTGCACTTTTTGACCATGGCATTTTATTCTGAATGTAAGGAGAATTTGATTCGGTTAATTTATTTATTTTATTTTATTTTTTACGTCACTCTTAATTGATTAGTCCTTCATGATAGTTTAATGTGATCGTACAATATACGAATAATCACAACAAGCAAGCACTCAATTCTGACTTAAGAATTATTACGACAGAAATATTATTACGACACAAGTTGTGTCCCCCAAATAACAGGATTAAGTCCCATTATGGAATGCTTTGAAGCGCTGGACTTACCTCCTTGTTTGTTTATTCTAAATGAAAAGTAGTGACAGCACAACTAGGTGAGTGTCTGTTCCCCTTTCGGGCTGAGTGTCCTTCCGCCTAGTATGAGAGACGCGCTACAGAAGGCATGTAACCATTCTTCTAAGCCCTCAACTTCCGGCTCCACTGCCAAAGAGACCATTCCTTAAGTCTGATGCTCCCGGCGTAGAGCCAACTCTGTCGGTCACCATTACTATCTTCTTCCTCAACCCGCTCATACATGACCCTCACCATTGATTGACTTCGTTCTTTGCACAGATCAATTAATCACACCCCGAAATAACAAGTGTAGGGAATGAGAAGAACTTGCTGCTTTAAAAAGATCAAGTATTTATATAATAAAGTGAATATTTGAAAACTAACGCGAGCAACATAAATTTTTCACCGTTGATGGCTAACGGTCATAATGTTACATTCATAATAGGTGGAGGTGACGAGCCCATTCCCTAATAGTTTAATAGTTCATTATTTAATAATTTTCTCATCCAAACGCAACTTTTTAAATTTCCCATGTACGTGACCAGTTTTTATTGATTTCGACTATATGCTGGCTATTGAATTCCTGAAACTCCAGCTTATTAGAGATGTGAGATAATCACCAATAAGTTAAGCAATGCTTTAAGCATAAATGATGAGGAAATTTTAAATTCTCAATTTGTTGCCACCCCCTAAAATGTTATCACTGAATCACTAGCATGTTATCATTTTAAGCCCCATGCTACTATTGTTTGCTAAACGGCTTTCCCAGATTCAATAATTTCATGTTTACCTTCTAGCACTAAGATAAATTATGTTGATAATTTCCAACTCATATATCTAGCCCAATATAGTTTTCCAATCCGGGGAATTAGAAGAATATTTAAAATCTATGAAGATAGTTTAGGCCCCTCCCATCGTTTCCAGACGCCAGTATTTTTATTTTCTGTGATGTCTTTAAGATCTGAATTAAAATTAAAACACCATGTTTAAGTCAAAAATCTTGAAAAAAAATTGTTATTAGCTTAAAAAAAAAAACACTTTTCATACAAGGCTTTTTTTTTTTTTTTTTTTTTTTTTTTTTTTTCTAATCCTGGCCGAAACCCTGACTAATTTCTCCAGCATTAAAATGTTACAGAACATAAATGTTATAACATCAAAATTACACCTTTTGTGAGAGTTTTACAAATATTTCAAAATAGTAATAATTACAACGTTATTACTATTCCTTTCAACCTCGCCTCTTCATGATCTGATTTAAAAAAACGTTTTTGAAAAAAAGTTTTTGGCCATAGAGATTATTAGGAGAGAATTTTGGGGTTCGGTCAAGGTCGATCCAGAAACAGAGAATTTTAGGAAATTTATTTTCTTATTATCTACCGGCGTTTCAGCTTACATTGTAAGCCATCTTCAGGGCTATCATGAAGGCGGTAGGGGACTTGTCACCTGGAACAAATCTGCATAGTGGACTTTCTCTAAATTGTATATTTTGGATCAGCCTTGACCGAACCCAAAAAAATTCTCTACTAATATCCTTTAAACGGTTCACTATCCAAAGTCGAAAACCAGAATTTCGTTCACATATCTTGAAAATAAATTTACGAACTCAACCTTCGAGGTTACATTCACAATCTAACATCTTTTTTCTAAATCTTCTTAGAAAAGTTGGGCTATAAAAATGATAATATAAGGAAAGAAACTAGTATTTTATAGGGTTCGTAATTCTAAAAATACTGAAAAAATTCCGATTTAAAAGTTTTGTCTTCTTATATACTTTCTCTCTCACCTGACCAATTTAAGCAAATATGAAACTCATTCATATACAGAGGGTTATTTTCAAATATACTTAATATATTTTGAACACAGCTAACAGGGAAATATACCTGTTGTATAAGTGTGTATATGCATATAGGCAAACATTTATGCATATTTCTAAATAGACCATAACTGTTGCTTCTTTTAAATAGAATCGGTGAAGAATGGATGAAATATTTTAAAAGCGTGTTAATACGCATCAACGGAAAATCTGGGGACTGTTCTGTCAGAAAATGGGCTAGTCTGTTTTGTCAAGACAAAATCTATTCCAGATTCGACCGAAAAGTTGCAAACTTTGACCCTGAGAGAAAATTAAAATAGTACATAAAATTACAAAAAAAAAAAAAAAAAAAAAAAAAAAAAAAAAAAAAAAAAAAAAAAAAAAAAAANTTTTTTTTTTTTTTTTTTTTTTTTTTTTTTTTTTTTGCTGGGTTAGCCTCCCTTGCAACCACTAAGGGTCATTGGAGGGAGGGGCTATCTACAGGTTGCCACCCCATTCGAAACACCCATGGCTCAGGACAAGCTTCTATATTATAAAGCATACAAGGCTTGTACACTTGCCAATCGATTTGAAGGAGAAATCCCCACAACTGTCGGACGATCACTCCTTCACTCATATTTGGGAAGGAGGGAAAAAACTCATCCTCAAACTTTCAATGATCTATAGTTAAGAAGACAGCATCCTCATCGCCATTTGTAATGGCTTTAAAACATAAAATCAAACAATATGTTTAAGTCAAATGTTTATTGCTCAGAAAACTACTACACAAAATACATAACCCAAAAACATATTCCGCCGTGTGTTTCAGTTACTGTCGGTAGGTAATTTCATTGTTTCCTTACACTCTGATCGATGCATTTTGATCGATATTCAATATACCACGTCCTTCCCCTCTAACTCAGACATTATATGCAAAAGATTACTGTTAATTGAAAATATGAATGCAAAAATTACAAAATTAAAATATGAAAAGAAATACAAAACTAAATTATGAAAATACACACAAAATGAATTTATTAAAATATTATAAAATAAATTATGAATATTGAAAATATTACAAAACTCATAAACATAATTTATATTCCTACGATCAATCTTGCCGTTAATTTCTTTATCCGTTGTGGGCGAGCTGACTTTTGAAAGTCTATGTCTCTATTGATTAATATAATAAATGCAAGGGAATAGAATAAAAAATCTTACTACCCCAGATTTTTTCATTCTATTCCCTTGCATTTATTGTATAAAATTAATAAGAGGTTAAATACTACAAGAAATACAATACATATTAATTAAAATCTCCTGAACTTGAGTTGGCTTCAATGTGGCCTCAATAGTATCCAGAGTTCCCCAAGACACTCTTGTAAAGTAGGAGATCCATGGATTTGATCCACATGCCTAGTCCATTGTCTATTTAAAGACGGGACAAAAACTTCGAGATACCAAACATCTTACCATAGATGCCGGAATCCATTTTTTTCCCCTTGAAGTTCAACATTAACTGAAGTCCATTTTTTATATGAGTCGGAAACAGTAGATGACCCACTTGTTTATCCTGAGCAATTTAAACAAATTAGTCAACATTGTTCCTTTACACTCTGATCGATATCCACATCACAAACGATATCCAATATAACACATTTTCAAATATTGTCCATATCATTATAATTTTCTCTTTCCCAATGTCTTTTCTTCAACGTAAAATTCGAGCTAAATATAAAAATGTAGAGTAAAAAAACGAGGTTTGGAGATAACTTTTTTCCATTTTCATACTTAAACAATGAAACAATTTCAGCATATGTGCATAGGAACGCGATGTCCATTGTTGTTATATATTAAATTAAAGAAAAATTCAAATTTGTAACGGTAAATCTTCCGAGTCAATCACTTTGGGCGAGAGGAGACCACACAGACCCTTCTTGATACATTTTTGCGGGCAGGAAAGGCAGGTTACTTAGTATGCTAAAAAAAAAAAAAAAAAAAAAAATATGGTTTGCAGAAACCAATGAAGACGGACAATGGAAGGTATGACAGTATTATCTTTTAACTAGAATGAAAATTATTGTAAATATTAATTGAATAGAGGTGATTGGTCATCAATATCTTCCTGCATGGCATGAGGGTTTTTATTGCTTATCGAAAATATACGAGAGCTGCCTCTAAGAGAGAGTCATATTTAGGTTCTTAAATTAGCCATAGAAAAAAGCCTGAAAAAGCTGGAGACATTAAAAAAAAAAAAAAAAAAAAAAAAAAAAAAAAAAAAAAAAAAAAAAAAAAAAAAA
>KZ806960.1:515039-531997 GCA_000696205.2 Oncopeltus fasciatus | reverse complement strand
TATATATATAAAACGGTGTAAGATATCCGTCATTCAAGATTTGTGAAAATTTGAAGTATTCATCTGAATTGTAATAGCTAAAATACGTTCATATTTAAAATGAATATAATCCTCGCTGTTTTTTTTTTCTTTTAAAAACAAAGATTTCTGTATTCAAAAATAGAGGCTCGGCAATCCTCGAAATCATATTCATAACTATCTTCCGTAATATACAGTCAAAACACTCTAATGCATTGTAATTGAATAAATTTTAAATATATGGTGGGCGCGAGTTTTAATGGAAAATTTTAATATCCTCTGTTTGTCATTTTATTTTATTCATAGCTAATTTACTGTACACTCGACCGAACCCCAACTAAAATCATCTTAGACTAATTTACTGTAGTTTTTTTTTTTTTTTTTTACACATTTAAAACCAAAGAAATTCTAAGATATAAAGTAAAAAATCTTCTACAAGAAATAAAAAGGAGCTGGAATAAAAAATCTTGCCACTTCAACCGGAACTCTAATCCGAGTGTAGTGGCCAGCATACTTGCCTGGAAAGCAGGAGACCCGGGTTCGAGACAGGCTGAGGGAGCAAGATTTTGTATTCTAACTTCCTCGTATTTCTTGTATAAAATTCAATGTGGGATTAAATACCGCAACGAAAATCATTATTTAAAAAATCGTCTTTGTGTCCCTTTTCGAAGGTTTCCGAACACTATTAAATGTTCCTTTTTTTTCTTTGAGATGAAAAATAACTTTTTTATAGTAGGTGTGAATCCTTTAAAAATTTTCTCTTACAGTTCTAAAAATGTTAAAAGTTTTAAAAATTTTTAATAGTATTTTCTCATTTTTCTAATTATTAATTCTGTATGAGTATGTATATGATGGTCTAAATCTTTTAGGAATAAAAAAAAGCCTAGAGAAGGATTTACTAGAAGTCGAACTGTTGAAATAGATGAGGTCAGTTTTTAAAAAATTTAGATATAAACTGTTCATTTTTCAACCAAATTAAATAAGATTAATTAACAATACAGATTTCATCGTTGGAAATACGGGAATAAAACTTAATATAAGATCTAATATCAAGTATTTATTAAGGAAGAAATAAAAGAGTTAGGCCTGCCCAGATTTGTTTCCGGAATATCAATCTACACGCAATAGGGGGCTTTATTTATGAGAGAAATTACAGTAATTGTCTAGAGGAGATTGAGTGGGGGTGGCACTACAAAAGCTTAACAGTGGTCTACTAATCACTCATCACTAATCACTCATCACTAATCGTTGACTGGCGGCTTCGAGAGCCTCTAACCAATCAACTGGATTGTTTTCCCTCTTCAGTTTCCACTCGTTTAGTTTTTGCTGACGAGGGGAAATATCTTGGATTGAGGTAATCCTCTCTCCTTTCTGAAATAACCTCTCCACGAAATTCCCCACTCTTCAAATGTGAAGTACCCATACCCCTAACGCGGTTCCTGTGATACCAAATAACACATTCCAAGTGATGCTTCAAAGAAAACTCTTCGAATAAGAATAAAAATGAACAAACCGATTCTGTTCTAAATATATATTACACTGAACACTGAGTAAATTATAGATTTTTTCTATCCCCTCCCCTCCTGAAAATAAATATATTATTTAATAAAGAATACAACTTCCTGTATCAATATAGATTTTTTTTTATATCAACCTTTTGATTAAACAATAACAGGAGCTGCGTAAACTAAGCGAATTACTCAGTATTGTAATTTATAAATATTTTTATTTGAATTTTCCATGTCATGTAATTCCCTACACTTATAGAATATATCTTTTATCAATAAATAAGATTTTGGACAGTTTCATTGCTCTAAAATAAATATCATGCCCCCTGCAGCGAAAAAAACATTTTGTACTTCCACTTGACATTTCAGGTAATCCCCACTCCTATTCATCTGATTTCGCTCAGTGAGAAACTCAACTTGCCAATTTATTTAAAATTCATATGCCAAATTTAATTCAGAAATAAAATTTAAATTCCGTAAAATTGAAATTTACGGAGAACGTTAACCACCACTCCTAGTTATTCAGTTTTTCTATAAAACTCCTTATGTATTTATTTTATCAATAAACTAATTTTCGTCTAGAGTTTCTAGACACTAGACTAAATATATCTCTGCTCTCGTACTTGACAGTCAGCTTTTCCTACCCCCACTCCTATTGGATCAATTTTGCCCAATAACAAACTCAAATTTGCCTTGTGGATTCAAATGCTTCACAACATATTTCATTCAGGTCACACAAACTTACAAATTAAAATTTTTGCACATAAGTTTTAGTGACTGCCATTTTTGTTGTGTAGTAATCTGGAGGGAAATTATTTCGAAAACATTTTTAATGATACTGATATGAGAACGACCACAGTTGCTAAATTCCTTCGAAACTCACGAAAAATCTATGAGATTATAGAGAATGGAGTTTATGTAAGTAGTGGATTTGTTCACGTAGGCTTCGACGGTCGTCAGATGTATTTACCGTTTCTTCTTCCGGGTTGGACCGTGTCAAATTGTTGATAGTTGCCGAGCTTTCGCACATCATGTGATGGCTTTTTCAGTGCTAAATAGAGAATGAGAGCTGTTTTTTAAATATATAAATCCACCTGCATTTAAAAAACAGCTCTCATTCTCTATTCAGCGCTGAAGAAGCCATCACATGATGTGCGAAAGCTCGGCAACTATCAACAACTTGACACGGTCCAACCCGGAAGAAGAAACGGTAAATACAAGTAGTGGATTGTCATGGTGCCGAGATAGTTGGAAGTGCTTGTTATCAGACAATACTCTTAGACTGTTACTGTATGTAACAGTATGTGAAAGGCAACACGCGGCCTGCCTGAGGAAGGTTTGACCCCGCCTAAAGATCAGTACAACAAAACACTCATCTAGCTACCCTGCTAATGCTATTTAAAAGTGTAAAGCCGACCTGTTAGTGCATTTCCTAGCAGGAAATACACAGTTCAGAAGAGAACCATGAGAGGGCCGGGTGGTGAGCTCGTGACGTCCTCTCCGCTTTCATCACCTGCAACAAGCGAATTTCCCTTATTATGGAGAACAAGTCTTAACATATTCACAATCATAAAACGTTTATTAATATAAAAACGATTAATATATAAAAAAATATAGCCGTGGATTAGTAGAGTATTTGATGGGATTCGGTCAAGGTTGAATAAAATAAATAAATACAATTTTAAAAAATGTGACTTACATAACTAAAAGTAATGTGATACAAAATGCTTCGGAAAACAATAGCAATATGTATAGGAAGTTCACCGCATCTACAATCTATGATGAAGGCGAGAGGGGACGGGTTTTCAGCTGAAACAAATCTTCATGACTGTGAGATAAGGATTGGAAATTAGGAAAACCTAATATGGACAGGAGAAGGATGGGGGATTATCGACAGTAGGCATAAAGGGAGAGCGACCTGCATCAAAGGATCAATACAGAAAAAATTAGTTAGGGCATATTTCCTATAATCTAGGAGACAGTTGGATGGGTTGATACAGGGGGAGGGCTGATAGTTTTTTTTTTTACAGAAAGTTGAGAATGTTAGAACAATTTGAAGAAATTTGTTCTATGTCATTTTTGTCGTTAACTGGATTGTCTTGTAAATTTATGTGAACGGTTACTTATGGTAGACGTTTGCATTCATAGGGTTTAGTTGAAAAAATAGTATTTTTTTCAAAGTCAAATGTTTGTCCGTAATGGATAAAGTGTTTTGTGAGGGCAGTTTTTATTTGTTTTTTTGTTAATATAATTTTTGTGATTGTTGATTTTACGGGCAATAGTATTTTTGGTTTGACCAATGTATGGACCATGGTAATTAGGGGTGGTACAGGGAATTCTGTTGACGAAATTCGTTCTGTTAGTGAGGGGATAGGGCTGATGTGAATGTAAATATACTTAAGTTTCTTATAAGTGGAAAAAGCAAGCTTCAGGTTAGGGAATTTTTTTAGTAATTTCTTCTTTTTTTTTTTTTTTTTTTTTTCATAGTTTGGGAATATAAGGGAGAGAAAGGAAAGTGAAGCCTCTGTATTGGGAGAGGGCTTGTGTTGGGAAGTGGAACAATATAATTTGTTATCGTGGTTGGGGACAATCATTTGAGAGAAGGATGTCTGTCACACGTTTGATATTTTTCTAGTGGAATGTTTTGTCATAGATTGAGAGTGATGTGTAAATGATATTTTTGGCCACCTTTATTTTTTGATGATGGGGGTGAGATGAGATGAAATGGAGGAGACTACCTGAGTAAGTGTGCTTCGTGTATTAGTCAGTGGAGAAAGAGCCATACGGATGATAAGGGTGTCTAGGAAGGGGAGTTGATTGTCAGATTTAGTTTCTAAGGTGAATTTTAGACAGGGGTGATAGGAGTTGAATGCTATAAGGATTTGGGGGATTTTTTCTGGATTAAGAATGAGGAACAGGTCATGAACATATTTTCTGAGGAACAATATGGCATTCGGAAAGAAGGGGAAGATGGAGTCTACAAGATCATTGAGGGTTAACTGCCCTCACAACATCATCCACGACGGACACACATTTGACTTACCATTCTTTCCTATGAACGCAAACGCCCATTATCGGAAACCGTACACATAAACTCAGAGCACAATTAATAGTTAACGACATAACTGACACATATCAAATTTCACCAACTTATTCAAACATTCTCAACTTTCTGAAAAACTATCAACTACATCCTAAATCAATACACCTAACTATCCTAGATCCTAGGTTACTTATCTGAAATAATTCCTACCAAGTTTTTCCCTATAGTCCTTTGATGCAGGCCCTACCTTTTGTTCTAGCTGATAAAACTTCCCCACTCACCTTCATGATAGGTAGGTGTGGGGAACTTTCTACACTTAGTATTATTGTTTTCTGAATCATTTCATAACACATTACTTTTAGTTACGTTCAGTTTATTTAATAATAATGTAAATCATATAATTTATTACAATATAAGACAAAATAATAAAAAAAAACCGAAAAGATAACAAAAAAATATTATTATTTTATTACTTTTGATCAACCTTGATTAAACCTCAACAAATTTTCTAGTAATACTTTAATAATATATTTCATAAAACGTGTAATAAATTAATTCAAATCATTTTTATTTTAAACTCTATATTTTTTTCAGCAATACTCCAACATAGAATTTAAACATTATAAGAGAACTCTAAATCTTAAACAGAATAAATTTCCTTATAAAAATCAACAATAACATTTTATAGTCAAAATTGTCTATTTTTTTATAATGACAGCAACCATGTCATAAGAGATTTTATTTTTGCACATGCTATATATTTTGTTTATACAATCTAAACATTATGTTAATTATAAATAATGATAAAATATTAGCCATTGCAATAAAAAATAAATAGAAAAGTAAAATATTTGAAGGAGTAAAAAAAAGTAAGGATATACTTCNATATAATGAAAGAGTATAAGTAAGCCTGGTTGAATAAATAATATATAATTATGCAACTATAAAATGAATAAGATAATTAATTTTGCTTATACACAAAGAGTATTATTAGTTCTTGAGATTGTTAATGCTCTGACTGCATGAGTATCACATTGCAAAAGATTGGACCCAAAGCAAAAGTCTCTGTCCTGGAGATAAGAACAATACACTTCTTCCTTTCTTTGATCATCAAAAAATTAAATTTACTTGTACGCATTAACATTAGGACGATGTCATTAAGGTGCTTTCCAAAGATGAAGCAGCATTAGCTTCCCTAACTAGTCAATTCTAATTCTTCAAACGTAAGGCCGCACCAATAATGGAGAACTAAATATACTTTCCTTTAGTGATTAAACTAATTATAAACTCTGGGTATACTTATCTTCAAAAATTCAAGTAGACATTTTACTTATACTAGTAGCATATTAGCTGAGGTATTTATACTATATACTAATATGTATTAAAAAATACATGTCATCAAAGAAAAAAAAAAATTATTTTTAAATTCTGTACGACCCTCTTCGTTTATTTTCTATTTTCAAGAGCACTATAATTGATTTGAGACATCACTGAATCATGTAAGGGTGTATGAAAAGGACCATAAAAACAATATATTATATTCTGCTGTTAATTCAACAGTAATAATTTGTAACTTAATAGGGTGTAATTGTATGTATACAATTACAGTAGCCTCATTTCTTTGGAATTCAATAAATAATAATGAAAAAAGAAGTTATTTAGCAAAATTAGAATAAGGGAGAAAAAATTTTCGTGAAAAATAATTTATAATAGAAGGTTCTCTAAAACTTTATTGCACTAAATACAAAAATATTCTATGAATACAACTGAACCTATGATTCTTGTAAGGCTTTTCTAACAATAAAAAACAATAAAAAAAAAAAAAAAAAAAAACTTGTTAAGATTAGGGGTTAACATGAAACAATCAACTCAAAAATGTTATACTCTTCAATAGCCTTAATTTTAATTTTTTAGCAATATAACTTTCAATGTAGTATTATAAATAATTATTCAAATATATGTTCAGTAATCAACAAGCTATTAAGAATGGAAGGAAGGATTTGATTATATTTGGAATAATTATTATTTTAAAGCTTTATTAGACTCTACTTCTTGCCTAAAAAAATGGAAATGATTTTCATGTTTATCTCCAACTATCCCAAAGCCACTCCTGCCACAAGCCTCCTAGACATTCTCCCATGTTAGTCTGGACCGTACCTTGGCTCTTGTGCCCTGCACCTTGGCCTCATATTTTGCCCAGGCAATACTTGTATATGTCTTTCCTTGAAGGTTGCCTAAACCATTCCACCCTGTGTTCCTCTAGGATTGCCTGGTGTGGTTTGAGTTTCAGGTTGAGGTAACAGTTGTATTTCTAATGCTAGTTCAAACGTTTTCTACCAGACCAAAAGTTGTTTTTCAATTTTTTTCTGACAATCCACAAATTTCATAATTAGGAGTTACTTATATTTTATTATTAATTAAGCACTATTTTGAGGAATTTACTTAGTCTACGTAAAGGATTATTAAGCTTGTTATGTAAGTCAATAAATAATTTCCTGACTCTAGATCTGCAGGTCCTACATTTCAGAAGAGTGGGCTCATCGACTTTATCAGGAACAAAGTGCTTAAATGTGTGGGTGTATCACCTCTTGCCAGAAATAGCTCCCTCACCTTCTCACCAGACATGCTATTTCAAAATGAATTAAAAATTCTAGAAACAAAATTTACGGAATTTCAGCTTTTCTTGATCACAAAAACATTAAATTACATCATAAACATGGTTTTGAGATCTGTAGTAGTTTTATTAATATTATATTTTTATGAAAAAAATATGTAACAGAACTAAAATTCTTCTGTGAAAATAACTTCATTCCAATTCATAATTTCCCATCAATTTGAAATAATAATCTTTCCTCCCTTGTATTTCATTCAAATGTTTTGCTACCTTTACAAATATTGTTCTAAAAATGTTTACTGATGATCTTTTTTTTTATACTTTTATGGTATCTCGACTTTGAAAATGAAACACTTAAGGCTGAACTTTCTAAACAAAATAATATAATTGAACAGCTGAGTAAACAAGTGAAATTCTTCGTTTATGAATTTAAGAAGAATAAGGTGGCATTTTAATGTGTTGGAATAAAAGAATACCGAAATCTCTTATATGTAATAAAATCACTATGTGTTCCAATCCTGAAAGATGAGACTATAAAATATGTTTTTTTCAGACCATTCGGGACGGCATATAAAAGTGTCAGACCATTATTGGCGAAATTATCTTAAGAAAGTCTGACCAACAACCTGATTATGAAAGCGAAATTATTTTTAAAAAACTGGAGTAATAAGTATCCAATACATTTAACATTTCAGCAAAGGCAAGTAAAGAAAATATATTTAAGAAACAATCTGTGAAAAACAAATCCAAATCAAAATGTTTCAGTGTGGAGAAATTAATTATTTGTTGCCAATAATGGATATCACTGGGATGAAAGAAGATTGTGCATTTGAAAAATGAAGGAAAGAACTTACTTGAATCAATTTACAAGCTTAATCTTTCAGAAACTTTAAATACAGTCTTTTAGATTGGAAGGTAGAGGTGCAGAAGACCACACAGAGGTGTATGTCCCAGACAGCAAGAAATCCTAATTGCCATCTTGGGAAAGAAATATCTATCAGTAGGTAGTCCTATCAGCCTTCTCAACTATTAGGATTACTTCAAGTTATACTTTAACTAAATAATTTTATTTAAATACTGGAGATATAAAATAGATGTTATATACCAATATTAATTTATTAATAGTTTGAATATTTTAATAAATAAGATGTTTTTAAGATTTTAAAATTTAATTGTATTATTGCTATATCATTTATTATTAAATTTTGGCTAGCTTTTAGCCAATTATAATACTATTATTTGTATGGTATTTCTTTTATTATTATCATACTATTCAATTTGTATATATATTTTTCCTTCTACAATATTATATTAAATGATTTCTGTTCTAAGGTAAATAATCTTAAGGGTTATTGTCACTACCTATGAATACAGAACTATCATACCTTCTATAATCCGCCTTCTTTGGTTTCTGCAAACCATCTTCTGTTGGCGAGCGCTTTCGGACATTTGTTGAGTTGAATACAGACAGTGACAGTGAACACATGTATTGGGCCATGAAGATGGACAATCTCCGAAAGCGGTCGCTAACAGAAGATGGTTTGCAGAAACCAATGAAGACGGATAATAGAAGGTATGATCATTTCTGTTCTACTATAGAAAACCTTTATTTAGTAGTTTATTTTTTCAATTTTATTATTCAAAAAGTCTCTATACTAAAAAATTTTTGCAAACAATTATTATTTATAGATATTTATGAACACACACGAATTTATATTAGTCATATGAGAAGATTTGAATTTATCTGATTGGTATGATACTTAAAATCTGTCAACCAATAACTCATATCAACTAGAACCTTAAATGATTATTTAATGAACTTCAAGTCATTAAAACAAGTTAATAATATTTATATAACTTAGCTCATAAGCTAAATTTAATTTTAACTAGTTATAATAAAACTGAAGTCAGTAAATCTAATATCAGTCTAGTCCCTGAAGACTTATTACATCCTTATTACATGTTGAAATAAAATATGTTTCTAATACTTCAACAAACTTAAATTTTAATTACGTAGAGTTGAATTACTTTAAAGGCGATTATGACTCCATGGATTCAATGTTATCTCAAAATCAGTGGAATTATATTTTAGAATTAAATGATGTAAATGAATTANATGAACTTACAACGTCAGGATTATCAGACCCAAACGAATCCCCTGGGCTATTCCGGTGTTCTATATATATATATATATATATGTGTGTGTGTGTGTGTGTGTGTGTGTGTGTGTATAATATTTATACAATTTACTATATAGTGCTATTTAAAAATGTATACCTATAATTAGAACTTAAAATAATAAATTTCCAAACAGATTTAATAATGAGTTAAAAAGCAAAATTATGAAAAAGAAAGAGTCCCATTGCCTCTACTAAAAATCAGGCAGTAATGATTATTATATTAATTTTTTTAATTTTAGGGCAGAATTTAAATATTTGTCAAACATTTGTTACCAGATTTGCTCTTATGCACTTTGATAATGCAAGTTCCAAAATTGCTGGGTAATTATTTTATTGTTGCCAACATTTCAAATTCACTTGTAAGTCATCATCAGGGCAATAGTGATGTCTGGAGAGATCTCCGAGGGAGGTTTATGGTCACATCACACTTCCTAACTGCGAATTTTTCCTTTTTTTTAAAACTTAAATTTTATTTTTAAAATTACTCCTTGAAATCGTGATAATTTTCAGCTAGCTATAAACCAACTCAAGAACAGGTGATACTCTAATAAACTATTCCTCAATCCTTCTAAATGTTTCACAATCGCCTTTTCTCACAAGACCACACTCATACTACATTCTTAAGATTTAGGAGCCTAGATATTAGTTATTTAAACTGAATTTCAAACAATACATTCTCAACATAAAAAAACTGCCGACATAAATGCTTGGTTTCATTATTAGTAACACATATAAATTTTTAAAGATCAGTTATTTGTCTACCTTTGTAAATCCTTAGTTTAAGCATCTCTTGAATATGCCAGTTGTCTGGAATCCTCATTATGCTGTAGTTATTAATCTTTTGCAATCTGTCCAAAATAAATTTCTTAATTCCATTAAATAAAATGTCTCTTCTGTCAAATACTTATTCCCGCCTTTTTCTCTAACTTCGATTAAATTTAACAACTCTAAACCAACGAAGACAATATGTTGATGTGGCTTTATTATTTAAACTCATAAATAACTTAATTGATAGCCCATCTTTATTCTTCTAAATCACTCAACTTTAATATTTCTTCCTACCCCTTAAAAGTTTCTAAAGTATTTTTTATTTCTTTCCAATGTTCGAATTTTATGATTTCTTCTCTAGTTCGTAGTATGATAAACACATGCAAAAGTTCTTATGATAAAATTGATTCATTTAATAGTTCAACCAAAAAAATTAAGCTATCCTTACTCTCAACTAATTAATGCTCATAAATTTATCCTAGTTGTTATATTTCTTGTTTCTATAAATATTTTATTTGGTTGTGGTTTATTATCGTAAATTTTAAACAATTAATGAGAGAGGGAATAGAATAAAGAAATCTATCTGTCCCAGCCAGGAATCGAACCTGGATCTTCTGCTATCCGTGCCGGCGTGCTTAGCCATTACACCACCAGGACGAGCTAGATATCTCATTAAATTCCCTCTACACTAGCGAGAGCCTAACTCACTAGAAAGACGAGAACTTCGTCTTAAACTCGAAGGAGTTGACATTGTCAAGCTATTTGTCGACTCTCGTCATTTACTTTATTTAATTTTTCTTTATAAATTGTAATGGCTAAGCAAGCCGGCCCGGATAGCAGGAGATCCACGTTCGATTCCTAGCTGGGACAGATAGATTTTTTTATTCTATTCCCTCTCATTAATTGTTTAAAATATTGTTTCTTCTGAGAATTTAGAAACATATTCGATATCATAGTTGTTGTTATTTATTAAACTTTCATCAAAGAAGATAATTGCTGCAGTGTTAATTGCTTTTTATTATAATTAAATTTCTTCTTTTTATTTGACTTTAATCAAATTAAAAATAATTTTATTTCTCACTATCCAATGTCCCAAATAATAAGAGTAATGGAAAATTTATAGATTTGTATAGCTATATATGTATTAATATCTTTAGTGTTAAAGGAGGATTGATAAGGGAACACGTTTCTCAAAGTGCATGGGCGATGGGTCATGATTGTTGATGGTCAACATTGGGGAATAGAGAATATTTGATGATGGCTTCAAGTGTGGAGCAGTTACTATTTGTGACGTCATGAAAGTGTCAATCACAGGGAAGGTTCTGTTTGTCTAGTATAGTGGATAGGTTCCCGCTTTGTTTGACTTTCTCTCCACGTGAATCAGTATTTTCTGCAATGGATAATTTATTCCAGGAACTTGGTATTAATTTGAAGCATAAGTGTATAGCTGAAGTTCATCTTGGTACAATTGAAAATTTATTTCAATCAGTTGATCTTCCACAAACCAATTCATTTCAGAAAGAAGAAGAAGTCCTCAACATCAAATTTTACCCTTTAGGTGGGTCTAGGCTTTTACTTCATCTAAAACATCCAGCTTCATTATATTTTCGAGGCATATTGGGNATACTCTAAGATTATTTAATAATTATTTTATTTTATTATTGCCAACGTTTCGACTTAGCTTATAAGTCATCATCAGTGCTGAAATACAATGCACACTATTGCACTTATAGAATTATAGTTTGGAATGAACAGATAGAGATTTATGTTGTATGACAGAAAAAGATATACGGATATTAAACTAAAAAATTTTAACTATACAAATATGGAAAAAATAATCAACTTTATATGTACCGATCGTAATTTATGGAGAGATCTCTAAGTGAGGTTTATGGTCACACCTCAGAGTGAAGAGCTAAACTTCAGTTTAGTCGATGCTTGTGATGGATAACACGTTGTCGAAATATGGTAATTGCAAATAGTTGAATACGAATGTAATTCGGCCTTGATGTCAACACTGCATCGCCAAGTGTCAGCTCTTAACTTTAGTCATCCTCCAGCAATTTTAACTCGAGACATGTATCTTGATATGTATTTAATACTCGACCATTTACTGTAAGTCGAATTCGAAAAACGTAGATCCGGAACATTCACCTACAACAAAGCTAAATAGAAGTATTCACGCTGTTTTGGATGTGCTTTGTCATCCCAATGTCTTGGCCTTCACTATGCTTGTAATCATGGGATGAGGATTTCCTTGTCCTTCCAGGTCTTTTTCGTGCATAGGTAAACTAAGAATATGCTTCGTATAGCTTCGTTGCTGCTGATGTATCTACCCATTTGGTATCGTATAATTCCGTAAGCTTTATTTATCTTTTGTAATTTGTAATTCAAAAACGGCCAATCACTGCACTCATTTACATTTTAGCATATGTACTTAAGTAATTATATAGAACTGTATAGCTCGACATTGATGTGATGAACCTTATATGTTTTTGAAAGGATTGTAAATGTGATAAATAAATCTGTAGGACCACAATTACGTACGTAATATATTCAACTTGTGTATTTTCCGGGGACATCCGATATGACTTGAAGGTAAATATAAGCATTGCCTACATCAAATTTCCATCGACGTTCCCGAAAATATCATCTCGTATTCTTTAGAACGTAATTCGCATGGTTGTATCGAATAAATCTTAAACGCCCGCTCTCAATCTTAGCGTACATGTCCACAAGTATGGTAGAGTAGCTGACGATATTGAAGGATCATCAATTGTTACTCGTATTACATTGTACTAACTTCCTTATATGTTTCATTACCTGAAAGTGAATAGTTAAATAGAACACCGAGAAAAAATAAGAAATAAAAATTAATTTGATCAGAAATCATTAGTTAATTTAGCTAGTAGCTGGATCACACTGTTTGATGATAAGATGATGACATTCATTTTGCCCTTGCTATATCAGTGGATATTGAAGTGCATCATAAGCCCGGTGTAAATCGTATTGACAGTACTGTCTTCGCCTGGTTATATTAATTGCTCCATTGTCAACTGGATCACCAACCATAATAACAGCAACTTCACCCAGCGTCGGCGCACTGAATCTGCCAGCATTTTCTAATCGTAAGGCATTTATTAATAAATAAAAGCGTCGATCAAATTCCATTAAAACTTGTTAGTTATCATTTTCTATCGTGGAGACTCCCTTTTAAACAACTGAATGAATTAATTCCGATTTTCTAAAAAAATTTCCAAACATTAATACAATTGCTCTCTCTTCTTCTTGTACAAAAAAAACATATTATCATCGAGCTGTAAAGCGTTCTTCACAACTGCCCATAAAATAAATTTCGAATAACTTGGGATCATCATTAGGCATAGGTGACAAAGACCCAAACATAAATAAACACAAATTATTTGAAATCATCTGAATCGCCACCAAGAAGAGACAGTACAGGTTTCTGGTGGTGTTGGGAGTGGCGACATTGTAACTTTTCCTTATGCACAACACATACCAGATGTTCCATTTCGGGATTTCAATGCCTGTCAATATTGGCGCAGTTTCTCCAATAGTCCAATAGCAATTTTTAAATGTGCAGGCTAATTATTGCCCAGTGTATACCACTAAGAAAGCAATGAGAACAATTGTTGGACGTGTTAATGAGTGGCGTGCTCGCCTCTGTTGATCTCGTTCTCGAATTGTTTCTATGATCTGTTCTCACCATAATCATCACTGCTGACGTTCGTCATGTTGTTCTCGTGCACTTGTATCTCTCTTGTATCCTGATTCTTTGAGTTGCATTTCTCGCAGTCATTTGTTCTAACTAACAAAGACCTTGGCGTCGTGCCTCTCTATTCAGCTGATTGTTGATGTTAGTTTTTTTTTTTTCCGCATTTAACTGACAATAATAATTCAAAACGTTGGAGTAAAAGAAGAAAGAAAATAAAAGAAGCAAGCCAGATTTGGGCAAAATGTTTCGTAGATGTATTGTAACAGGACCCTATAAAAGCAACGAATCTTTAGAATTTTTTTTTGTATTTAATCTTAGATAATTACTCGAAAAGAATATTGGCGGTAGATTTTTGACAATTTCGGGCAATTTTCGCTCATAATATGCACATTATGTTAATAGCAAATTTCCTTGACAAATCCTACTTTAATGAGAAATTAATGGAGGATTTGAGTAATTAGTGGAAATAATGAGTAATTAGTGGAGCTATGTAAACACACTACTTGAACGGGAATTTAGCGTTGTTGATAATTCATTTCTCTTATGTATAATAGTGAAATTCTTTAACAAATGAATGAGGGAGAATGGATATGAGATGTTTCATGTCCCCAAGCGCAATAGAAAATGATTGGGTTTTTGAAAAAAAAAAAGAAAAAAAAAAAAAAAAAGTTGAATGGGAGAAAAATCTGTCAATCAATATTATTTAGTGACTGTATGGTTTAATTTTGAGGTGAATAAAGAAACTAAAAACACAATAATAATAAATAGAAAATAGAGTTAGTAACAATGACTGAACCAAAAAAAAAAAAATACATATATGACTAAAAAAAAGCCTAGTTGGAATTGTTGAATATAGAGAGTATTTGTCGGGAGAGATTATAATTAGATTTTTTGTTGGTGTTCGGTCATGGTAGATCCAAAACAAATTTAAAGAAATATCTATTTTTTAATTATCTGCCAACATTTGACATGAATTTGGGATCCAGTTGATACCGTTCCCTCTCACCTTCATGGTAGCCCTGAAGATGGATTACAATGTAAGCCGAAACGTTAGCAGATAATTAAAAAACATACTTTTTTTTAAATTGTATTTTTGGACCTACCTTGACTGAACCCCAACAAAAAAAAAACTACTGCTACTAATTAACTATAATTCAGAAGTCGAGCGCGCTACCCTCTCAGCCATTCCATGCATAAGTAACAATAAGCTACTTCAGCCACTTTTGCATTGTTCTCGCACTGTTACTATTCGTAGGAAAAGAGTAATGTATATAAAATACACACAATTATCATTACTAAACTTATAATTATAATTTTAAAAAAATATAAGTCCACTGTCCTTTTTAGTAAATAACCAAAACAGTTCCATTCATTGTTAAATCCAATTACATTTATTTAATTTAAAAAGAATCATATTCCTTTATTCAATAAAAACTTAATTAAGAAATTAAAAATAACTCTCTTCATAAGCAAATAATAAACAATTAAAAAAGGAAGAATCCGATGCCTTGGAATTTGAAGAAAAAACTGGAATTTTTATGTGGGGCTTACATTTTTGATCTGTGGTCACAGAAAAACTACATAAAGTTAATAAAATACTGGGTTTTAAATTAATCAACAGCAGTTGATTAATTGTTTAATATTTATTCTAGAAAATATTTATAGGAAATCACAATGAGAAAAACATTGAAAGGGAAGAAAAGAAGTGTTTGACAGTCTGAGTCAAAACAAACTGCAAATTTGGGGCAAGTGGAATTTATTTTATTGATAACATTTGCTTTTTAGTTCAGTAAAATATCATCACTATTAACTTTATCATTTCAAACTTCTTAATACATGTTGTAGGAGGCTTGGTCAAGGAAATTAATTATTGAACAGTGAATTTTTCAATTGTAAACAAAATTTAAAAAATAGGTTCTTTCAAAAATAAAAATGTGCTACATGAACAAATAATAAATAACAGATAATGGAACTTATTGATAACTTATTGAAAATAATTATAGATATTTCTCATGGGTTATGCAGGACTATGAAAAATAATAATTTATTCGAATAATGCCTAAATCTGAAGCTGGAAGCAATATTTAAATAATACTTACAGGAAACTGTTTTTAATTTAGGTCCTTATAACTGTTACAGTATGAGTTGTAATAAACTCATCAATACTGAAAAAAATAGAATAGTAAAATTTATAATGTTGAATTTACATTATACCGAAATTTTTATTGCATTATTATTCCTTTGAATAAATATTACTAGCTTAATTGGTGTGGTTGCCTTAATATTAACAAGAATAAAATAAACCTGGACTATAAAAATGAAGTGGATATGGTATCTGAGAAACAGCAGAACTGAATGAAATGGTAGATTTAATGAGAATTGATTTATTTTGAAAACTATTTATTTAAGGAAATATTACAGGATGCCAGAAGTCTAACAATTGTACATAAAGCTTTCTTTTTGTTGTGGTCGAACTAATATTTAGTTTAATTCAAAGAAAATCAACCCTTTTTTGTTAATTGACAAAATATATAAAAACTTGTACAGCAAAATTTAACACATAGGGGAGGGGTTTATGCATAACCTTAATTTCAATTAAACAGTTTTTAAACCATAATTACAATATTTTATGAATGAAATATGGTATGCCACGTTTGATAGTAAAAAAATATGACATGGTTTCTAATGGATTTAATACAATTGGACCAACAAGAGGAATAACTTGAAACGTTAAGACGAGTGAAAATAAATAATTTTTTTTTCCTATGCTTTGGTCATAAAATGTAGCTTCTAACAATGAAACTCTACAATTTTTTTTTTATTGATAAAATATATATTTTAAGAATTACACAGAAAAATTGGACAATACGGAGTATGGGTTTACCAAAATCTTAAATATTAGTTTAAGCCTCAATTTGTTGCTTTCCCTACTGAAAAGCAGCATATCGTGTCTACAGAAAGAGCATTGTAGATGCTAGGTGAGATATTGAAGGGAAAGGGGTAATTAAAATTTAATATTAAATATATAAACCATCATAGTGATATATATATATATATATATATATATATATATATATATATATATATAAAT
>KZ806960.1:494234-509590 GCA_000696205.2 Oncopeltus fasciatus | reverse complement strand
CTTTTTATTCATATGACAAATTTCAAATATTAATTTTTAATAGTAATTATTTTTTGGTAATAATTATAGTAAATTGAAACAATAAGGTGTGTCTCTGAGATTATATCTATCCGTCATTATACATTTACATATGTTTTTATTATACGTATTACACTCACACACACACACACACACACACACATATATATATATAAAATTAAAATTGCTCCACGACCTTATTTAATTATATGGGATGTATATAAATAAATAAAACAGTAAGCTTTAGTTCATCAAGGACAATGCTGTCTAGTTATATTATTGTCTAGTAAAATTCCAAATAGTGAACAGTTTGCTGAGAGCTTGATATAGTGTCCCAAATAAAAGGAAACTTTAAGGTGAGTTTTAGTTGGCCGTGTACACTCCAAAATGGATTTTCAGCATTCCTCTGAAATTATAAATAGTTCCAAGTAACTGAGGATCGATAAGTTTCTTTAGTCGTCGTCAATGAAGATAAGCCAAGGCGCAAAAGCAATGCAAGTAACTAAAAGATTCCAAATTTTTTGACAGTATAATCTATTTTCCATAATAACATGAAAAACTCAATACAAACCCATCATTTATAATTTTATAATGAATCTGTGGATGAATGTGTTGTAGCTTTTCGTGCTTTTCTCAAACTAAGGTCAGATATCTGAATTTTAGAGCATAACTCTAAAAAAATAAGGCCTGAAATTTATGCAAATATTTACAGACTATATAAATTGCAGTTACACAAAAACAGCAAACATACAATTATTATACGAATAGAAGATTAAATTAGCTTATTAATCTCTGTTTCGTGAGGTGTGTCGTGACTAATGAGGTGATGATCTCTGGAGATAACTTCGCAACACTGCTGTGTTATGCGGGTTTTGTTTGTACTTTATTCGGAAGGATTCAAGGTTGAGCGAATTCATTTACCAGGTATGCAAGTTTAAAATGTCGTTTTAATTCCAATAGAATGCGCTCTTAGCCTATTGAAGGATTTGCTTATCTCTAAACGCTATTTTGTTTGTTAGTCATTTGTTTACAAAAGTCAGTTGTTTTTAAGTCGTTTACGTGGACGTATACCTTTCTTTGGTGTTAAAAATGTCTAATTTTAAGCCAAATAAAGAGCATTTGCAGCATGTCATGATTTTCTTATTTAATCAAAAGAAAAAGGCATCTGAATGTCATCGAATTTTTGTTGAGACTTATGGCGATCTTGCTCCAACCGTCAAGACATGTGAACGTTGGTTTCAACATTTCAATCGTGGTGATTTTGATGTTACTGATCAAAAACGAGAAAATCGACCAAATCGACTACGAGCTTCTCAAGCCCGGCGAAACAGTCAATACCGAGCGCTACCGACAACAAATGATCAATTTGAGTCACGCATTGATCGAAAAACGCCCAGAATGGGCTCACAGGCACGCCAAAGTCATTCTTCAGCATGATAACGCTCCTGCACATTCAGCCAGATTGACTAAGGAAACGATTTCTTCGCTTGGTTGGGAACTCCTACCCCACCCGCCGTATTCACCTGACCTGGCGCCTTCTGATTATCACCTCTTCTCATCGATGGGACACTCATTGGCGGAGCAACACTTCAACAATTTCGAAAACGTACGAAAATGGCTCGATGAATGGATTTCAAATAAAGATGAAGCATTCTTTTGGAATGGTATCCATATATTGCCCGAGAGATGGACAAAATGTGTAGAAAGCGAGGGCCAGTACTTTGAATGAAATATATTATAGTTTTTTTTAAATTACTGTGTATATATTTTAAGAAATAAACGACATTTTAAACTTGCATACCAGGTAAATAAAAAAATGCAAAATTCAAAAAATGTGGGTTTTGAATTTGACATATTTGTTAGAAAATAAATGAATATTAATTACTCTTAAATTTAATTCCGTTTTAAAATAAAAGCAACTTAGACGTTTATAGTTCGTCGTTACTACACAACTATAACCTAATGATATTGCATTGTATTATTTACGCAAGGAATAATAAAGTATTGTTACATTTAATACTTTATGTCCACTTTACATCTAATTAATGCAATTCCACTCTTCCACATACAATACTACAGTTATTCTAATACCCTTATGCTGCCACATTAAACCAATTATTCAGTTGTTTTTTTCACTTTACTTTTCAGGAATTTAAAAAGGATTTTCATTCACCATTTAAAATGTACTTTAAATGAAAATAAATTAATGGTTTCCTATGTACCTAAAAAGTTCTTTTTTTTAAATTTCAATTAGTGAAACATGATAAAATTCCTTGTAAATCTCAGACGTCTGGATAAAACACTTTTATTGTTAAAGGATGTTTTAGATGACAACCTTTCCATCAATTGTTTTACAATTCGTTTATGTCTGAAATTTTGCAATCCATAAATACTGTGGCTCCTCGTTTTATGTTAATAAAAAATCGTCAGATTATAAGAGGCGAAAATTTTTTAAATTATGCAGATAGGTTCTGTGTTGTGTGTGTGTGTGTGTGTGTGTATGTGTGAGTGATTGTCAGAGAAGAAAAGGAAGTGGAAAAATCCTGTTCTTTTCAGATATCTTGATGTTTTTAAAATTTGCTTCCGGTGATGTAAAATATAATGTAGGGGATCTTGTTGATTTTCGATATGTCCAAAACATAAGAAGAAACTCTCTGTATTACCTATATCACTTACATAACAACGAAGCTATTTAATCGATGAATGAAATTAATCATCGATTAGATTTCTAGGCAATCCAGGAAGATGATGCAACTTAATGGAGCCTAATGATTGTAGGGAGGCAATCGTAAGTTCGGACGATGAGAGGAGAATCACAGCGAGGTAGGCCAGGAGAATTAAGAATTATTTATATACCTTATATGCTACAAGATAAAACTAAAATATCTTAGTTTTCGTTATGAACAGATGTATAACGAGATAAAGACAGAAATTGTGATATTTCATATGAAACGTGCTGCTAGGTGCTAAATGTGTTACAGGTTAGAGTGAGCTGAATGAGGTCTTATAACCTAGAGTAACTAAACATCCACTAGGAAAGAAAATGGTCATTCTACATTTCTCATTGAGTGTCAGGAGTAAAGTCATGTCGAGAATCAGCTAGCTACTTGACTAGGCAGAGCCTAGAGGAACACAAGAAGTACTGGGAAAGTAAGGAGTCAGCCCACACTCCTCACCGAGTGACAGAGGTAAAGCCATGCCGGAAAGCAGCGAGGTAGAGTACAGAGAGGTACCAGGCCAGTAAGTGCAGCGAAGTAGACAAGCAGGTACTACGGAAGGAAGGTGCAGCGTGATAGAAGTACAAAGTGACGTAGCACCGCATTGCGGCCGATCGATACCCCCTCCCTTGTCCGCTACACACAGCAGAGGGCCTATCTTTCTCACGAACCTGCTCCATCAACAGCTACATTTTATTTATTTAAGGCAAAAGGAAATCAAAAGAGACACTGCTATCAAACATACTTAATATACTGACAAGACATTTAGAATTATTAAGAAAATATTGAGATTCTACTATTACAAAATTAAAAAAATAAATTTTGACTTTTTGTTTTATCTTTGCATTCATATTAACTTATCATTGATTTATTTATTAAATTGGTTTTGACATTCGTGTAATTTTGTTAAATTTAGGTCTTTATAAAATAAATATTGTCATTGTAAATTTATAGCTCCTCTAAAAAGAATTATATATATACTTTTAGTAAAAATTAATTAAATAAATTCGTATAATGGGAGAAAATAGATGTTGGAAATTTGTTTTGGTGTTGGAGTTATTTTGAATTGATCAGAGCATAAACCACTGTAATCAATTACCAAAAGTACAACATACTGGAAGATGTAAAAAGGACAATTTTTCCACATTTAGTAACTTCAGGTTGATTATGACAGTCATTTATGGGAGACATAGTCGGAGTCAATTGTGCGACGAACACTAATATATAGCCAAATAAAAAAAAACTGTAAAAAAACAAAAAAAAAGAAAATTTCATGAAATATATTACAAATACACGTCTAAGGAAAATTAAATTTATTTAATTGGAAAAAAAAATTGTTTGAAAAAAAAATAGATAAATTATTGTAATAGAATTAGCTTGATTATTACTTTCAAACACATTTAAAAATAAATTTATATTCGATTTATTTATTTTTGTTTAATTTATTTCAAAATTATAGTTAAAACGAATTATAAAAGTATCAAAATATAAAATATTTGTATCTCATCTTAAATTCAATCTAATTATATAACTATTAATGTAATTTAATAACTACTGCTGGTTTTATCATAAATTAAAAATTTCGAGACTTACTACTATTCTACAGAATTTAAGGATATAATTGTTATCAAAATAGGTATATGGCTTTAATGAACAAACTAAGCTCCGATGAAATGTTTAACAAATAGCATACTTAAATTTATAATTATACATAAAAGCGACTGTCACAATGTTTCTATTATCTATAAATAATGTTTCTGTATCTCACAATATTTATATAAGTGAGGTTTTTATTTGTATAGATTTTAGTACAAATAATGTGATGTTTTGAAATATTTCTATACAACTTGAACTAATTTAATTGTCATAACTCTCACGAGATTTGGGAATTTCAAAAATAGGAACTTTTCAACTCTAGAAATCTCAGTCTTATGTAACAAAACTGAGCGGTTATGGGGTATGGTTAATGTAATCGTGAAAATTCAAAATATTTTAAAATATGTTGATATTTAATATCTAATTGGTTAAGAAATCAGGCTGAAAGTTGAAGTTTGATTAGTGTGAAACATTTTAACTGACCCTATATTAAACATGCATGTACGAAATTGTATATCTTTTTAAGCAGATAGAGTATTTACACTTAATTTAGTAAACAGTCAGATAAGTGTTTCGTTAATAAGTCGGTATGAAGGGAAAGGGAGTTTTAAAGAGGGTTACAAAAAAGAAAAATCTTCAAAATTTTTTGTACTGTTAGAAATAAGTGATTTAATGCGCACCGAAATCGGATGAGAGAGATGGGATAATAAAAGGAAGGCCACAACTTATAATCATGATATTTTCATTGTTATTTGAGTAAATTTGATTCATTTGTGTAAATTTGAATGAAAAACGCTTTTCAGGGAAGATATTTATGAATTCCAACCCTTAATTTCCTTCGAAACAGTCTAGGATCAGCATGAAAATGATCTTACCTTTTACTCTCATGACTTGTATCATTTGTAAGATCCATTTCGTTATTTACTCTTATATAGGCGTCCATATTTAATAAAAATGTGAGAAATCTTCTTAGAGTACCTAAACGACTCCTGCATGACTGTTTTTCACATAAGAGTATTGTTGAAAACAAGACATACTTATAATAACATCATAAAAAATTAAATTTCGTCCAAAATTTTCTTTATTACAAACTTCGAGTAGAAATGAATCCTCATCAAGTATGAATTTTTGAATATTAGACAACCTTAGTAGATAAATGTCATGATAAAGATTAATAACATCCATTACAAATTAAAAATTTAGTGATTTTTAGAAAATTTCTAGATTAATTTGTTTTTACAAACATTTTCTAAACTTTGTATTTAAAGAAATAAAAAATATTCGCTTAAGCGAAAATAAAATCTATAGTTTTGGTTTGTAGACAGGTGAAGGACATTCAGACATATATAATGGATTAAGGCGTTTAGATAAATACAATTACCTAATATGTTTGCAGTCCGAATATACTACGAATATATGAATGTTTCATTTATGTGTTGTTTATTAAAAATAAGGCAATAAAAATAAGAGTAGTACAATAAAATATGAGTAGTTTACTATTTAATTAATTTATCTGTTATACTCCTTTCATTTGAATTTTATCAGGAGTTAAGAGCAGAAATAGGGATACCATAATAACAAGGTCTTCTCAGGATGGCAGAGTATCAAGCAGTATATTTATATTTGAACTTTACATTATTTTTTTTATTTAAAATTGCTTTACCAAATTCCATTATAAACAGAATTCTGAGTACCTTTTAGTCTAATATTTCATTATAAGTCAGTTTTTTTTTCATTAGTTTTAATGCAACACCCCTAACCACCATCTTTTAACTTTATTTACAATCATATTAATTTCGAATAGACAATTCATAACATGTAAATAACCCTTCAGCTTTACTGCTTAAGACCCTAAGTCTAGTTGGTGATCGGAGTTAGAAAATGCTTAGTGACTATTTCTGTGTTACCAACAGACCAAGCATGGTCAAATGGTTAATAGCTTTTGTTCTTATAGTTGTGTTTCCTTCTTAGTGACAAAAAAAAAAGCCCATATTGAATAAATAAATGTCAGTGTAAATAGAAGCAAATAAATTATCCCTATTTATGTATGACAGTTTATAAGAAAGGATGCGCGAAGAATCTTTCATAGGTTTTAGATCTGTTAATAGGGGCAACGATTGTCAAATGATATTTTATTTGTCAAAGTAATAATTATAATTAATTCCCTGTAAAAAACAGATTAAAAATTGATCAGAATGCTCACAAAAAGTGGGAATAAGCGAAATTGATCAATTTAGAGTGGGAGTTCACCTAAAAAAAAATAAATAAATAAATAAAATAAGTGAAAGAGAGAAATAGAAGTGAGTGATTATATAAAACGTCGAGTTTGATCACAAAATGACATTTCTCTGGAGAAATATTAGCTGATGAAATATTCAGTTTAGTGCAATCTAACGCAACAGAGATTTTTAATTAAAAGAAATATTTCAAATATAACACATAGAAATTGTCCAATTGAGGGTGCGGCATTACCTGAAACATATGTATTTATTTTTACCATCCAGAAGTTGAAATTTGTTATTTTTTTTTTTNTAGAAAATACATGGTATTATGCTAGGATTCCGGACTCTCCAACACAAGTAATATCTTATTACTTTAATATATTATTATTTTATTTAGTAAATTATTTAAATACTTTTTGAATATTTAATGAAGTCGGGTTGAGGGATCTTTATATTTTCCAGTAGTTTACGCTGCAAATATTTGAGTACCCAATAAAAAATAAACTAAAGCTACAAACTAGATTTAAATGGAGTTAGAGTGCATCAACTGAGGATTGGTTACATTAAAACCACAAATAGTTTGCTTTGTTTCCTGTGGAGATATGTTTAACCCCAAATAAAATTAAAATTTTGGAATCTTTTGAATTTAATGACTTAGATCTTAGAAACGCAAAGTTCGGATCTAGTTGCGCTAATTAGTCAATAGAATTGTCTACAGAAAGCAAAACAGACTATATTTTAAAAAGTACAACCGTAATGTTCATTTAATTTGGAAATTCGAGAAAACTCGACAAATAACTACATTGACATTACCGAGGGAATGCATGTGTATAAGAGGTTTCTGAAGCGTTAAAAAAAAAAAATACAAATTTGAAATGCGGTAAAATATGAAATGACTTATTACTAAAACTTAATAATATTCATTATTAACTCGAAACTTTGTTATGACTTCGAACTCTGCTCTGTTCTCTGAATAGTTATAGTTAGAGGCAAAATACCTCGAGCTAGAAAAGTTCTTCAAGGTACGTAATAATGTGGTAGGCTATACACACATCAAATGTGACCCTTCAAGTCAGATGGAAGATCTAGAGACCACAGTTGTTAATTTAGTATGACAATCATTCCTCCTAGATGGATGTTTGATCGTGCTGGTTGGGTAAATTTTAAGGATCTTGAAGATCCATTTATAATTAAAGTCAACGATTCTTCCATTGGCAGTATGGAAGAAAATATATTTTCTTTAACACCGCCTGTGAAAAAATACCAAAAACGAAGAAATTCAATCTGAAACGACACCCGCTACCTTGGTGGAATTCATAATGCTCCTCTGGTAATATAAAAAAAAGCGTATGTATTTTGTTATGTTTTACTATGCTGTAAAAAATTGGAAAACTTCTTAAGAGCCATGATTTACACCAGATACACCATCAATAAATATAGAAAAAGGTCTTGAAAAAAAAAATAATTTGAAACAATAAACCATAATACCCCCTTATGAAAGATCTGGGAAACAGTTTTAAAAAAATATTTAAAGATCAATAGCTAACCATCTTGAATTTTTAGCTCAGTGTCATCGTCAGATAATTCCACACCTGAATTTAAAAAAATTAAAATGGATTTACACACTATACCTAATGCACTTTCCCTTTTCTCCCAGCGAGTCAAAAGAGACTCAGAATACTCTTCATCACGAAAGGTCTCTTCTTCCGGCCCCGATGGATTTACTATTAAAATGATTACAAATTTTGATTCAAAAAGCAAAATGACTTTATTAAAAATCATAAATGGAATGTTTTTAACTAATGAAGTCCCACAAACTTACTGGTCAAAATCCGTAGTAATTCCTATTTTACTGTCTCAAGTGAGTAGCAATAGAGAAGGTCAGCTATTAAATTTTATAAAGAAACTTCTCGAAAATGGGAAATTTCTCGTTGGTTGTGGTTCAACTTTATCACAAGATTTTATTTGGGAAAATGTTGTTCATCAGTGCGGATCCATGTATTATTGACATTGACGGTGTAATGCTTGCTATCTCTTTTCCTGACCTAGTTTTATTATACATAGATGATCTTGTTTTGTATTCATCCGGCAGAGATCTACAAAACTTACATACTGACGTGCCAATAGTCAGTATATAATGTTAAATAGTAATTAATTATGTCAATATCTGGCTAAAAAGACATGAATTTAAGAACTCTGTGGCCAAATCACAAACCTTATCATTATCCTCCAAGTGATAAATAAATATTTTTCAACTCAAAGAAGGTTTTAATATTATACCAACTTCATCTTCTGAAATTTTAAAATATTTATGGCTTTCTTATGATCATAAAATTAACTGTGTATATCATGTAAAAATGAACTGTATGAATGCGCTGAATCTTATGAAATTACTTACTAACAACAGATGTTTTCTATTGGGGTTCGGTAAAGATAGATCCAAAAAATACAATTTAAAAAAATGTGTATTATTTAATTATCCAACGTTTCAGCTTACATTGTAAGCCATCTTCAGGGCTATCATGAAGGCGAGTGGGGACGTCGTGTCACCAAAATCCTATATGAGTCATGAAAATGGGATCGTGGAATAAAATTTCAAAACTGAATCTAATGTATTACCTGAATTAGGATGTAAGGCCGCAGTATTCAGACCTTTCTTCTCAAATATTTAAATTATCTTCTATATGCAGTAATTTTACGACAGAATTACTTACTATTAATAAGGTATTAAATGTCTTAGAACTTCTTAGCAAAACCATTCTCATCTTCACTAGCTCAATTTCAAGTCTTTTATAACTTATGGATCCTTTTTTAAGAAATCCATTGAACCAAGATATATATTTTTACTTTAAAAAAATTAGAAAAATGCGGCATTGAAACTATATTTTGCTGGATATTTAGTCATGTAAGCTTGAAAGAAAGTGACATAGTTGATAAACTTGTAAAAGAAGCTTTTAACGGCATTGGCTACAAATATTTAACCTCCTCTGATGTCCAAGCGGTTAAGAAATCATATTTCTGAAAAAAAAAAAAAATGGACATTTCTCCGAGTAATAATCCGAGGAATACCTTGAGCTAGAAAATTTGAAAAGTTGCTTCCCATACTTCTCAATCGAAGTAACAATGCGGTAAGTTATACTTCCAGTGAGGTAGAAGAACCAGAGACCGCATTAGTGGTTTTGAATATCTCTCTGGTCTGTTCTCCGACTAGCAACAATGCAGTAGGTAATACTTCAAGTGGGAGAGCCTTCTCCTTTATTTACTACTACCACCATTTACTAAAGAGATTAATATAGGAAGAAGAAAAAAATAAGTAGCAGTCGTTCATCATATTTTTGAGGGAATGAAAATACTCTTTTAGCTGAATTGCGAATAGTATTAATAGAACACAATATCTTTGACTGTAGATCAGCCGTTTCATTATTTTTTGACATCGCGAATATCAGAAATATCTTCAATTAAGTTTTTGAAAACTAAAACTGTCATAAAAATAAATTTGCAGCTAGTCCTATTTATTTTTTTTAATACTGATTTTAGTTGTGGTAGTTAATCTCACGTTAATTTTATACAAGAAATGCAAGGAAATAGAATTTAAAAAATCTTCAGACCTGGATTTGAGTCCCGGCTGAGGTAGTAAGATTTTTTTTTTATTCTATTCCCTTGCATTTCTAGTCAAGTATAGTTTATTTTCAATATCAATAATCTTAATACGAAATTTTCAATATAAAAAATGTCAATGTTAAACGATTAAAAACTGAATAAAATGAGTGAAAGTTTGATAATTATAAAATTACCCATTTAAGGTGTAAATAATGGAGTTGTGAAGAAAACTGTTAATACAATATATTTCATTTATTTAATAAATTTAAATGTCATATTTTTGATGGATATTCGCTTAGAACATCCAACTGACTCTCTTTTTAATCCTATCAGAATCCTTTGATCATGTTCAGATTGTTCACATTATTTTTTATTATTATTTACCCCACAGGGGCCTGCTCAACCAAAATATTGAATTTCTTAATAATCATTTGGTTAGTATTCACAGGATTCTTGTAATTTTAATAATTAAAATAGAAAATACATGGTATTATGCTAGGATTCCGGACTCTCCAACACAAGTAATATTCAGGATATACATTGGAAGTAGGACATAGGAAGAGAGCAAAAAGAGTAGAGCTCGATTCGTTGGTCAAAATGACTAACACCAAGTCGTTAGGTTTAACGTTTTCGTGGTGGATCATTAAATCAGGCACACTATTGGAACCAATTAAATGTGAAATAAAACATCTAATTTGGAGATGGGGTTGTGCTTTCAGGTCAATTACTTTAGTTTATTTTATAAGAAAAGAAAATAACGTTTAATTTATTCTACATAAATTCAATCTTAGATTTCTTATAAAAAATTTGACAGAAATTAATGTTAGATTACTATTTTTTGAATATTTATTTGAAAATGAAAACTTTCTGGTCGAAAATATTATATTCCTTGCCTTTTATTCATTTTATAAAGTTTTCTGAAATTATTTTAAAGATATTTGTAAAAATCTATATAATATGACTAATGATCGGTCTGCTCATGATTAAAGATATATGGGGGAGGAGAAATGGGGTAGGACACAGAGGTGGTGGGGGAGTGGCCGATGACGTAGAAAACCCAGCTATGACGTCACGACTCCATTCAATACTGCCCCTCTCCGCCATCCCCTACAAGTTGATCCCGATTCGAGCAGAACCCCTCCAAGTACAGGGTGTAATCTAAAGTCACCCCCAAAGCTTCTGATAAAAAAACTACTATTTGAATCTAATCAGGAATTACGGAATATTTTAATAAATTACAAAAAAAAAAAAAAAAAAAGTTCAATTCCTGACCTGGCGCCTTCTGATTATCACCTCTTCTCATCGATGGGACACTCATTGGCGGAGCAACACTTCAACAATTTCGAAAACGTACGAAAATGGCTCGATGAATGGATTTCAAATAAAGATGAAGCATTCTTTTGGAATGGTATCNTTCTTATATATATAAGTATAATCAATGAAACATTAATATCGATTATTATACGAATTAAATTGTATGAGTGACCAAGAACTTATTCGTTCCGGAAGAAGAAGGAAATTGATAATGGTGTGTCCAGTGACTCCTCAACCTCCGCGTTATTGGACAAACTGTTAGGATCTGGTTGAAGAGTGAATGTTTGTTTTGGGCCTTGTCTTTGTTGGAAGAGGCCCAGTTACCATCTTTTCGGCGGAAAGGGTCAGAAGGTTCATGACATTTTAGAATCTTTTGTGTTTGCTCATAATTAAAAAAAAAAAAAAAAGTTCAATTATATTCCTTATCGTTTTAAAACGTATTGCGAATTCATGGTATTTTATATTATGAGAAAAAACTGGAATATCCCCTTTCACAGAGAACGTGTACATGAAATATCACTTAAAACGTTTTCTCTAAATAGTCTGACTTAAAGTCGTTTTGCCTCATAAAAAAGTTTTTTTTATTTTCTTCTTCATAGTTTATATTATATAAAACTTTTCATTATAATGGTTTTCGCTAGATGGGTCTCATTAAAATAATTTTTACTCTCATTAAGAGCAATTATAAACAAAATCATTGTTTAATGATGTATTAACAATTTTCCTTCATTAAATTTAACCAATTTAATTAATTTAGGAACAAATATTGAAATGTCAACAAAATTGAAAAACTAAGAACTACTTAAATTATTCTAATTTTTAATGATCCTTTTTTTTTTTTAATGGAAAAATTAAAAAGAAAAATATTTGAAAATGTCATTAGCTATACTTTGAAATTTAAAATTTTATTATTTTCAAATGTTTGGAGTGTATTCATTTTTCCTCGTTTCTTCGTGATCATATGGTATCCATCACCTTACATTATAGATCTTATTATTAAAATTAAAAATATTAAGTAAATTAAAAATTTTTGATCGACATGTTTTACACAAACCATCTTTAACTTGAATTCTAGATTTTTTTTCTACTGGAGAAAAGTAACAGCATCAATAATTTTTTATTTATTTTTTTTTTTTTATGACAATAAGACATATCTTGGTTAGATTCATGCTATTCATGACATAGATATGTGGGATAAATCACTGTATTCTCCAAAAAAAAATTCAACTTTATTCATCAAAATTTTCAAAGGCAATTTTATATTAATAAAAATTTATCCAAAGTCATAGAATAAAAAAAAAAAAAGAAAGAGGAAAAATAAGTTCATGGAAGTTTAGCAGTCATGATTTCTCATGATCATGATGGACATAAATGAGATTAAATAACGAATTACATCTTGAAAAAAGGAGAAAGCAAGGGGCGTTAAAGGAATTACCACCAAACCTGGCTCTAGACTGACCGGGAGAGAAGAGTGGGGAAGGTCCTCTGCTACCGTATCTTCCTCAATAAACGTTTACCCGTAAAAGTCTTATGGAATATTAACTTTAAAAAATTATATATTGTGATTATTACGTTCTACTACATTTTTCGAAATCAAATAAAAACGAAGGTATCAACAATAATAATGATGTTCTTCCTTAACGCCTCCCCCCCCCCCCTTTCCCTTATCTGATTTAAAGTGAAAATGATTAATTTCAATTGTTTACATTAACAGCCTGAATAAGAACTTAAATCCTTTGGAGTATAAATGTAAGATAATTAACTTTGACAAATATTACTATCAATAATAAGTTTCATATCTCTAAAAACAAATAAATAAATGAAAAATGTCATCCGACGGTTTACAATATTAAACACGAATACCGAATTTGGTTTAATTAGAATATATATGTATATATATATATCACATCTATTAAAGTTTTAGATCTGCTAATGACCTATTTAATTTAAAGATCTATTAAAGTTTTTTTCGTAAATTAGGGTTAGGTAATAGCAACCAATTGTTCGCAATTACAGACCAAATCATGAGTTATTCGCTACCTCGTATCTCCATGATTTGAAGAAATCAAAATCACATCATTTCATTCAAACACAAAAGGATGACGAACAAAGGATTTCCACGTGTGTTGCAGCGAATTTGGCTAATCGATTTGGAACTAATTGAATGCTCTCAAAATTGTTTTTCATAGTCAAATTTTCACAAAGAAACAGCAACAGTAAAATGTAGTGAAGAGATTAATAAAAAGTCAGTAAGGTCTTAATAAAATGAGCATACAGACTGTTCTTATGGCGAATGTAACTCGGTTCCATCAAGTAGTGGGACGTTCACCTTTCAATGACAAAGAATGAGAAGTGTGAGGCCTCTGAACTAAAAATAACATTAAGCGCCGTTTCAAAGGAATTCCATTAAAAATTGAGAATCTTCCCCAGGAACGACGATCGATATCGGACAGGCTAGTCTTTCACTGTTTCCCAGACTTCTTAACATTTTATTCAGTCGAAAACCTATATTTTATCTATAAATGGTTAATTCTAGAAATGAGGTGTGTTTCCGAATGAGCCAACTGCTGTCTTAGTATGCAATCATCGATTCTGAAAGGTTGAGGACTATTGGTATTATCTCTTTGGCAGCTTACATCTAAAGAAGGCATTTCATTCCAACAAATAGTTAATTCTGTTCAAAATAAAAGGAGTTTAATTAAAATATGAGTTTGCAAAAATATCTCGCTTTAATTGCCTTAAATGATTTTTAAAAAATTCTCGCCCAAAGAGAATGGTTATATGATATCTAAATCCATAATGTGAATATTACAAGCTTCTTGCCTATTCTTATGAAGTAAAAAAATGCCGGATAATGAAATATGGTATTTAAGATATATCAGTAAATTAAACATATAAAAAACTAATTTTCTCCACAATTTAAAAAAATAAATATGTAGGTTTAATTTAAGCTAAAATCAGTTGAAAGGATAGAAATTACAATATGAAACTATATAAAATTTGTTATTATAGTTATATACAACGTATAACAAAACTTATATAAAGAACGTAGTTTCTGAAAGATCTTTTAGCCTTCTAGGTGTGCCACGGAGTTTCCCCCAAAAGGCGGCAAATTTTAGTAACCTTCAAGAAGACCTATACAGATGTGGCAACCCCTAAGACATTTTAATAATACTTGAGAATCAATTTATTAATAATTGGGTTAAGTTAGTGCAAAGGTTAGTACGTATCAATAGTTATCAAAATAAAAATAGTTCCTGATCCACCGTGGCTTAAGGTTTTTTAAGTTTTTTTTTTTCAGAAGTTTGATTTAAAGTTTATATAGCATGTAATTCCCTATAGATATATATTCTATCAGCAGACAAAAAGCAATGTTCAGTGTCACTGTTCTGAGCTCAATGTTATGCCCACTGCATAAAATAATTTTTATTACTCCCAATAATTACCGAAAATTCCCAATTTCTTACTCGAGCTCAATTGTGAACTCAACCATTCATTTTCACTTGTAGCGATATGCCAAATTCCAATTATAAAAATAATTATTTTTGGGCTCCAGGCATTAACATTTACGGTCAGGTAAAGTCCTACTTCCAATTGTTCAAAATCGCTGTGTTGCTCTTAAAGTATGTTTTGTCCATTAACAAATGTGTGTTGAGTCCCATTGCTTCAAACGAAATATTATGACCGCTTGATTGAAAAGAAAAAAACAACATTTTTTTTAATCGTGGCATTTGATATTGCTCAATAAAGAATGTAGCCCTTTGTTAAGCATTTAATACCTACTTGCCGAATTTCATTAAGAAGAATTGAAAACCGAAAAGAGCGTTGACACACAAATATATATATATATATATATATATATATATATATATATATATATTTTTTTTTT
>KZ806960.1:434875-455485 GCA_000696205.2 Oncopeltus fasciatus | reverse complement strand
ATCATTCATATCAGGCCCCCCCCTCATGATGTGAGTTAAACTCTTGTCATGTCAATACAAAATTTCTTAGATTTCATTACCTGTCATTCTTTCAAAACGTCATAGAGACAACCTTACCTTCCCATAGTCATGACGGAAACCTGCTTAAACCTTACATTACTTCCTTACCTGTCTCCTACAGCCTCCTTCATCACGTTAGAGAGATCAGTATTGGTGGCGGTGCTGCACCACCCTTACACGGTGCTACGTTCTATCCTTTCCCTAATTACCCCCATTTTGAATTCCTCCTGGCAGAGATTTCTCAAGCCTTCTCTCGAATCTTCTTTGCCATCTTCTGATGTCCTCGTAACATCCTCTTCCGCCGTAACTACGAATCTTTCCTCCTCTTAGCTATCCCTTTTTACTATTATTTTATCCTATGGCAATCTTAACACTAAGCGAGTCTCGAATCTTCTTTGCCATCTTCTGATGTCCTCGTAACATCCTCTTCCGCCGTAACTACNATATATATATACATATATTTATATGGAAGCTAAGCTTCTGTATCTAAATCAACTTTATCTTCTTTGAAAAGACTTATATCGCTTCGAGTGTGTTAAAATAAATAACGTTATCTTTCCTTTTAATCACGCAGGATCAAGACAGTAGGGGCATCTACTGTTACCACGCTATTCTAAACACGCAAGGCACTGAGATAGCTCATATTTATAATATTAATGATGATATTTTCGTATGATTTCCCAGGCTGGGACCAGAACAGCGATAGTCGAATAATTCCTGAACTATTGGAGTTGGATATATAATAGTGAGCTTTTGCGATTTTCCTGAGAGGATTTTGGATTGAAAGGATTGGATTCTATGGATATTGGAAGGGTTGGCGGCACTCCAGATCTCTACACCGTATGTCCAGATTGGTCGTATTAAGGTTTTGTAGAGCGTCAGTTTGTTTTCTATCGTAAGATTGGAGTTCCTATTCATCAATTTGTAAAAGAGAGTTTGTCGAAGGTTTTTTTAAATATTTTTTTATATTTTACTATTGACTGTTTCCAGGCGTTTGAGAGCCCCCAACAAATCACTTAGCCCTTATAGTATTCCTAGAAACCTTATAAAATATTCTCTTCTATTATATTCCCTATACTTTTGCAAATTTATAATTTTCCCCGATATTATATTTTTCACTCTGCTTGGAAATTAGTCCTTCTTCATTTATTAAATAAAGTTACTCATACCACTTCTCTTAGTGACTATCGGATTACCTCTATCCTTTCTAACTTCCTAAGCTCCTTGAGAGTGTAATCCCAGATATCTTCTAACTTAAATCCCTTTTTAAACTCCAACTGGTTACTGCAGTCCTTAAGGTCACTCATGACTTACAAAGGTCTTTGACAACCAAAAAATTTAAATCCCCTTGAATTTAAGCAAAGCATTCAACTTTATGGACCACTCTATCCTTCGTTAAAAGCTCAAATTACTTTCCCTTTCGATCTCTCCCTTCGCTGATGACAGACATTTATTTCCCGTCGCACATAAGTTACCTTCTTACCTATCAAACCTCCCTTTTCCTCTCTTCCTTTCATTTATGGTGTGGTCCATGGCTCTTCCATATCTACTATCATTTCTTCTCCTTCATTAAAGATCTGCGTCACTATTAGGATATTATCACTTCTACTATACGCCATGGGTTTAAGAGCTGAATAATTATATCACTATTTCCTTCCAGTTATTTATGTTTAAATATAAACTGGATTTTTTTTTTTTATGGTTGGCAGATAGCTTTAAGGGGAAAGTTTCCTGTTTCTTCTTTTTATATTTTGGTTACAACTAAAACCTATAGGTGTACACAGAGAAATTTTCGAAGCTCGATACCAAGGCAGAAAGGAAAATTACTGCACCCAAAGATTGAGTTTATAATACCGGTTTTGTGAAGAAGAAGTGACTCATTTTCGTCCAAGTACGCAAAGTGTAACATTTGAATAAGCAGATGTTATGAAAAAAAACTTCTGATTACTTAGATTATTGAGCGATTTCAGTTCACAATTAACCTGTGTTTACTGTTCCAAAAAAAATGTTGGGAATCAAGATAATTTTTAAAAATCGGAAAATATTTTAGAAGAACCATAGAAAACCACGTAGGAACTACTACCGGCCAAATCTTTGCTGAATGTGAAGTGGAGTACGATAAGTTTGGTCACTGGTTGATAAGAAAAAAATGTTGGTATTGTTAGTGATGATGTCTTGCTTATAAACATGGACTTGAGTCATTCATGTTATTGGGGCTGGCTTCTTGGCATGTATATATATATATATATAAAATTTGGAAGATAAAACTTAAGTTTTTACATACAAAAAAAGTTCATTGAACATAAAAGGTGCAAAATTTAATTTTCTTTACATTTACGCTCTTCAACATTTTTGGTAAAAATGTATTGAAGAAGATATTCAAGTAGCTATCTACAGATGTTAAGCGTTCCGCCATATTCTTCCCTCCAGAAAACTCAACAGCAAACCTTAGGTGCCTGACCAACTAGAATCTGTTCTTTACTTCAGGAAACAAATTAATAATTTAGTCTACACGGCTATCGTGTAAGAGGCTTTTCAATTTTTTATAATTTACAGTAGAATATTGACTGCATTTAACTCTCGCAAATAAAGAACAATGTATCAAGATAAGGTTAACATTAACTTAAATGGAGAGTTGTTTCTCCGGTAGATATTATTATTTTTAGAAGTTTTTTGTAGGGGTTCGGACAAGGTAGATCCAAAAAATACAATTTAAGAAAATGTGTATTTTTTAAATTATTTGCCAACGTTTCGGCTTACATTGTAAGCCATCTTGTTGAAATACAATGTTTTAAGAATTAAAAAAAACATAAAATATTAAAAGATTTACATTATTATTAAATTAATTGCCATAACTAAATGTAATATGATATCAAAAGTCTGTAAAATATTTAGAAAAATTCCACATACCAAAAAAAAATATTTAAAAAAAAATATACTTCATCACTACTACCTAAGACTTTAACTCATACCAACCTCGTCTCAAATTTGCCATTGAAAATGAGAATGATTATCGACTCCCCTTTCTTGACAACTTTATTATCCGGAACACTAATGGCTCTATCACTACTGATTGGTACACCAAGCACACTTACGCAGGTCGTCTCCTCCACTTTAACTCATCTCGCCCATCACTCATCTCATCATCAAAAAATAAAGATGGCCACAAACCTTATCAGCGAACGGAAATTTTCTTAAACGTGGGAGAGACATTACAATTCGATATTCAAAAATTTTAAACACGAACAGTATTTCTGAACAGCTTGTAGTACAGATTGAAAAACTGAGCTCAGTGAGACGTCTTACATTGACATATCTGTCGAATTATAAGCCCTCACAGCGAATTATAGTAATAGTGTTCTTGGTTGTTCTCTCCCTTAACTCGTAAACTTTTAATAAAATTGTGAAAAATATGGCGCAATACTTGAGTTTATGACGAACTTTTGAAGAACTGTGTCGGAATCTACATTCGAGGGAGAAAGGAAAAGATTTTATAGAAATAAAAATGAAACGAGATTAAATCATGCTGCATTGGTGTGTGTGTGTGTGTGTGTGTGTGTGTGTGTGTGCGTGTGTGCGTGTGTGCGTGCGTGTGTGTGTGTGTGTGTGTGTGTGTGTGTGTGTGTGTGTGTGTGTGTGTGTGTGTGTGTGTGTGTGTGTGTGTGTGTGTGTGTGTGTGTGTGTGTGTGTGTGTGTGTGTGTGTGTGTGTGTGTGTGTGTGTGTGTGTGTGTGTGTGTGTGTGTGTGTGTGTGTGTGTGTGTGTGTGTGTGTGTGTGTGTGTGTGTGTGTGTGTGTGTGTGTGTGTGTGTGTGTGNGAGAGACAGAGAGAGAGAGAGAGAGAGAGAGAGAGAGAGAGATAGAGCGAGACGGCAGTTCAGTATATAATCAATTTCTTGAATGGTATTGCCCTTTATCTCGAAAAAGTGTAACATACACTTCAAAATTGAGTTAATATATCTCATTCAATGGAATTTAGTCTATAATATAGTATATGGGCTATATATCTTTAACAGTAAACGTATAAATATATACTAATACTAAATGTCTAGCTTTTATTCTTTTGAAATTAATCCACTACTGAGACTAGCTTGGGGTTTTCGTGCGGGAAGGTTAAAATAAGTTTGCACGCAATACGATAATGAGGCAATTTCGCATGCAATCTGACTTCAGAGACTTGCCTTATATCAACAGGCAAGGAGAAATTTAGCACCCCTCCTTCACTCACCAAAAATTCTGATTGTATGCATGTCAGAATTGTCTATAACGTTGTCTCTTCTCTGACGGGTTACTCACTTGGCTTGGCTAGGGCATAGCTGACTTCAGCACATTCACACCTTCAATAGAGCTTTCAGAGTAATGACAGGGGATCAGTTAACAAACGCTCCATGAACTCAAGACAACTCTCTTTGGAAATCACTCCGTCATCGTGACTGCGATGAAATTGCGGTTAAATACTCATAGAATTTCTGTAGGTAGGCATAAGTATGGGAGAGAGAACGAAAAAGACCGTATCTACATTTTTTTTTTTTTACCTTCATTTACTTGTTACAGTATTTTATAAATTCAAAAAAAATGTTGTGATTTGATAACAATGAATAGTAAAAACGACATTAATAACTATCACATGAGGAGAGAAGGTGACCAATGTCATCAATCTCAAATTATTTACAGACAATGTCCTCAGAAGGTCACGGGGCTATCTTCGTTTGTGTTGTAGGGGTTGGAGTTGGAAGATAAAGTCTGTGTTTGTGGATTAGGATGGAATGGCAGTTTACTGTGGAAAAGGCTGAAGCGGGAAGAAATTAGATCCTGAACAAAAGGAATATTAAAATATTGGTGTAGGGAAGAGTTAGATCCGTAAAAGGGAGCATTTGCGATTATTCTGAGGGATTTGGATTAAAAGGACTGGATTCTTTGGATGTTGGAAGGCTTGGCGGCACCCCAAATTTCTACTCCGTAAGTCCAGATTGGTCGTAGTAAGGGTTTTTAGAGCGTCAGTTTGTTTTCAATCGTAAGATTCGAGTTCTTATTCACGAGTCTGTATAGAAGTCCATATCGCCGATTGAGTTCTTGTCTTTTAATTTTAGTATCTTCACCCCTTGTGAGTCGTGAATCAAGATGGAACCCCCAGAATTGGAGAGTGGTAAAGGAATATTGTTAAATTTCACAATTTTAGGAATTTTTTTCTTTCGTAATTGGAAGTAAACTTGAACGCATTTCGCTTCAATACTTTTTATTCTCAATTAGCCATGCCATTTCTGAATGCTATCAAGGTGATCTTATAGGTTTTTAGAAGCAGTTACAGGATCGGGATGGGAGGATAGGATAGCCTTGTCGTCTGCAAACAGAGCTAAGAGGGTACTTGGATGGGTGGGGATGTCAGTGCGTAATCTAAGCAGATTTTGTTAGAGATAAATAAGAATAAGAATATAAGATTAAGTGGTGATTTTCTCAATGACATGAATGAGTGAAACTTTTTACAGATATTAAATTGACTGACGTTGCTCTCATAGCGTGACTTTTGAAAACTTCCATCTGAAGAAACATAAGTGTATAGTGGATATAAATATATTCTAAACATTAACTTTTAGAAGCTACTTTTAAAATTGTTGAGAAACAAAACAATAATGAGTCACGATTTAAAAAAAAATTGTTAAAGGATTATTAGTGAGAAAAATTTGAAAGATCTAGAAGATAACAAAATGCAATCTATTAACAACCTCGTCTCAAATTTGCCATTGAAAATGAGAATGATTATCGACTCCCCTTTCTTGACAACTTTATTATCCGGAACACTAATGGCTCTATCACTACTGATTGGTACACCAAGCACACTTACGCAGGTCGTCTCCTCCACTTTAACTCATCTCGCCCATCACTCATCTCATCATCAAAAAATAAAGATGGCCACAAACCTTATCAGCGAACGGAAATTTTCTTAAACGTGGGAGAGACATTACAATTCGATATTCAAAAATTTTAAACACGAACAGTATTTCTGAACAGCTTGTAGTACAGATTGAAAAACTGAGCTCAGTGAGACGTCTTACATTGACATATCTGTCGAATTATAAGCCCTCACAGCGAATTATAGTAATAGTGTTCTTGGTTGTTCTCTCCCTTAACTCGTAAACTTTTAATAAAATTGTGAAAAATATGGCGCAATACTTGAGTTTATGACGAACTTTTGAAGAACTGTGTCGGAATCTACATTCGAGGGAGAAAGGAAAAGATTTTATAGAAATAAAAATGAAACGAGATTAAATCATGCTGCATTGGTGTGTGTGTGTGTGTGTGTGTGTGTGTGTGTGTGCGTGTGTGCGTGTGTGCGTGCGTGTGTGTGTGTGTGTGTGTGTGTGTGTGTGTGTGTGTGTGTGTGTGTGTGTGTGTGTGTGTGTGTGTGTGTGTGTGTGTGTGTGTGTGTGTGTGTGTGTGTGTGTGTGTGTGTGTNCTATTATTTTATTAAATAAAAATTATACTGTTATCCCTTTTAAATTTTCTTGATTTATAATGTATGAGAGGCTCATAATAATCGTCTAAAAACATTTTGATGAAAATCTGGTTCCTACTAATTCAGACATAGTCTTCCACGCGGTAGAATCTCAAGGAAAGTATTCCTCTTTCAGTTAGAATGGCGCATGTATGTATATTTGTACTGCAATGAAATATATCTTGCAGTCCAAAGTATTCCCTCGCTCCCTCAATGGACTGGAGTTCCAGGTTCATCTCCCGAACCAGTTGGAATTCAATATTTCTTACAACTCAAAAAAAGAATATGCTTTTTAATTCTAAAGTTATCACATCCTAGAGGTCGCTGTTATTTATCCAATACAACGGGGCAAAACATTTATCTGAGAAGATTGGCAAGTGTTGGCAAGTGTTGGTCAGACCTGCAGGGGAGCAGCGAGGTAGGAGTTCCACCGGGATAACTGCCGATCCTGTAAGAGACACCTCTCATTCCTCTTTAACTTCTCAGGCCAAGATGGCGCCGCATACTCTGCAATAGGGAAATGTACTGCTTTATGGGGGGGTCGTCCTGTTTTTATAACTGGGACCCCAGGTGTTATCCTCGGCGTATATTCCTCTCCTTGACCTTTTTCTCTCTCTTCCACATCTCTCCGAACTTTTGTTAATGAAAATTTCATTTACATTTTAATATTTTCAAATTTATGGAACCTTATTTACTTTATGATTGTAATATAATTTATGAAGTATGTTTGTCCTAAATTTTGTCAGGTTTATCATGTTTGTACTTGATGTAAATTATTTATCAGTTAATATTAAATTAAATATAATGTAAATTATATATCATTCATATCAGGTCATATATGTTGGAACATGATGTAAATTAGAAAGACTCAATTAAAGAGATCTGAGCACTTCTGAAGATTAGCTCGCAGAGTTTACATCAGTAATGACTTTGATTGGACATAAATAGTACAAACATTATATGTTTTCTAATGATTTGGGCTAAAAATATTAAGTATATTGTAGTTTTGTTTAGTTTAACCTTTGAATTTAAAAATACAATTAATTAGTTGTTGTTTTTTCTATTAAAAATTATTATAATTGTATTGCTTGAAGGATTTTAACAAGTATTTTTAAATAATTAAATTCTAGAATTATTGATGAATGTAAGCCAAACTGCATTTTAAATTCTCTTATACTAGCCTACATAGATTATATTAATTCACATTGCACTTTAACTGAAAATATTTTAGGAAATACATATATCATTGAATAACCACTAAACATTACTTTAACTATCATACCTTTTGTAATCCGTCTTAATGAAGACGTATCATTATCATGGGACCAATGGGTTTCTGCAAACCATCTTCTGTTGGCGAGCGCTTTCGGCCACGAGGATGGATAATGTCCGAAAGCGCTCGCCAACAGAATATGGTATGCAGAAACCAATGAAGACGGATTACAAAAGGTATGATAGTTCTATATTCATTGGTAGTAACAATAACCCTTTAGATTATTTATATAACACTTTAAAATTAAATGTTTTTTAATAATTGTAAATATAATATTACAATCAAGAAATTGTATAATATCTAATATTTTTTGATATTGTAAATATAGTAAATATAAAATGAATTCAGAATTGTATAACATATTTTGTAATCAATAATTAAATTGGCCTATATAGACTACCACATACAATATCATGTGAATCTTGACTACGGTTATTTAGTAAATGCGTTACTGAAAGAAACACTTTTAGTGGTAGTTTACTCTGAAACACTGATCTTCAATAGAAAAAACAGCATTTTGGAGTGACTGACAAATATCAAAAGATACAATCATCAAACTAAATGGTGAATGGCTAAGTTCCTCTTCTCGTGCATGTAGAACGTGGTAACCCTGCACTATTATGACAACACTTCTTTTGTAGAAGAACTTCCATTGGGGAACTTGCTGTGGGCAAACGATAATTTCCGTCCTACCTCAACGGAAACTGTAATTGCTGTCGAGGTAAGCTATCTCTGCTCGGTGACTTGGAAGCTGGGAAGACCTCGGGCAAGCCCTCCGAGTTGCGTAAGAGAAGTTACGCAAGAGAGGACTCTTCTTCATGTAACACCAGTGACGTGGATGGCGAGGAAAAAAATATAATTTTATTTTTATTTCAAAAAAATTTCTCTATGCTGACATGTAAAACTCATGGGTTATACTGATAGTGACGTCTATAAAACGGCACCTCATGACGATACGAAATACCCATCGGAACCATTCATCCAAACTTATGTCTGGAGACTATGAAAACAGATAGAACTGGTCAAGAATGCTTTGAAAAGCCATCAAGAGTGGATCCCTCAAGAAGATGAGGGATCCACTCTTGATTTAAACAAATGTTTAATGTTTCTGAAATTACATACACAGAGGTACTTTTAAGATAATAAAGTGTTTGGATATTAATATTCTTACTAATAAGAATTAGTAGAGTTTTTGTACTCACGTTAAATTTTTGATGAGCTGCTTTCAATAGCTTATTGCACCTTAGCCACTGATTGCTTGTGATGAGTATGTGCACTATGAAACTTTTTTTTTTTTTGGGGGGGGGAGCTTTAGCACTACTTTTTCCTACTAATGGATGATTTTTCAACCTCATTTTACAAGTATTAATTTACTAAGAATTCTAGAAAAAGTCATATTCTCAATTATTATTCTTTTGTCATACCTAAATATATCTGAAAAAACAAAATTATTCTCATAATTAATGGGTCCTAGGTATGAAACTTGAAATATCAGATCAAATTTAATTAAGTTGTATTCTAAATTAATCGAATAAATTTTCATTAATTTTTATATTTTATATTCCATGCAACTTTTTATAAAACAGATAATTTATCACTGGCAGGATGGTAAGTAGTTAATCAAAGAACTAAACTATATTTCTTGACCTTCTTCAGAATATCTTTCATAACCCACTGAAAAACAAAGGATAATTTTGTCTTTGGTAAGGAAAGTTAAAATATAAATAGGCCTCAGAAAGTTGGCTAAATTAGCAACTTCTTAGCCTTAGCTTAGCGACACCTTAACTACTCCTTAGCTACTCTTAGCTTAGTTCAACTACTCCTTAACTTAGCCACACATTAGCTACTTAGCTACTCCTTAGCTTAGCTACTTCTTAGCTACCTTAGCTTGGCTTAGCTACTCCTTAGCCTTAGCTTAGCTTAGCTACTCCTTAGCCTTAGCTTAGCTTAGCTACTCCTTAGCTTAACTTAGCTACCTTAGCTTAGCTACACTAAGGTCAAAACAAAGTTGGCTAATACCAATGAACTACATCCATACGATGAAACTTATAAACATTAGAAGTTGATAGGACAGTTGTCTAAAATGTCCAAGAAAATATGTTTCTGGTGGAATTCTTCTTCGTGTAGTGAATCCCATTTCTTTAAGTATGACTAGTCATGTTAGCACTGCTAAAACGCCTCACTTGATTCTCACGTTTAGCTCTCTAGCAATCTCTTGGAACCTGGAGGTCGACTCTCATGATTACGTGGTCTCTCGGAGTTTGGACGATTGAAAGAAAGTTTCTTTTATATGCAGCTATACAGCGGGCTTACAACGACAACCATCAGAACATAAGTCTTCAAATCTTTATTTATTAAAATTTTGGTCTGTTATCAGTAACTTTATCACTTATTTTATCAATTTCTGCTACATTTAAAATCGGATTCAATTTTAATCATCGTTTTTCAGCTTATTTGATATTTTTCCAACGTCTTTTGGAGGTTGATGGTGTTTCATCTCAGGAAGACAAAAATTTCAAATATATATATTCTACTACAGTACTGTGTAATTCTCATATTTTATTCAGCTCTTGCGTGACAATAACATTTATAATCACAAAATCTTGGTTATAATTAATTTGTAGATCATAATTAGTGATAAATTTAATTTCTTAACATAGAAGTTCTATAAGACTTTTATGAAAAATGCAAAAAAGATATTTAAAAATGTATCTATGAAGATTGAACACTTCCCTCTCTCTTCCCTTCTAAAGTGGAATGTCTGCTAAAAAGTGTTGTTACCTTTGACACATTATTCTTTCTGGCTTTTATGATAAAATTAGTCATTTAATTTCTTTTGGCTTCATCTNTTTACAACTCTCATTCTCTTTTCAGCCCTGAAGAAGCCATCACATGATGTGCGAAAGCTCGGCAAATAACACCAATTTGACACGGTCCAACCCGGAAGAAGAAACGGTAAATGATATATACTTACTTGAAAAATGACGCATCATAGAATACAGTGCGCTCTAAATAACCTCACAAAGAACTTGGGTGCAATTCCAGTGGCTAAGAGGCACCAATAAAAAACTACTTTGTGCTATCACCGAGAATATATGCTTTGTAAAAAATGCCCAATGGAACTATCTAGCGGCCAGTTCTGGTAACACATAATACATAGCACGCATTGGTCAAATGTGTGGCCAAGAAAGTAAGACCATAAGTGTTTAATGCCCTGCGGAGATAAAATTTATTCTTAATCCACGAATATATCTCATTTAACGATGAATTGCCTCGCAGGATATTTTTGAAAGATAATTTCTTTCTCACACCATTATACAGACCTTTTTAGTACTAAATGTATTGTTCTTATTCCATTTGATGAAGCTTTCATGTATATATCAAATGAAATTCGCCATAATTTTCCCTTCGAATTTTAAATATTCAACCATAAAAGATCACTTGTAATAGTCAATAAAATTATACCAATCCTCTCCATTTCATTTAAGGGGGTCCTTATCCTTGTTGGAGTAGAGGTCCCTGAAGTGAGAGGATATTATTATTTACAACCTCTCCATTAGCAAGACATTCTCGAGCTGTTACCTCCCGAGAATTCTCTGGGGTACTTGTACACATATGAGGGGTATTATGGGAAGGCCATCTCTCACAAGGGACTTTATTACTTCCTTGTCCTCAGGCTTGCATTGTCACTTTATGCTCAATGTAAACACTATGCCCATTTAAAAGTAAACATACACATATACACACTCATATAAAGATGTATGTATATATATGCAAAGATATACACAGATTTCCCATATTTTCCATATGTTCCCAGATGTTTTAATATTTCCTTATGATAAGTGTATGATAGTAATAGATTCTGATTACACTGCACAACAAAAAAATATTTTTTGAATGTTTCCTACACTAAATTAGTCTATTTCTACTAATTTTGGGGTGATAAAAACGAAAATAACATTGAAAAATTTTTATTAGCTCTGGTTTTTGAGATATACAGCACTTAATCTTAAAGAGTAGTTATACTATACGTGAAAAGTGAAAGTACAAAAAACAATATTGTTATGTTTCTTTTAGAATATTTTAAGTACAAAATTGATTAAAAAAAACATTATTCTTAGTGTTTTGACAAATAAAAGAGGTTTGTACCACCAAATTTCAATTAAGTCAATCCGATGTATTGTAAGATCGCTGTTGTTTAGCCTGTCTTTTATAAAACACTTCTGGAGCATCCCTACACACAGACCAGCAGTGGCTTAGACAAGCCAAGATCTCTTATAAGGTCACTCAACTCTGCTTGACTAATTCTGTGCGGATCACTAGACCTATCGCTTACATCAAAATCAGGGTCATAAGATGTAGAAGGATGGGTTGCTTCTTGTAAACAGACTTCATCACTTTCCTCTAAAATTTCATAGTTTTGGGGTGGAGAAGGGACTGGCAAATTGTCTGAGTGTGGTACAGGCCGAAGAGCAGATGGGAGATTAGGGTATTTCACCGTTCCTCTTTTCTTCATAGATAAACCTTGCTTAATGGGAGGAGTTAAGCAGAAATAACAGTCGTCTGTATGATTGGTAGGCTCACGCCAAACCATAGGTACTGCAAAAGCCATTGCCCGCTTGTTATTTTTCAGCCACTCTCGCAATATGACGGAACAAGAATTACAACATATATGAGGAGCCCATGATTTATCTTGGTCCCCAACTTTTACACCAAAATAATGTTCATAGGCAGTCTTAATGATAGGTGACATTTTACGTTTCTGAGCCTTAAATGTTATTTCACCACATATATAGCAAAAGCTATCGACAGAATTCACACACTTTCGATGCATTTCAGATCAGCACTTAAATTAATTTAAAAATCAACTTCACACGATAATTTCAATAGCAACCACGTGCGTACAATTGACAAACTCGCAAAGGTTATGTTTACTACTTATGGACAGCTGATGAGAGGGGTGTTATGTAAACAAACATGTGTACCAACTGTTGGTGATGAAATATTTCATTTGTTGAAAACTCAATATATATATAATAGAATGATACTATATCTTTACAAGAAAACAAGAGCTAATATATAATTTTTATGGTCATTTTCGGTTTTAACACGTGGAAATACATTAAAATAAGCTAATTTCAACCCCGAAACAAAAACTTTGTTATTCAGTGTTATTGAATTGGTCATAAATTTCATGAACAAGCATAATCTTCTTGATACAGGTCTTGGTACACTATCATAGGTATGTTTTTTTTTTGTTGTTGTTTTTTTTCACAATATCCACCATGTTCAGCTGATATATCAGAAGCTTCACGAGTAAAACGATCTTCATGACAAATCATGCTTTATTACCATATATCCAGCACTACATTATGAATAAGACAATTATTGCAGTATGGTTCACTTATTGAAGCAATTTTAAGGAACCACATCATCTAATCGTCGGAAATAATCTCAGTCAGCAATTATAGATTCTATGATGTAAGATTCTTATAAAGTGTTTGTTTATTTATACTGCACGCCACATACGTTTGCAAGGAGTATCAACGCACTTTTGGCGTAAAATGAACTAAGCATTGGCGAATAAGAGGCGAAGCTCTTTTCATTTTGTGAGCCATATTTTCAAAATTCGCCACAAATTGCAGGTATCCAAACAAAGTGAAGGATAGAATTGTTATAATATAAATTACATAAATTAATTTGATGTATGGACCAGATAAATCATCATGGGTGATATAAATAAATGATAATAAATCATGGGCATAAATCATGCCCTAACGGTGAACATATAGTACCTTGGCGAAAATTTAAAATGATTATTACGAAGAAAAATTTGAAACTTATTAGAAATTTTAATTAAATTCGAGAGGACTGTCATTTAAGTTCAACTTATCTAAGAATTAGTTTTGATTAAAAAATTTAAACAGATTATTAAATTAATTATTTAAATATTCAATCAAATTAATATTAAAATAAGAATCAGTACGATTGTTTAATTGTTTTTCAATTCATTAGTTTAAATCGATCAAGTCAGATAGATTTTTCTGAAACTTTAAATTTTTTTTTAAATTAAACAATATAATGAACAAAATTTTAATTAAACGGATAACATCCTTAGGTTTTTTTTTTATTTACCTTAAATCTGACACTTTTCATCAACTTTAGCAGCTCTAACTTCTAACTTCAACTTAACTGAAACGTGAGCTGACAATAACTGTCATATAACAAACTTTTAGCAAAATTGTCAAAAAGGACAAGGTTTTTATCAGGTTTTATCTGAAACTCATATTAGAAACATTTAAAGAGGCTTGAAAACTCTAATTATCACTTTAAGATATTTAATTAAATCAACTTCTGATGGCATTTAAACTTTTTATTTTAATTGAAATTCAAGTTAAAATGTGTGTGTGTATATATATAATCTTTTAACAATAACAATTTACAATCTTAATTCTAACTTAAAACTAACTTGAGCCTAATATGTACAATATTTACATTGTATATAATGTATATTTTACAAGAAATGCAAGGGAGTTGGAATTTAAAAAATCTTGCTAACTCAGCCGGGAAATGAACCCGAGTCTCCTGCTTTCCGAGCAAGTATGCTGTTCACTACACCACCGAGGCTAACTAGATAATCTTTTCTAGTCCCCGTGCTTTACTCCCAGTCTAAACCCCCAATTAAGACGAATATATCGTCGTATGATTGAAGGAGTTAACATTGTGGGCTATTTGTTAAACTCTCGTTTTTTTTTCTCATACATTTCTTTTTAAATATTGTATTTCGGTGTGGTATTTAATCCCACGTTAAATTTTATACAAGAAATGCAAGAAAGTTAGAATTAAAAAATCGAGTCCCGGCTGAGGTAGCTAGATTTTTTTGTTGGTGTGGCAGCTCTGGAGGTTTTAACATTACGGAAGAATCCCTGCTACACACCTAAGCGTTCTATAGCTTACACAAATGACGGACCGTAATGAGAACTGTAAATTGGAGGTCAAGGATTGTAATGTAGTGTGAGAAGGGTTGGCTAGTACTATATAACTCATTTACGCTCTCCATATTTTCGATTGATTTTTGTCATTTTATTTTTGAACACTAAAAATCTATATAAATCCTACAAGCTTAAAATTCAAACAAAAGAGAGTTCAATAATATTTTTTAATTTCATATTCTTGTGACTATTAACTTTTAAAAACAATAAATCTATCCTCAGTGATTATTGATAAAGTGCAAGTTTTTTTCTTATTTGAAGGCATGGCAACCATTATTGCCTCAAATACTATTGTCTATCATCGTTGTAGAATTTAATGTTATGCAAGATAGATATTTTTTCAAATTTTATAATTCATTTTATTATAGTTATATTATTGAAAAAATCGTTATTAGGACAAGAGCATAAAGTGCAGTTTACTGAAAATTATTCACGGGAAGTGTTAGTTTTAAGATGTTTTATTTCGAACATATTCTTTAAGAATTATTATAGTTGACTCGTAAACAAATGTGATACTTAGGTTTATGAAAATGAGAAATATTTCAGGATTTATGTAAATAACAAGGTGAGCACATAATTGAAAAAAAAACGTGTAAAATAGAAGCGATATAAAAAGAAGCTGAAGCGGACTGTGTATCGAGCGCGTGGGGGATCGATATTAGCGTGACTTACCTTCCATCCCTATGGCAACTTTCGTTCGACTTGGCGAGAGATCGATGTGAAACTACGGCCATCTGACTGCGGCTCCTCCAGACTGGGGCAGCAAACCCCGGTCATCGTACTGCAACCTCATGCCCTCTAAAGCTGCTGATCATCTGTTGCGGGTTGATCAAGCATGATAGCCGCCATTAGGGTTCAGCTGATCCGGAATATGGCAGAAAATCCCATTCATTGGGCTAAATCAATAGTAAATTGGAACCGCAAATTGGTAAAGGTTTCAATTACAAGAAAATTTAGCAGAAATACTCGGTGATAATCCCCCAAATGTTACAAAACTATTTGACTTCCTAAAAGCTAAAAAACATATATAAAAATATTTAAAATATTCCGTTTTATGTACAAAATTTCTTAACCAAAGTTATTGGTGAGGGGTGGGGATGGGGCGGGGTGAGTGACTGGGGGGGGCTTCCCGCGAGTGTAGGTGCCGGTGCTCTTGGGGTTGCCCAAGCACCCGGAGCCCCTCTTTGGGTTCTCCCTCTGCTCTTCCGCCGTTCCCTTCCCTCCATTACGGTGTAGGAATTGCCATTTCTCACCAGGATTAAGGCAATAATGACCCTAGTGGTTGATTTGCCAAAAAATATGGAAAAAAAAAAATTCTTATAATCGTACAGTAATGTATTCAAGCTAAGGCTAAAATCTCCATCCATCTGATTCATGGAACCAAGTGTATGATCATTTACTCAGGTCTTTGCCAAAATACTTTCTAGATTTTGATGATATGATCCGTTCATGTAAATAGATCTCTTGCTAAGGTGTTGGCCATGTGGAACTTCTGGTTAAATTAATGCACTCAAGGGCAAGAGACACTGGTTATCATACAGCAACCGTTGTAGAATTTTTTAATTGTTAGTCTCTATTTCAACCTATTATGCTGATGAAAGAAGGTTTTACAAACACCTTGCTATCCCATTTTAAACATCCATGGCTCAGGACCAAGCTTCTATTAGTCAATAAAAGCTTGCCCAGGGCAGGATTTGAACCTTAGAGCAATCCTTGCTGAATAGGTTCGAAGATCAGGTTAACTAGGTCAATTATTTAATATGAATGAAAACTCGGGACAGTCTCTGTCCTACAGGCTAAGGTAGCTAATGAATGAAGTTTATACAGATTATGACAGCAGACTACAGATTAGAATGTTTTCAGACATGGATCGGGGACTCTGACCATTCTATTGGCAGCTCTTCTACGTTAGGTCTGCTGAATCCCACAATCTGGATAAGGCTAACCCGGGTTATGAGCTCAGAAGACGGTCATCGATATGCAACTAGTCGACAGACCCCGGTCAGAGGACTGCAGCTTGTCTTCATTCGAGTCGAAGGCATTGGATGTTCAAGTATGATCAAAATTGTTTGTTAACATTGAAGTCCATCAACTCGCGAACTGTAAAGCAGTTATATCATAAAAGTGTGAATCAAGTCGCTTTTGCTTTGTCTTCAGCGAATGAAATTTTTACCAACTGCGCAGTCGCCTCTTTTCCACTAAAGGACATTCTAGACTGCTATCACAGCAACCCTCAATCTCCATTACTCCAGCTGTTTGAATACAATTTCCTTTTTATGTGTGATAGATGTAAGGATAAATTTTCAAAACTGCATTTTTGGATTTGGGGTACATCTAAGCATATAAAATATCTGGATAACTGGGCTCAGATTCCATTCCTATACTTTGCTATGCTCTTCAGCCTTGTACGATTTGTTTTTTCTGGTAAAATAACAGAAACTTCATTATAAAATTTGAGATTCGTGTGTTGTGTCTATTTTAACCGAGCTTGAACCAACTCATATAAGGTTGTAAAATAAGAGTTTAAAATTAAAAATGTTAAAACACCAAAGTGATTTATTTATCAAATTGCAACTGTGATTACGACCGTGTTAGATTCTACAAATTCGGTCCATTTAGTTTTCGCTACTGTTCAAGCCCTAATCCTCCTTTATCAGTCCCGAGCGCCCTAATCTCGGCACAGGGGCTGACTCGCGACCCTTATCGCCTAAATGCAGTTTCCCCCTACCTCACTCTGCTTCCAGATCTCATAGGAGACACTCTGCTTCCAGCTCTCATAGGAGACACTCTGCTTCCAGATCTCATATGAGACACTCTGCTTCCAGCTCTCATAGGAGACACTCTGCTTCCAGATCTCATAGGAGATACTCTGCTTCCAGATCCCTTAGGAACCACTCTGCTTCCAGTAGTAGACAAAGTGTTTAACGTATCCTCCGCCGCCATTTCGCTTTCTAAAAGTATTATTAATTCGTGCCGTCTTATGCGCCTCCCCGTTACAATACAGTCCATTACTCCTCGTCCCCTCACGACTGCCACGCATTCCCAGAAGGTAAGTGCTCTGAATTTTTGGGTTTTTCGCTTGGCCGAGTTAGAGACCTTTAATTTCAGCGCCGCTTTGGAGGAAGAACTGCAGGTGAGAGCGAGGACCGAGCTGCTTGCTGAAACTACATTGTAAGTTGTTATTTGTTACCTATTATTTTCAATTTTTTCTTTCTTTTTCTTTTATTTTTAATATTAAATATTTATTCTTTATTAGTCACATTCGAACCAGCGAAAATGCTACTATCCTGAGTAGAGCTGGAGGCACAATGGGGTATATAAGTTGGCACTTAAAAAACAAAACATCCAACAGTACCTCTAGAAAGAACTGAAAGCATATTTCTCCATCCTTTTTTTTGCAATGTTAGCCTCCCTTGCAACCACTTAGAGTCATTGGAGGAGTTTCTCCATCCTTCTCATTATCAAGACCCATCTCAAGTGGATTATCAACTTCATGCACTATGATGATGACTGAGCTCTTTTCTATTGTAAACAATTAAATGCAAGGGAATAGAATACAAATTTTTCTTAGGGCTCGAACCTGGTTCTCCTGCTATCGTGGCTAACGTACTTGCCCGGATAGAGGGGGATCCAGGTTTCAGCCCTGGCTGAGATAGTTCGATTTTTTATTCTATTCCCTTGCATTTAACTGTTTAAAATTTATGTGGGATAAAATACCACAATAAAAATAATATTTATAAATTATTTTTCATTGTATTCTAATGAAGTGGCCGACTCAAATGATAATCTTTCCTGCAAACCTTCATTTACTCATGTCTTCTAGTTTCGACACCCCATAAAACTGCCTCCCTAACCAACATCCTACTCCCCACTTTCGAGGGTAGGGAGTGGAGCCCCCAATAAATGAGGTGACTTAAGGATATGACTGGGGGCTTATTTTATGTATACTTGTATTACAGTTAAGATATTTTACCTGCAAATTGAATCCTTAGCACATGCTAATCAGTCGCTCCCCGTTATCATTTACAGTTATTCCTTTCTTCGAACCCATCCTTTAGAGCATTTTATTCTTTACTTTCTAGGGCACCTACACAGATAATACTTACTCTCAATCTCAAAAGGTTAAGGTCAACTCAAATGAATCATTCAGTCACCACCTCCACGTGCTTTAAATAATTTATGTATTACTTTTTAACCAAAATTGGAACACACCTTTCACTGAAAAGTAAACGTACATTATGAGAGGAATTCAATTATATTAATAGAACTTATTGCAATAAAATACTGCAATTTATTAATTCTAATATCTTTAAATATCTGCTTTTTTAAATTAAAATAGACTGGATATTCCAGGATATTGGTCATAACAATCATGCTAATTCGTAAGTTCCCCCCAAAATTGAGGCATTAGTTTAACTGAGTTTAACAGAATTTGAATTGTTGGTTCAAATTGCAAGTACAATTGACGAGTCCAACATGGAGGACAATGGGTTTTCAATGAGGATCATCTCTTCAAGTCAAGTCCAACTCCGAGTTTACATGGGTATAAAAAAGTTTTGTATGCAAAATTTGCTCTTAAAGAAACTGGATAAATATAGCATTTTTCCTTCACTGCTCTTGCCCTATCTTATAGATCATTTTCAACTAATAAAGAGGAATGGCTGCTGGAATAATGGAAAAATATCCGAGTCATGTCTGGAGGACCCCAAGGATCAAAACTTGGGTAAGCTTTATATTGGTTACTTTAGCAAACTAATCACCAAAATAAGTGATATTTCGCCTCTCTTATTCATTAAAAACTTTTAAAGTTTTAACTGAAAATTAGGTCCATTGTTGATCAATCACTCACTAGAGAAACTATGAAATGAAGTGACTTTCCTAATAAAATGGTGATAAGAAAATTCGTTGGAGATTTATGAATATATAAAGATCACTTGGTCTTTTGAAGATCAGTTACAAAATTCTCCCAGAAAAGAAATCCCGTTAAATTTTCCCTACTGAATTAAAAGCATCATTATAAAAAGGACTGAGAGTTTGAGGGATGTGAGTAATTGATTCAGGACTTACATCAGGATTATGTAAATTTATATTCATAGGTCAAGGAAGTAAGAATATAGAATTGTGGAGATATTATTACAGCCCTGTACAGTAGCTTAGTTGGATCCTAATTGAGTAAGATTTAGTGGCTCTATGTGTCCCCACAGATGATATAGTCATAGGAAGTAATTTTGCCTGGAAATAAGAGCCAGAGAAAATTATTGAAAAATAAAACATTAAAGGTAGTTATTATTGATATTGTATCTATTATTTTTGTTTTACCTAATTTAGTATTCTTTTGATGAATTTTACTTATATCTGTATGACTTTGACATTTAAAGACATAGTGTTGTTGATAAAATAAAACAAAGTAATAAAGACTGATCAAAAAGTGTTAAATACATATTAATTAAGCCAATTAATGATAACTTTTGTTGTTTTTATAGAATAAATGTATGTTCCTGTTTATAAGTGCAAGATCAGTGAACACGTATTCTTATCTAGTCTTTTAAAGTAATTCGTTAAGAATTTTTCACTTAAAAAAATATGACATAATAAAATTATTTAAAAAAGTGGGTCCTACTATATTTATTGTCCGCCAAAAAAATCCTATAAAATAACTAGTGTTTTTGTAAACAATAAAAGCTCTTTATGCAAGAACTTTGCATACTAAGCTGATTCCACATTAACTTTGTATATATATAGGAATTATAACTTATAAACCCCAAGCCATTTTAAATATTATATATTAAATAGA
>KZ806960.1:422537-434854 GCA_000696205.2 Oncopeltus fasciatus | reverse complement strand
ATATATATATAAATCTCAATTACTATCAATGATAAAAAAAATTAGTATTTTCTAATTATCTTCTAATGTTTCAGCCATCTTCAGGGCTATTTTAAGGGGAGAGGGGACGTCATGTCACCAGGATCCCATATTCATGACTGATCAGTCATTTTTTAAATTGTATTTTTTAGATCTGCCTTGACAGAACCCTGGCAAAAAAATCTACCAAAAAAATAACATTATATTTAAGCAATTCAAAATTAATATAAACCACAAATCAATCCTGTAACATTTTTTAGATCTCCCATGGCCTAATATAACTTTGTTTAACATAAAGAAAAATGAGAGCTACCCCCTTAAAAAATGTTTCCAGCCAACTAAAATGTAAAATGGCCTATGATGATTAAAGAGTTAATTTAGGTGTTGCTTAAAAAGAGTTTTAAAAATATCCATAATAAAAAAAGCACTGTTTTTTTTTAGAATGTCCGTTTAAAAAGAAACATTCCTTGAGGTTTCGAAATTGAAAGTCATTTCCAGGGCGATGAACCTGTACGATGATAAGGGCGAGATGGAAGCTGCTGTCAAAATGGGGAGATCTGCATAAATAGAATGAAGTTCTGCATAACTGACTTCAGTTTTGTAGATCTCACCTTTTAGACAACAGCACCCTTCTTGCCCCCATGAAGGCCCTTAAGTTGGCTTATAACTCAAAACATCAGTGAATATTTAAATAATGCACATGAAGATATTTTTTTTTTTTTTTTTTTTACAGTTTGTCAGATACCCGATTACCTCTTCAGTTGTATGACTATCCAAAATATCAACACCACACAATTCTGAGCATGTAGCACAAGCAAGGCCTACATCATAAAATATTTCTGTTATACTTATTGCATACAGATGTTTTGTCTTTTGTATTTTATCTGTAACGTTATACGAAGTTGTAGAAGCATATTTGCTTAAGATAATATGATAAAGATCTTTATCATATTTGATAAAGATAAAAAAATAAATGTTATACAACTGATATTTCTAGAGAACTGAACTTGATTTGAATAAGACATTGCAATGCAGACATTCCTTGATAATATGTTACAAAATTTATAAACTTTTAATAACAGAGTTTTAAAGATAACATAGTTTTAAAGAAATTTACTAAAACATAATCTCCGTTTTGAGGAATAAATCAATGGCCAATAATAAGGATTAGAAAGTTTTTAAACAGTTCTATAATCATGATCCATTTTACTGGCACTACTTTGGTTAAAAAAACAAAAAATAAATAAATAAAAAAAACAATATTTTTAGAAATAACCAAAAAATTTAAATAAAATTTTTGAAAGTTAATTAATGACCATTTCTCCTACCTTCCTCTCTTTGACTTTCCTCGTCCCCTCCCCCTAAATTTGCCTCTTCTTTTAGAAGATGCAAAAACAACTTCAGGAGCTTCAAAATAAGGGGAGTTTGACATTGATTCAGATTGTCCAGTGTCATTTTCACAACCCCCAGCAGCAGTGGAGCATAAAAGAACTGAAATAAAAAAATATAAGCTTAAAATCAAATCAGTAGCCTGGAAGAAATTTTATTTTAAATCCATACAAAGTTTTACAAATTTTATTGTTGTTTTTTTTTATAAAAAAAATTAGTTGAATTTTTAATGATTTTTCATACTACTCATAAAAGCCATAATTTGACGTACTGTTAAAGACTAGGGGAGTAGGTGGAGTGAGAATCCAATTCAAGGGGCCAGATGTTTCCTTTGCCAGAGAAGGGAAGCAGGAACACTGAGAAAAACTGATAAGAATCTTATAGGCCCTCCTCGACCATTCTATGAAGTTATAATAGCAGTTCGTCAGCCACCTAAGATAGTGTTACTCACTGGCAGATTCTGTGTCAGATAGCGTGCCTGGCTCGTCTTAGCCTCTGCAGTGCCGGTAACCGTGAAACGATAAGGGTCAGTAATTAACAAGTTATCTTGAGGGCTTTCCTTACACATTTTTTATATTTTATAATAGTCTATTATAAACAACAATGAAAGTTTATTTGGAATTTTTATCACTCAGTGTAAGGTTGTTGTTTGTTTATCTACACTCCTCACCGGACTGGTGAATCCGAAAGAATTTTTAAGTAAGTATTTATGTATGTATATAATAAAATAATAGCAAGCAATTCAGTGGCTACTATGAAAACACAATTGACTCATTTTTCCAAAAGCGAACCAGAGGTCCTTTTCTTATAATGTGTGTCTCTTTTTGAGCTTTATAAAAAATTGAATTCCTTCAATCAAAGGAGAGAGGGAGGTCATAGATTTGGTGAGACAACCTCCAGAAGAGACTCCCTATGAAATTTAAAAATCCAGGCTAATGAAAAGTTTTGGGGAATTAGAAAACACCATAATAAGAAAATTGCTGGAGAACCAGCAACTTAGAGACCGGCATTCTATCCATTTTCTGTAAGAACTACAACTGTAGAGAAAAAGACACCGAAGACCTCTAATGCAGTTTGTAGGGTTGAGAGAGCTTCCAATATGCATGCAATTAGCCTTAGCAGCGACTGTTACAAAACTCCGTGCCATGCAGACTGCATTGCAGAAGTTCACAAGCCTGGATTAACAGAAGTTTCTGCCTTGAGACAAAGATGATCGAGCGACAGGGAGGACAAACATCTAGCAGCAAGCTGGAAAAGCTGATTGAGCACTTGGCAGCCTTAGAAACAAGAGGGGATGGTTATGGGCATTGACCTTGGGCTCAGTCAATGACTTCACCACCGTTTCATGGTGGCAAAGGTGAGTTACACCATCATTGCAGTGGTATCAAATGACATCGTCATAGGATTCAAAAATGAAGAGGAACATCCAGCACATCTGGAGGCAGTATTGGGATGACAGCAAGAACAGGGGCTGGCCATAAACTAAACCAAATGTGTCTTAGCCTAACCTACAGTGGAATTCTTGAGACACATCATCAACAAGGATGGCATTACAGCACTTCTGGTCAAAGAGAAAGCTATCATCAATTCCTCATAGCTTCAGTTCCTCTACAGTCAAAGAACTTGGGATGCTTTCTGGGCATGTTTGATATCTACTGCCGTAGCATACTCAGAAAGCAAAAAAAATATAGGCCCCACTCAATAAATATCAAGCTGGTGCCTGTAAAAAAATGACAAAACGCACCTTCATAGGAAAACCTAAGTCTCATGCTGAACTCATCTTTGTCTGAGGTGCTTTCAATGCCACCATGAGAGCAGTTCCTCAGTAGAGAGAAGACAAGACCTGGTGTCCCTTGGGATTTTCTCCCCGATCATTTTCTTTGGCCCAACTGTAGTATACATGTAAGAAAGGGAAAACATCTGGCCAAACATGAATCCTGACATCTTGAAGTAGACTCGATACCGCAAACAGAATTCCAAGGTTGCCTGTCACACCATATCCCATCCTGGAGGTTTTTCTCCCAGTTTGAGGTTTGAGCATATCCACATGGATCATGGAGCATACCCAACTCAATCCCAAGAGATGCAAACTGTTTTGAAAATAATTCAACTATCTGAATCATCTGGTTTTGGACAAGAGTGTCTCTGTAGTAGACAAGGAGATAATCACTGCTGTTCGTGCCTTGTGTCAAACATTAAGTAAGAAGCTCCCTCAGTTTCTGTGCATACTATTGAAGATAAGTGAAAGGAATTGATAAGTCTCTGACTAAGCTCACTGAAGAGAAGCGACTTTGCTTTGGGATCGTGACTACTTGGTTCGATGACACCATCAACCTCCATCTCTTTAACAATTTACTCTGCATCCCCTCTTTTAGTGAGAGATTGCCTCCTGAGTCTCAGGCTCATAAAAGACCATCTAAAAATTTGTAAATCTAGACTTTTGTAAAGATTATCCGTGAGTGAAGGGTAGGCGTTTCTGACTAGATGGGCGACATAGGCTCTTAATTCTTGTAGTGATTTGTAGGGTACCTAAGTAGTGAATGGTATAACTGATTCATATGTCGGTGCTCAAATCTCATCTCATTGTAATTGACATTGGTACTGCTTGAAGGGCTTCTAGTGTATCTCCTCACAGGGCCAAGCACAAAGTGGAGGCCTTTGTCTTCATCGACCATCTGTAGACTATAGCCGACGCCTCAAAGAGCCTCTTGACCTCCCAGAGCAAATTCCAGTCAAAGACTGGAATCAAGTTAAGAGATGCAGATGTCAGAACAGCAAACGGCTGAAAAGAGTCCTCAGTCTTCTCTGGAGACTTCACAGTGGGTAATCTTCATTGTGTCGAGTGAGTCATCAAGTGGCTGGGCTAATTGGCTCTCTAGAGACTCTACTCTTACTTTAAGACTACTAACTCTAATTTATTTTGAATAAAACTTACTTTTTCCTAAAAACTATTCTCTATAATACTAAGCCGTATTCTACAATTGTTAAATTTGTTTCTAAAGTATGTGTTTTCTGATTTTTTGTTTTCCAAAAAGTTTAACGATTCATTCTCTAGGGTAGAAGCCTCCAAGACCTTATTTTCTAGAGGAGTCAAGTTTCTTACACAGTAAACTTATTTTCAAAAATAAATTAATTTTCTGATGATTTATTTTCTAAAGCAGAAAGATTTTCTGATAATTTACTTTTTTAAGTAATCCAGAAGTATCCAGATCAAGCTCCTCTAACTCTCTTCTTAAATCTGCTACTTTAAGATCTTCACGTAGGATTTCATGGTCTCCGCCATATTCATAAATACTATTTCCAGGCTTGGCCAAGTAGTAAAGTTACTTTGTCCTCAGCTTTTGCATATCATGTGAAGGCTTCTTCGGGATTGAAAGTAGTATGAAGAGCTCAGCTTATCTGTCACCTTGTCAAACGATAGTAGCAAGCTGAACTATTAATATTGAAGGCTCAGTTCATATAAGGTAACTTTCATTATTTTCGTGTTTTTTGAGCTGCTAAGTGACTATGTCAACTTTTAATAAACGGTTTATTCATAATATTTATTTACATTAAAAACTTTTATTGTTTGAAGATTTGAACTGAAACCTCCTCATATAATAGATCCCACTCTATGTGTTTCTTTTCTGTTTTCAACAATATTTTCATAAGCCTGCCTCACCTCCTCAGAATTTAACAATCGTTTTTATAACAATAATTTTGTAAAAGTGTTATGATTAAGGAAAATTCATCATTATTTATAAAGCCAACAGAGATATTTCATTACAATTAATAAAAGATAAAAAGTACCCCATACCATCTCTTGCATAGGAGAATTCTCTAATAACTTCTATGAGCTGTTGGCCATATTTATCAAAATTGGCTTTGGTAACACCAACTACATTCAGCATTTCTTCTTCTGTTTCAGGTAAAGATTGTGACATTGCTTTTAATGCCTGAAATAAAATTTTAAAAAATAAATAAAAAAGCTTTGGTCTTCTGTTAAAATTTTCTTTTTTCCATATGTTATTTAAAATAAAAAAGAATCTTTTTAAGGATTAGCAGAAAAAAACCTAAATACCAAATTTGGTTTTTGATCTTAAAAACTGAAGGGGATCGTCCAATACTCAATATGCACACGCATATACATAAAANTAATATATATATATATATATAATGAAACGCTCGCGACTGCGGTATATAGTAAACAAGAACAGGTGGGACAGAGAGTTATTGATATATTCCAAGTTCAAGTGATTGAACAAATTCCAGACACGGCTTCAGATTTGCAACTGAGGATGAGAGAGTGAGCCTATATCCACATACTCAAAGCCACTTCAACACTTTAAGACCTGGCAACAATTGAGGATTAGGGAAAACCCAATCGTATTTCCCTTCATTTGAGTTCCTTCCACCAAACCTGGTGTTTGTCTCTCTTCACTCCTCACTAACGAAGGGCAAGAGATCCCTAAAAATTTTACTCCTTGTGATTTTTTTCTTTTTGAGTGTGCACTCCACTCTCTATCCCACCTGTTCTTGATAACTATAAAAAAATTTTTTCGTTTACAAATCATTTTTTAATTGTTTTGTCTCTCAAGACTGAATCCCTGACTAATCTTACCTCATTAAATTTTACATGTTTATTAAAATATATTTTACACAGTTTTTATTTAGCTATTATTTACTTAAATGATTCATGATGTTTAAGAGTGACGCATTAAAGTGTATCCAATCAAAGGATTTAAAAAACGAACAAGAACAACTTTGAAGTTAATGAAGTTGTAGGTCTATGGGTTTGCAACAACTTGGATCATGAAGGAATAAATAAAATAATTTTGTTTTAAACTGATCAGATCATGAAAATATTCGTAAAAAGATTACTACCTCAGTATTCATGACAGAGTTTGTGGAGACATGGAGCTGGAGAGCAATATCTTTAACTTTATCCATTAGAGCTGCATAGCAGGCATCCTGTATCTTCTTCAATTCTTCATTCTCACTACTGGAGGTCTGGCTGTCATTAGCTCCAGATGGGCCAGCAGCTTTCTCTTTCCCTTCTTTCTTCATTGCAAGTACAACCTGGTCAATATTGTAAAGAAGTCTACTTGATTATTCAATTAATTAGGATAATTTTTAGTTCTGTTAGCCAAGTAATATAAATTTTAAAGTTTTATCTAGTTAGCCTGATAACCCTAAAATTTCTAGCTTAATGAGCAACATATTACCAGTACAGGATATACTGGATTATTAGGATTACTAATTCTAAAGTCCAAATTTATAACTAATTTGAGAAAAGTTCAATAATCTTGATTTGTATTTTTCTAACAAATTCTGATTTGAAGTTTTCTAACGAATCCTCCTGATTTGTAATTTCCCAGAAGCCCTGACTACAAAATAATAACATTTAACACATACATTGATGCCAAAAAAACAAACAAAGTACAAACTAATAAATTAGTTATAATATGTCTAACAAATTTAAGGGGAAAAAAAACAGAAAAAAAAATTACAAATGAAAGATAGTTAATGTAACAATTACAATATAATAATACGGTGGAAGATATAAAATAAGCCACAATTTTATTATTATGTATTTTAATTAATTAATAAGCCAGACTATATAAGAATAAGTCTACCCTGTTAGATTGGGTGTTATCTTCAGAATTAAACTATAAGTAGTCTTCCCCATGATCCAATTAGATCGAGAGGAATGAAAGGAACAGTCAGATTCAGAAGGAATCATAACTCAAAAATATGAGATGAGTTTGAGAAAAGATAAGAGCTAAAACTATGAAAAAAGCTTACATAGAAATATATGACAATGCTAAAAAAATAGATTGTAAAAATAATATTGAGGTCCATAGAGAAAACTAAATATATACTACTTATTAATCCCAATACTTGCCTTAGCTTTTCTTTGGAAAAGAAGATCTGCTTTCCTACCAACTTTGACATAGCTATTTACCATACCCTCTCGTGATGGAACATGTATTGTTGCCAGGTATCCCTCCCCAAAAAGTTGACTAAGTAGTCTGTCACTGTCACTTCGAGTCCAACTTTTGCCTAAGCCATGAATCTTCAGCTTGTTATGACCTGGAATTCAGATATGATTTTATATGTGATACATTATAATTAAGTTTCATAGATTACTCGGTAAAACAATAAGCTTTATCTGAGTTAAACAGTCATACTATTAATTTTATTATACCATATAAAGAGTATGATCAGTATTAATAAAGCATTAGTACTAGTTTTACTAATACTTTTACTAGTTTGTCTAATACTTTTTTGAAATTTTATTAACTAACTTACCGAACTGAATAATTTTTTTTGAATTGCTTCCACGAAATACATCAATTATATGATTTTGAGTAAAATTGCTTGCCCAAGAAGAGTTAGATGTATCCCCACAAATTTGCTTTATTGTTGAGATTATATCTATTGCTATGCTTGTTACATCTTGCTCAATGTAATCATCCTAAAAACAGTATAAAAAAAAAAAAAGATAATATGAAAGACATTAGTTAGGAAATAAAAAAAAAAAAAAAAAAAAATTAACATAAATAATTATTAGAATATTATCATAATTACTTTTTGGTAGTCTGATATGCCTAAACACATAAAGACAAGTTGAAAAAATATAAAAAGAAAAAATAAACATTATATAATTTTATTTTTATTGACATTCTAGTGTGGCACTAAAAGCTGCTCTATTTATCCTGACCATAAAAAAGTATACAGAAGCTGCAAAAACTGAGCATATTTCCCTTCTTCCATTACAGATATATAAAAATATAAATGCAATTGACTATTCGATCTTACAAAAAAAAAAAAAGTTGCTAATGTTACTAAGCCGAACTTCAGCTAGATTGGGTGGAAAGTAGTTCCCTCCAAGATGAAAACTAAACATTAAAGATTAAATTCTTGTAAATTTTTTCATACAAGAGTTTTTTTTTGTCTAAGCTCCATTCAGTCTGAACGTCAACTAGTGATGTATTTATTAAGATTTTACTATTGAAATAACTGTACTTATTCTGAAGCTCAATACAAGACAGGTATGAGGTAAAAAAAACTAACACATATTTAAAATATAACAAAATGCCTGAAAAAAATTATACAAACAAGGCCACTTAGACATAAGTAAACCAGAATTAAATAAAGATACCTTGGAAAGACAGTTGTCGCAAGTAGTACTGGGACGAGATCGACATTGTTCTCGAGAAAATTTTTCACCAAAATACTCCAATTGAAGAACTCGCCTACACTGAATTCTGTTTTGACAAAAGCTGACCATTCTCATGAGGTTATCCATATGTGTTTTTTTAGATTCAGCAGTCCCCTCTGAATCATCTATAAGAGAAAGAAATAATAATAGACACTTTTTACTTATATATATTTATATATGTAGTGTGTGTGTGTGTGTCTATATACATAGTGTGTAAATGTGTCCCTTAAACTTAAAAGAACTTAAGACAATATAAACTTAGTAACTGCACACCATAGGGATATTTGAGTCTCAGTTATATAGATTACTAGGATTACCCTTCTGGAGCAACTTAAAAGAAGCTTCAGGAGAATTTAAAATACAAAAGCAGATTATGAGGGTAATGTTTATTTAATTTAATTTAAATACTGATCTTCATGCAGAGGTCGTTTCAAATAAATAAAAATTATGACCATTACATTTATTTATACATACCATGAGCTTAAGAAATTAAAAAGAATATTCTGTAATGAAAAAGAGAGGGGGGGGGCACTCTTTGATTATATTTTTTTTTAAAAGTAATTATTAAGCAATAAGCTATCGACATCATTTTATGAAAAAGGATTGGCATTTGCTGGGGTAGTTTGGTATAATTCATTAGGAAGAAATCAAAGCGAAATGAAATCTTAATACTTTTCTGGAAGTAATTTTTTTTTTTAATTACGAGTAACACCATAAAAGATTTTCCAAAATTTAATTAAAAAAATTATATTTTCATGAGTTATAAATTTATGATGAGTGTAATCTTTATGTTGAATAAGAAAGGTTATGTCATGTAAGGGTGTGATATTTATGTTGTATATTATATTAAGTATAATAAGCTGTAAATGAGTAATATGATTTTATATTCAAATGTATATATTGTTTTTATTAGTATTATGTTTTTGGCTTTTATACTTTTGATGAAATAGTGACTTACTGTTGATAAGGGTAATCATTCTTTTGACGTCCTTTGCAGAGTAGTAAAGGATACACTCAGCACGCTCCCCATCCCTCCCAGCTCTTCCAGCCTCCTGGTAGTAGCCTTCCAGTGACTTGGGAATTGAGTGGTGGATCACAAAGCGGACATCAGGCTTGTCTATACCCATCCCAAATGCTATAGTAGCACACACAACCTGAAAAAGCAATCAAGTAAACTACTCTCATAAAAGCATAAGAATGACTACTATTGATACAAGTAAATATATTCGATCAATCAACTACTTTATTTTTCCTGTTTTCATTCATCCCTAGTGATCTGTCATTTCCTTTCCTAATTTTTTTCTTAAATAGGTGAGACTTTTTTTCTCACTGATGTTTAGAAAGTTATGAAAAAAACTGATAAATAAAGGCTAACAAAGAGACATGGATGTTAAAAATAGTACATCTTCTCAATAGAACGTCTTTCCATACCCCTAAATAGTAAAAAGGAAGTGTGTGTGCATATATATATATATATATATACATTTTTTTTAATAAATAAGAAAAATAAAGGTAGATAACAGGATATTAAGATTCTGAAGTAGTATTTCAATTTACCTATAATGTTAAGAATTTGTTTATCACTAAACAATTGTAGTGTTTCCAAACTACCTAGATCTATTATATCTATGGCATAGCTGTTGTGATAAAGTTTAACTTTTACTCATTAATAATAACAATTTATACTTATATCAGACGTGCGTGCGTGCGTGTGTGCGTGCGTGTGTGTGTGTGTGTGTGTGTGTGTGTGTGTGTGTGTGTGTGTGTGTGTGTGTGAGTTTCTATACATATGTGTGTGTGTGTGTGTGTGTGTGTGTGTGTGTGTGTGTGTGTGTGTGTGTGTGTGTGTGTGTGTGTGTGTGTGTGTGTGTGTGTGTGTGTGTGTNTTTTTTAATAAACATTGAAATAGATGCAACATTGCTTGAGTTCATGTTACTTTATAATTACATTTTACTTTACTTTACATTAAAATTACATAAGTTATTAGTAGAGAATTTGTTGGGGTTTGGTCAAGGTTGATAAGAAAATACAATTTTAAAAAAAAGTATTATTACTACCTGACAACGTTTCAGCTAACATTATAAGCCATATCGGGGCTTTTGAAATACTATATTCTAGAAAACACGAGAAAAGCAAAAAATAATATGATTAACATCATTATTACATTTTAACATAACTAAAAGTAATGTGGTATGAAATTCTTTGGAAAAACAATAACAGTATTGGTAGAAAGTTCTCCCCACCTACCTATTATAAAAGCGAGAGGGGATCCCATTGTCACCTTGAACAGATCTGCAAGACTGAGAGGTAAGGATTAGCAATTAGAAAACTTCTAAGGATGGGGAATGTAAGGCGATAGGCATAAAAGGAGAGTGCCCTGCATCAAAGGGACATTAGTAAGAAAATGAAGTAGGAATTATTTAGGATAAGTAGGATTAGGATCTAGGGAACAGTTGGAAAGGTTGATTTAGTAGGAGGGCTGATATTTATGTAAGTTAGTTGGCAAAGTGCTTTGTGTTGTTCTTTGTTCTATGGGTTCATTCAAACTTAATTATATATAAGTTATGAACTATCGTCTTATAGTATTTTACTAGTCTCCAAAACACAACAATAAAATATCAACTGATAAAAAAACAACAAACTTTCCAATTAAACTAATATTTTAGATAATGACATGGTTTTCCATTATTAATAAGTTGTTGTTATATATATGTATATATATATATATATATCTTTACCTAGGACGATGGCAGATATATGCCGTAAAAAATATAGCATGTGATCCTAAAGCTTTGAAGAAGAGACTGTTGTGCCTTGAAAGTTTCATACTGTCCTATATTCCTATGTGCCATATCAAGAACCACTTTCGAAATCGGGTGGACATTCTTCCTTTCAGGGAAAAATAATCCAGTTGCTTATTTCCAAAGTTATGTATTTTTGGTATGTCCTAACTAAGGTAACTTAGAATTTTATCTTTTACAATTGACAAGATAATATTATATTTTTCAGTTTGAAAAGAGTAATTTGCGGTATTCATCTCATGATGAATATGTCTTTTTGAGTGTGTGTGTGTGTGTGTGTAGGTGGTTTTTCTGAATAAAAAAAAACTTTAAAAATGGGGGGTAAATTAAACTCGAAATTTTTTTTCGCGTGGAAATTTATTTCCCAATTCTCCTTTTAACGAACAGTTGATTAAAGGTATTGTTTTCTTCAGGGCTCTCCTTCAGCCAGCAATCAGGATTGCCGGCCCCCTGTCGTAGGAAATTAATTCCACCTTCTCTATTCTTAATGACACAAACTTTCTGCTCTCTTCTAACTAAATCCGATTATCCTGGTGATTTCTACTCTCTGGAATTTTCATTATTTCCCGAGAGTGGGGGGTAGGAATGGGAGAACTGGGGCAGTTTTCCGCCGTGGAACAGGATAACGTCATTTTCAACGAGGTCCTTCTTATTGGAAATAGGTGTTTCACCGAAGGACCGTATTACCGGAGGTCTTTGCCTAAGAGTATAAAAAGGACGAATCAGATTCTTTACCTCTGGACTATCCCCTAATCCTAACATTCATTAGGAGAACTGTCATACCTTCCATTGTCCGCCTTCATTGGTTTCTGCAAACCATCTGAAACCAATGAAGACGGACAATGGAAGGTATGACAGTTCTATATTCATTGGTGGTGGAAATAACCTTTTAGATTATTTACATA
>KZ806960.1:407713-419645 GCA_000696205.2 Oncopeltus fasciatus | reverse complement strand
ATTTTTAATATTAAAAATTAATTTTAATTGAAAAAAAGTTAAAAACATTGGCCTCTTGTAGAGAATTTTTGTTGGGGTTCGTTAAAGTTGATATATGTATTTCTTTAATTGCATTTTTTTTTTTGGATCAACCTTGATTGAACCCCAGCCAAAATTCTCTACTAGTAATCTCTACAGTCAAAAATTCTCCAATCGGCCACTAGAGTATTGAGAGACAAACAAATTTGTGTGGCTAATATTTCTAGTAACTATTACAAGGGATAAAAAAAAAAACGAATTACAAATAAATTATGTCATGAGAGAGACCTTCAATATACCGGGACACTATAACTAAAATAAACTTCAGTGAAAAATTCATCAAAAGTCATGTATTTTACCTTAAAACAAAGTTTTTGAATATATTTGGGATCAGTCAACATTTTAAATTGAAAATAAAATGGTAAAATTCATTTAAGAATGACTGTTAGTTTGAATATTATATACAAAGAATGAGAGAAAACTTTCATACATATATTTTGACATAGAATATAATCTTCATATGAGTACATAAATGTACAAAGAGATTTATTTTGTTACTTCGAGTAAGTAACTTTGTTCCAAATTTATTAAAATTCATATACCTAGTAAGTTTGTATTTTAATACAGGAAGAGAAAAAGGGGATCTCTTTACATCCTCAGTGGTACAGATTGACAAAAATTGTGTTTCTAGTAAGGTTTTGGGGTTATAAAAATCACTATAGGAATTTCATACAATTCATCATTCACAATCTAAACATTTGAAAACTAGAGATATTATATAAGAAAAGTGATATGTATAATAGTTTTTCATATGAAAATCAAACGTGGGGTCCCTAGTACACTTTTTCTGATTACACTCAGCCACTGATTCTACAGATAAGGGAATCTCAGTTTTACAAGATATAGCCTGACCATGATTTGCAGAGGAATATAAATATTCAAAAGCCAGTTGCCCGAGAATATAAAGCCTCATAGACTAGGTTAATCCTTTATCAGGGAGTATAAGCAATTCAAAGCTCTTTAGTGAATAGCCTGGACGTACAACTTGGAAATTGAAAAGTGAAATTAGAACAAAAAAACTAGACTACAGAAGAAATGAAGACCTGCAGAATGGGTTTCCTGGTATTCCTTTCTGGAATTTAGGGAGGTAAAATAGGAATGTATGGGAAAAATTAGGATGGGCAGACATTCTCTAGTTTATATTGATTTCGACTGGTCGAAAAAGGTGTTATTGAAGTGGAGATGATGTATTGAAGATAATATGTTTCAATAAGTAATGGAATGGGAGCCCTATAATTGTGAAGAGTTTAAATTTGTGAATCGTTAACTGAAAGTTTTGGATCCAAATTTGTCCAAGTCGATGGGAAAATAACTTAGCAACTTGGATTAAGCCTTTAATGTTAAAGCAAAGAAAGCAGAAGATTTCTGATAATGGGAGGCCTCAATCGAGGTAATGACCACTGAGAACTTGTAAAGTTATGGGACCTAACAAAGAAGATATTAAATATTAAAAATAAAAATTGACAAAATTTAATTGGAAAACTCATTTTCTCCCAAAAGCTAGACCACACAATTAACATCTCATCCATTGAGAGGAATGTAAATTCCTCACACTTAGTTATGGCATCAAGAAACTTTTCAAAGGTGTGAATATTATTAGAGTTGCAAAGATGGGAAGCCAACATATGCTTTTATCCCCTGTACAAATGGGGCAGAAAGAATGCTGGGTGAAGCCTAAGAGAATATAAAAGTAAAAACTGCAAGACCATAAGAAAAGAGCTGAATAAGAAGATAGAAGCTATAGGACCTGAATGTAAATTCTAGTCTGAGCTGTACATTAAATTATAAGAAGGGTACAATCCTGCAGTCAGTAGCTCTTATAAGTGGAATAAAGAGAAAATCTATTATCAAAAAGATTCCACATGTTTCATTAAAGATGTACATAAATAAATAAGAGTAAATGAAGAGAGAGAATCAAATTTAATTTACAAACTGAACATAACAATGAGCATAAAAGGTATGACCACTAAGTTTTGCTTTAGACTAGGTGAGAAGGAAGAGAGGAGGAAAACCTATCATACATTTCCACCATACATAAATTTCCTCCTTAAAATGAATTTTTCATAAAAATGATCCAGAACATAAATGTTAGAAAGAGCCCATCCAACAATTGAATTAAATTCTGAAATATGTTCCTTAAAATGTGTTTTTTTTTTCTTCTAGAGTTTAAATGTTATAAAATTACATTTTAAACCTGTTTTCATTTTTTTCCTATTTTCAATTCATTTTTTTTTTTTTCTGTAAAGTTAATAATAACAAAGATATTAAGATTTTAAATTTTGGTCTTCCTTTAAACCTCCTTCCCTTATACCTTGACAAATTTTAGTCATTAATGAACTCATCTAATGGTTCACAAAAAAAAAATTAAATACAGAATTTAGTTTCATAAATTAAAAAAATAATGGCCTGATAAAATTTATATATTTTATCAGGCCATTATTTTTTTAGCTTCTTCAATGAAGAATCTATAGAAAATATGCCAAAATAGGGGGGAAGGTTTTCTGTCATACAAAAAGCAGTTTGGTAAATTTTATATTGGAGCAAAGCTCTCGTGAAGTGATATAAAAGAAGAAAATTGAAAGGGTCATCTTTAAGAAAGAAGAAAAGGAATGCACCAGGTCACCATAAAATAGTTGCAGAATTAGCGGAGTATAGTGTTGTCCAACTGGTATGGATCCTGCAAGTGCTCTGTCAAGAAACCTGGTATGAAAAATGACCCTATACTGACTAAGAATATAACTTAATAATACCACAAGGAAGAGAGCCTGGCTGAATGATCAAATTGTTGCCATGTTAGTAGTCTACAAATTGCATATCTTTGTTATAGAAAAAAATAACTAAGACCCACTTTTAGAGCACCTTAATGAAAAGAACATGACGGACTCCAGCCAGGCATTTATTCTCCTTAATAAATGTTCTCCAGAAATTTTGGAATTAAAATAAAAATATGTGACACACCATCCTTGATCTTGAGGCAGCTTTCAATTTTAAAGGAATGAAATATTTAAGACATTCAAAACTAAACTGTAAAAGAAGTGCTAAAAACCCAACAAGTGAAGTTGTTTAGCCAAGTTGTAAGTATGGAGGAGCACAAGAATCCTCCGAAAACAATTAACTAAATCCCAGTCTATAGAAATCCTTAGAGGCATCCAAGAATATTTTATTTCGATTGTATTGACGGAATCTTTATAGGAAGAGCTAGTCCAGGAACCAAGCTAAAGTATAAAGGATGTATATATCCTGGCTGGACATTCCCCAATGCTGAAAGGTACTAATTGAGAGAATCAAAAGGAGAAGAAGCAATCATCAGCATCATTGCTTATTCTAAGACAGTTGAGAGGAAAAATTATTGAAAAGAAAAGTGAAAACAATATAATATTAAGAGAAGTATATACTTAGTCTTTAGGAGAGCAGCAATTTCAATCAGTTGTTCCCTTCCACTTTCAGGTCTCTTAACTTCATACTTCAAATTTGGTCTATCAAAACTGGACAAAAACCTGTTAAAAGTAATGAAAATAAGAAGTAAGCTCAAAATGTTCTGCCTTTATCAATGCTTTATCAAAATTCTGCATTTTTCATTAATTACCTGAATCAGATTTTACAGAAAAAGTATATTAGTTGTTAAAAAGTACCTTTTTTGAATGCAAGTTAGAATAAAATTATAATAGTAGACTTTTGAAAAATTATTTATAGTAAAATACAATTACTGCTATGTTAACTAGCACTATCTGAAATTTCTAGTGCTAATGGAGTAATTAGAAAGAATAATATATAAACAATGCACTTATCTGCCATATTTAGGTTAGTCACAATAGTAGGGCATCATAATAGTGATTACTATAGTAACAGTGAGCATTAATAACTAATAGTGAACATTATAAGAAGACAGTGCAATAATTATTTAGTCTAACAATAAAAACTTATTTAATATAATGAATTACCACTTGGGATTTTGAAGAGAAAGTTGGTGCAAAATATCTTTCCTAACTCTAGGAGTAGCAGTAGCAGTCAGCGCCATTATTGGGACTTCAGGGAATTTCGTACGTAGAATGGACAACTTTTTATAATCAGGCCTGGAAAAAAAATTAAACTTTACTAAAGAACATTTTTCATCTTTTTTTTTCTTTTCTTTTTTGTGAATGATATAAAAATATTAGTTGGGAGAGTTAGAGAAGGAGGAGTCCACTTATGTATATTATTTTTATTTTTGGAGTTAACAAAAATAATGTAGGTAATAACCTAAATAAATTATATTGAATTGTGGTGTCAAAAAGTTTTGTTTTCTTTGCATTTCAGAAATGTTCATATATACAGTAAATAATTTTAATTTATTTCTCATCTAACACTTGCATTTTTTTTCAGGCAATAAAATTATTCATGTTAAAAAAAAAAAGTATAATTACTTTTTGTTTACCTCAAATATAACAATATAATAAAAACCCTACATATTTCATCTGAAAATAAAGAAAGGGATAAAAACAAACAAGAATGATAATATATGAGTAAATAACTACTTTACTATATTCCTTCAAAAATTTAATTGCCACATAAAGATATAGTGTACCTTTTTAGAAAAGATACTATTTAGTATCAAGGTTTTTTGTAATTTTTCTTTGGGAAATCTCTAAACAACCGAGTTTGGAAACATGTTGAAACTTCTTCATTTTAAATCAATGAACAATTTTCAAAGAATGAAAAGATTGGGTGAGGGTGTTCTTATTTTTTTTTAAGTTTTATACTTTATGTCATTAGTTTTGAAAGAATTTATTTAATTTATCATTGCCACAAGTAGTTTTAGAAAAAATTTACTTGCCAGGATTAAAATGTTCCAAAGTTTTTTTGAACTAATATCAAAATTTGCACAACTTGGACCATAAGTCCCTATGGAAAGAAGTTGAAACCTCATGACAATTTTCTATTGTATAAGAAGCTATTCTGTGTGCAATGCTGGAATAGTGTAGGGACTTTCCAAATATTTCTTTAAATTTTCACAGCTATGAAAATAAATACCAAAAACATCTAAAAAACAAATTAAAGAATTTCAGTCAAAGGACTTCTCTACTTTCATTGCCTGGCTTGATCATGCCAATATTAACCTTCCGTCTTTAACTCACTATGTTTTACAGCAAATTATAAAATAAATAGTTTTGTTTTATTTTCATAGTAGTTATGTTTTGAAAACATGGATGAACTATACAAATGGATTTTTATAGATCTGCTATTAAAAAGTCTGTCACACAGATGCTGTGTAAACAATTTAAATTTCCAATGATCCATAATGATGGACATAAATAAGAATAAATGACTTATTAGGTCTTACAAGCTACAGAGAAAGCAATTAATTTTAAAAAGTGAGAACCCAAATACTGGCTCAAGATTGTTGGGAGAGAACAGTGGAAAGCTCTCAATCTTCATAGATATATACTTAAATATACTTAAATAAACATTCTTCCCAAAATGCAGTGGAACAAAAATATTAGAAAATTAAATTTGACCCCCATCAAGATCAATAAACTTTTTCATAATGGAAAAAATATTTTATTAATTCATTTAAACCCCCTTCCACTTTGAATTCAGCCAAAAATAAATGTATTCAACTCTCATACCTTCTATTCTCCGTCTTCATTGGTTTCTGCAAACCATCTTCTGTTGGCGAGCGCTTTCGGACATTGTCCATCTTCTGGCCGAATACATGCGTTCACTGTCACTGTCTGTATTCAAATTCTGAGTTGAATACAGACAGTGACAGTGAACGCATGTATTCGGCCAGAAGATGGACAATGTCCGAAAGCGCTCGCCAACAGTAGATGGTTTGCAGAAACCAATGAAGACGGAGAATAGAAGGTATGAGAGTTCTATATTCATTGGTGGTAGAAATAACCTTTTAGATTATTTAAATGTATTCAAGTTTTCAATAGAGAACCCAAATATCTAATTGGTTCTATCTTTTAAAAGAAAGAGAGAGTGCTATACACTCAAAATTATATTCTTACATATTTCATTAATATAAGTTTTTATTTTTTTTAAATGTTAGAATACAAATTTTAGAAAATTATATTTTATATCTATTATGTTCTACAATTTTTTTTTATTTCTTGACTTGAAACATAAATTGACTAGATAATGGATGAATTGGAGGGAAATAAGTCAAGGATTGCATTGTTTGGAGGTGATCAAAGAGGCATTAAATGAAAGTATACAGGGAAGAGGAATGATGGATAAAGGGAGGAAAGGTGATGCTCTAATTTGAATGTAATAATTAAAGGAAAAAAAGTGATGAGAATGATGGTATCAGGTATGGTGGAAAAAGGTGAATGTTATAAACTGGAAGAGGTCAATGATGTAGACCTGCCAGTGGCTGGCACTATGAAGAGCCCCTTCTTTGCACAGTAGTGGAATTGCTAAATGATGGCTAGTCCGCAGAGGGTATAGAAGCAGAGTTGGTGATCTCATCGTGCAAGTGCGAAATGCCTCTCAGCTGGTGGTAGAACGCCTCTACGTGGAGCTGATAGGTCGGCTAAATTTAGACAAACCGAAAACTGGTCAGGAGGCTTTGAGGAGTCAGCCCCTCCACCTGACTTAATGACAGTGGACTAATAACAAACACTCTTTAAATTAACCAATTAAGAGATCTCAACAAAAGAATGCCACTTTTTAGGACCAGAAGTTGGAAAGTCGCTGCACAATACAGAGCGTCATGATGGAAGCTTATTGACAAGACCAGAACCCACCAAGGGTTATAGGGTCATGGAAGTGAAATGAAGCAATCACGTAGAAAGGTCTGTGAGAGAAAAAAGCTAAGAAGAGGAAATTGCCAAGAAAATAAAAATTTGGAAGGGAATAGGGAGTAGCCACTTCAATTGGAAATTGTACATAACTAGTTACATAACCAGTATGTATTAAAATGGAGAACATTCACTATGCATTTTGCATTGAGATCCTTTGAGAGACCATTGTGCACAACACATCTATAATAACAACATGAGAAAAATAACAAAATTGTTCGTGGGGAACTGTCAGGAGTGATAAAGTCGCCTCAGAGTAGAAATAGCTCTTTGGGAAATTTGGGAAAGAAAAGCTTTCCAAGGGTGAGAATGGAGTGGAGTACGAGTATTTTATCCATGATCGACAGGCAAGATGGTGAGGGAATCAACCATCTGATAGACAGAACAAGATAAGAATATGAAAAGCCCAGTTGAAAGCATCCAGGTCAGGTTTGATTATTTTATAGAAAATGCATTAAAAAAAGCATTGAAGTGAATATATGGAATCATGTACATCCAATATATGATGAAAATTGGACCAAACTAAAGCTCTGATCAATTATATATGCACTATTTTGAGAACAATAACCTTCAACCATTTGTCTGGTAAAAACATTACTCTGAGTAAAAACACTGTAGACATTCTGAGATTTCTATGTGAAAAACTGAGAACACTCAGAATTTTCCCTAGCATTCCTGGAACCTTTTGTCTTGTGATGGTTCTCCACACCTTGAGGCTGATCCACCTTTCATTATCAATAATTTCGAAGATGTCTTGATTTTTAGCAGCAATTAACAAATTAAAACTTGGTTCATTAAATTTTTTTCTGTTTATTCACATGAAATAAAAATATATAGTTTCATTTGATATCCAGTTTTATATAAAAGGTTCAAAACTGTTTTTTGGTCAATGTTTAGTTCCTAAAAGATATTGAGATTAAAGAGTCTATCTTCCTCAATTTAAATTACAAAAATTCATAGACTTTTTGAATTATTGCCTATCCTGAGCAGGGTAAATTGTCATCCTAAATGAGGCAGAGATAGTCTGTATTTTAATATGGTGGTTAAAATTAACATTATGAGCCCCAATGACCTCCTCAGCAGTCAATGTGCCCGAAAAAAAAAGTATAATTAAAAAATTACAATTCCTAATTTATATGAATTTAGAAACCACATAAAATATAATAAAGTAATTGTCTAAGGAGCAGGCTTAATTGGAAAGATAGGAGTTTGCTTACCTGAAATCGTGGCCCCATTGAGAGACACAGTGTGCTTCATCTATAACAAATCGAGCAAGGAGCTTATTTCTGTACAGAGTGTCAAACACACTGTTCAACCTGTCACTGCTACTTATTTTCTCTGGTGTAACAAATAACAGTTTTATATCTGTAAATAAATGTACATAAAATTTATAAATAGATGAAACAAATAGAGTCATTTGTGGAAGTAATTATTGAAAAAAATAGATGGTAAAAATAATTGTATGGACTAAGCTAGAGTATAATGTGTGGGTGAGTGTATATATATCATTTGAGGGTTTATGTTAAGATGATAAAAGGTTTTTAGCTAATATATTATGTAGACAGGGAACTAAGCAGTTTTTTTTTTGTTTTTGTTTTTTTCTGTTTTTTCTTAGAAAGATTTTATAGACAAAGGGGGATTTTAGCAAAGAAGGAAGTAATTTGTTTGCCTGCAATTTTGTAGCTAATTAGACAGTGAATTCTTTAGAGATGGTTTTGTTAACTGGGTTTTTAGTTTAAAGGTTTTTAGAATGGTGCTTTGCAGAAGGAAGTAGTGGTACTGGGATGGTCTTCAGAGTGTAGATTGTTAGTATGGGAGAGTTTTGGGAGATGAGTAAAGAAGCAGTTATAAATCGGGTAAGACAGAAAATTCAATTAGTATTTATTTTATCATATTTAAAATATATATTCTATGTAGTTGATTAACATAAAGCTTACTCCAATGAAAGAGAACTCAATTCTCAAAAATTCTGGTTTTTTGTTGTTTTTTTTCGCGCACTTGTCGACTGACATGTCAATCAATTGATCATGTTAATCAATCAACAACATTTCTGTTCTAATACATTATAAAGATTTGTTTTATCTCATAACAATGGCCAATAAATATGAATTTTAACTAGTTATGTTTAACACTTTAGGCTTCAACAATCATTTAACAATTAGGACCCAAAATTACAGGGTATTCGCGAAATCAATTTTCATAACCTGAGATATAAGAGAAGGTAGAACAAAAAGTCATATGTGTCGATAAGACAGTCCATTCTCAAGTCTCTTTGAGCCTCTTAATGAAAACCCAAATATCCACTTTTTAAACCCTAATTCAAAAATGTTAGGTCAAGAAAGTAGATGATTAAAAATACTTCAAACTGAAATACAAGGGTGATCATCTCCATACCAAGCTTCAAGTTTCCAGCACAAGTCTATATTATTTTGGCTTAATAAAAACAAAACTCTATGAATTTTCTAATTTACATGATCTAAATCGCACAAAATTTTTGTCTTGAAAAATAAATTCATTGATTAAAATTAAAAGACCTTTTCTCTTTAATTGTGATGTAAAAAAACAATATTATGCTAAATTAGTAATATAGATATACACATTATAGAATTTGTTTATAGAACCTTTACAATGAGTATGATTTATTCAAACAGCAATTGTTCTGGTTTAAAGAACAAACATATCTATCAATTTATTGGTCTATTAGATGATAAATTTATCCCTAATAAGCTAACACATTAATAACAATAAGAATGTGTAATTAAATTTCAAATCTTGGAATAAAACACAATTATTGCACAGAAGGAAGAAAACAGTAAGAATTTATCTTCTTTTTTATTATTAGGAACTCAATATAGTTCTGTATCAAAGGAATATGTTCTTTAATAACTTAAGGTACTTAAGTTTAACTAACTATAATGGAAATTGTAATTCACACATTAATGACTGAGTTATAGGAAGAAACAAAAATGCTCATATTAATTTCTTAACAGATTTCCCTCAGGGAAGACATGGTACGCTGGTACCATGGCAGGATTTATGTTATTGTATTTTACACTCATTCATTTGCATTAATATAATCTTATTTGTGCCACAGCTTGAATATATTCAGGACTGCAACTAATCTGCTGTAGTTAAAAGCAAAATATAACTAGCACAGATGCTATATACTTAAAGGGGGTATACAAAAAATATTGTTATTCAATCAAATATTTTTTTATGATATCATTATAATATAATAAAAAAATATTTTATTTTATTTGCTTTTATCATAAAAAGGAATTAATATTCAAAGAGTAGTCCATTGTTATCTACTATCATTAGCCATCTGCTAGCATGGTGCCATGCTGATAACTTTGATGTCAAAGAACACTTCGAATGCAATTTCAACTTATGCAAAATTATCAAATTTTTTCTCTAGAATAAAATGGGCCATCAATCAAATTTTGGGTTCAATGGGAAATGTGATGACAAGCATCATCTTGTTTGAATAAAACTACTTTTAAGTTGATCATGCTCAGACAACTTCCAGCTCAGACAAAAAATCAGGTGGCCAGAATTGTGACTGACCATACATCTTATTAATATGCTAAATAGGAGGCATGTCCAGAAAGTAAGCGTACCGAGACTGTCACGGCAGTAGGGAATTGTTTTTCCACATGTTAGCTGCACTGATGCATAGCAAGATATCTCCCCTCCTCAACAAGACCTCTTCGAGGTCAGTAGGTTGAGAACGGTTGATGCAGCAACACATTTAGTGATCATGTCTCATTGACATGAGAAATGTCAATCCAATCTCCTGCCAAGTGTGAAATACGCAGCATTATCTGTTATCTCATTTGGAAGGGATTAACTCTCGTCAAGGTTTGTAATGAGGTACAAACTGTATATGGTGATGAAGCTATGAATCGTACAAGTGTGTTCAAGTGGTCTCACGAGACTAAAAATGGTCGTACATCTGTGCTTGATGCTGAACAGGAGTGGAAGACATTCAATTGTGACTAACGAAATTTTGGAAAAAATAAAAAATCCCATCCGTGATGATCACAGATTGACTGTGGATGAACTTTCTGCAATGTTTCCACAAATCTCTAAGTGTCAAAATCATCACAGAAACCCTCGGATATCGGAAACTGTCTGAAGACAGTTTTCTTCTTTTTGCGAGGTGGGTCCCAAAACAGCTGACAGACCAACACAAATTGATTCGAGAGGAGGTCAGGCAAGAGTTTTTAGGTGTTACAAACTTCATGGCGATTTCTCTGCTCCTTCATTACTTCGAATCATTAACCTGGCATCGCTCGCATTCTCGAATGAAGGTATCTAACCATCGTCCAACCTCAGAATTCCTACCATCAAAATTGTCTAAAACAAAGTCCGATTTGACTTTCCTAAGATTCAGACGTTTTGAGTACATTACCCGTTGGGGTTCCTCGGCTCTAGTGGTCAGCTTGTGTAGAATATCTAATACCGCTGCACTTGGAGCGTCCGTTGATGTTTGAGGAGGAGGGGACATATCCGATCTCCAAGTACGGTAGTCCTTTTCTTGTAGAAAATATTCTTCAAAAACGACGTTTCCCTCACCATCAAAGTACAAGGGAACAGTTTCAGCCGTTAGAGTCATTGAAACTATCCGATACGAGCCACGTTTGCTCAACGATTTTAGGACATTCCTTACTGTGGGTATTTGAAGTAGATCCTTGTGGTTTGCATTTAGTAGTTGATATTGCGGCGGAAATTCGAATATTATTGTATCATCCTCTTGTGGCTTGATCCACTTAAGACAGTGAAGGGACGTTTTTGAATCATTAGGATTCTGCTCTACTTTAATACAAACTCTAACCTTTATAGGTTCGGGAGCGTCCATTGTAGCAATCTTGTTTCGATTTATAAGCTTGAAAGCCAAAGAAGACTACTGCGATGCGTTCTGAAAACGTTTATTAATTAGTCAACACGCTATAATTAAAAATAAAGTCCACTAGGTGTGAATTTTAGTTGAATACCTGAAAACGAATCGAAACAAATAAGCCTTCTTTCAGCGAAGTAGTCTCTTCTGTTGAAAAGTAGGAAACGAT
>KZ806960.1:378942-407415 GCA_000696205.2 Oncopeltus fasciatus | reverse complement strand
ATATATATATATATATATATATATATATATATATATATATATATATATATATATATGTTAAAATGGCATTGACCTTTAAGTTTGATAATAATTAGTTTTTCCAATGAAGTTTTCTTGCATAAATGAAATTTTACATTACTTCAGAGTTATTGTTCCTTTAAAAATGTGTTATTATTATTACTTTATTTTATGAAATATAACTAATACGACTAATACGTCACTCAGCTGATGGAATCTTTCAAGCCTATATATATATAAAGAATCCAATATTAACTTTTTATTGTACTAGAAAATATGTATTTAATAAACTTTATTATTATTACTACTACTTACAAGGGGGTTTCCAACAAGGGGTGAGTGTTCCCTAGGAGTACACTATTAATTCAAAGGGTCATTACTAGCAGGCACAGTAAGAAAAAAATAACTGTTCACAATGAGTATTGAATTTGGAACCTTTCGTTCAGGAGTCCAGTACCTTGCCCCACGGTATAAACAAAAGTTAAGTAAATTTTAGAATTGTGATTGGACGTGATTTTGGTTATATGAAAATATAATCACAAAATTTAATTAGCATGTATAAGGTAATAAAAATACAAAAAATAGTTCCAAAAAAAACATGAAAAATATTTCATTTATCTAGTCATAAGTCATAATTAAGCTATACTTTTATGCACGTATGCCATATTATATACATGCAACCACATTTTTCTGCCTTTGAAATACCTCAATATATTTCTCAGAATGTAAAAAAAAAAACTTACTAGTTTGTCCCTTGGATGTACAAAGATGATGGTAAATTTCATTGGCTTCTGATAGACTGGTTTCACTTGTAAGAAATGCTGCCTCAATCTAAAAATGTAACCTTAATATATCAGTAATATATTATCATGTAAACAAATAATAAATCTTCATTGAAAATTAAATTTGGAAAAATGTATATTTTATAAATTAAATAATNTTACATAAAATTAATTAAATAATTAAATTTAATAAAATTAAATTTCTTAAGTGAGGAAAATAGTCATTTTGACTTAGGAATCATTGAATTAAATAAAACATAAATTGTGAACCAAAAAGTTTATAACAATTTTTATAAACTTATAAACCCCGCACTAGTGTCGAGAGTCTAACCTCCGAGGCAGACGAATATATTGTCTTATGCTCGGAGGAGCTGACATTGTCAAGCTGTTTAAATGACTCTCGTTATTTACCCGACACTAGTGCGGGGAATTTAATAACTTATCAGACTTGTCTCGGTAGCATAAATGGAAAATGCACCGGCTCGGATAGCAGGAGATCCAGGTTCGAGTCCTGGCTGGTACAGTTAGATTTTTTTATTCCGTTCCCTTGCAATAAAAATTGTTAAAATTTACATGGGATTAAATACCACAAAAAATAATACTTATAAAACAAAAAGTTTATATTTTGGCCAATGTTTCAACCTGAATTTCAAGCTTACTTCGGGGCTATAAGGACAATGAAGGAAAAGAGCCAGGTACATTATGTGAGGCAGTTCATGACTGATGAGTCTCTTAGACATGAGTTAGCTCACCCAACACAATGAACTTGGCTTTAGCTCTTCCCTTTCACAACCCCTATTGCCCTAAAGAAGGCCTAAAATTCAAACTAAAACGTTGGCTAAAATAATAACTTTTGGTTCGAAAATGAAGTTTTAATTCAAAAGTCACAGATCAAATACTGACCATTTTTCCAATAGATAAATTCTTAACTAACATCTTGTATATTAAGTTTTTAGATAATAATCATACATCAAGGGATTTGAGTTTCTGGGTTTGGTCGAATATCAAGGATCTGAGAGGAGAGATAACGATAGTGGTGCCATTGCTGAGTATAGCAGGGAGCTGATAGCAGAGTGACTTCCCTCCACCAGTTGGCATAAGGATGAAGCAGTCGTAATTAAGCAAGGCTGCATTAATAGCTTCCATCTGATTTGGCCTAAACTTATGAAGCCCAAATTTTGATCGGAACATCTGAAAAAGAAAAGTAATATTGGCAACGTATTGTAAAGTATTACTGTAAGATTACTATTATTAAGGCTTCTCATACCTGTTGGATGACATATAAGAATAATACTCTTAGAAAAAAGGAGTCATGCCAAAAGGCAAAGAGACAGGCCAAGACTAAGATGATGGAGTTGAAGCCAATGCAAGATAAATTTTGCATCAAACTTCGTCCATAACTGGAATGTTGCAGCTCTTTAAAGAGATGACTTGGCATTAAAGCTAAAAGAAGCCCTGTCTCTTGAAAAGTAGAAGAAAGATAAAAGTAACGTAATTAATTTAACAATTAATTAATTGCATTACTACTGACAGTTTCTTTTTGACACAGTGATATTTTTATTTAAGTAGTTGCAGTTGATTAAGTAAAGAACCTACACCAACTATAGTTTAAATATTGTCTCAATAATGGCTAAAGAACTTCATATTTGGACCAATAGTGTCTTATATAAAACATATCTTCAGAAATTGAAAATAATTTGTCCCTCTCCCCTTCAGATGAATACTATTAATTACAATAATTGTTACTTCATTATATACAAAGATTAGCTATAAACAACTTTGCCAACATTGGCACCAAAAAATAAATATTCCTGATTAATTAGAATCGTACAGGGAGCTAGAAAAAAAACTCTCTACCTCAGCCAGGGAGGTAGAGTTTTTTTGTTTTTTTTCTAGCTCCCTGTACGATTCAAATTAATAATGAAATGTGGGATTACATTACCACAATTATCATCATGATTTAAATATCCCTGATTTCTTTAGATTAATTTATTTTTTCAGTACCTGAATACTTTGAGAAATAAATTAAAAATAGTACTTACAGAAAACATAAATGTTAAGTTATATTATTAATATTTTATAAAATTCAAGTAACTGTATTCTATTCTTATTCACTGATACTAATTATATAAAAGTATTACATAATTTATGAATACTTGATAACCAATTAAAAACTTTTAAGGTTGATCAATTTATATTTTTACATTACCTAAGGATTCAAATTCTTGAAGCCTTAAAACCTCTACCTCAGCTAACTTAAATTCACTGAGAGAGAAATGATAGCAGACTTCCCTTCCTTGATTGACTTTTAATCAACAAACCCAGCCAAACTAACCTCACAGACTGGTACACAAAACCTGCTTATTCTAATTAACTAATTTAATTTTACTTTATCAACAACTCTAACCAGTAAAAAATACATCATTCACTAAGCTCATACATTATCAGTTCCGATTTTTGTAGAATATCCATCCACTACCCCACCTTAATGATTTAATTTCCCAGTACACACGAATATGTTTTTAGAAGATTAATATTTACCTTAGTCATTTCAGCAGAATGTGGATAATTAGTTTTAGCAAATTCCTTGGCGTTCCTTGCAGAAAAGCTCTCCACTTCCACAGATTCACTTCTCAAAGGAGTTTCATAAACACTTTCTGAAATATTTAAGCTGTCAGAAACTGAAGCAAAAAACTTCATATAATATATGATTATTATAATTTAGAATTAGGACAATAAATAAAAGGTTTATCTCATTAAAAATCTGATGAAAACATGATGTATGAATGTAGTTTTGTAGTGAGCAGAGACAGTGATAAGTCACAGATATTATTTTATATCTTTTTTAAACTAAAATTACAGGAGATTGGAAAGTTACAATGCCAAAAGATAAATAAATTAAATTAATTACTTCTAATTTAATTATTTATTTATTTTTGGGTTTTTTCAGGGGCTAGTCCGGGACAAAGCTAGTGGGGAAAAGCAAACCCCCAAGTACCCGAGTACACAGTTCATACACTACAGTACAACACTCGCTTACTCATAACGTAAGGTTACAAACACTAAATACCCTAGGACCACTAGTCCTAGGAAGCCTCTCCAGATGGAGAAGATTCTCAGGATGCTTTGATAGCCCCTCCACCTGGATTGAGAGTAATGGTCAGATAACTCATTCCCTCTAAATTAAACTTACCACAAATTCTGCAGGAGACCCTGACCCCCCATGGGTTGTAGTGCCATCAAAGACTTATTTTGAGCAAATTCGGGTGGATGATTTTTTTTTTTAATAACTTATTGAAATGTTTTTATACAGTCTAATAATGTGAATTTACAACAAAACATAATAATAATTAGAAGACACTAGGAGATCAAATTATATTTCATTCATTGCAATCAACTTATTTACAAAACAATTAAATAACTAACTCAATTCAATGATTTTGTATAGTAATTAAGCTCATTGGGTTAAAGACACAAATAATGCAGTTGATTAAGTAATTTGTTTAAGTTAATTTTATATTTATGGGAAAAAATTTTTTATAATACTTTCATTCTCTAACAAGAGAGTAAATTAAAAATGAACTCTTGATTTCTAATAAATACTATCAAATGAGTTAATTTATAGCAAGTTAATGAATAACACATATAAGTTGTTTTTATATTGCTCTAATGAAGCATTTTCATCTATGAAAATAGGTACCAGAAAATTTCACTGTAGGAACACTACCCTAAAATTTATAATATGCGCCAAAAAAATATGGAATTATTTATAGGAAATATAACAACAATAAATAAATAAACAATCATTTAGACAGGAATGAACAAGTTTTGTTAATTAGTTAATTAGTATTATTAATGGAACTTCAAGGTGGAGTAGATAGTTTTTTGTAATTATTTCATTGATGTAACATAAAAATTTAAGAAAAATAAAATATTTTAACTTTTCTAACAATAATGTGTTATTATATCAATACTAAAAAAATTCAGTGATTGGCTAAGCTTCCAAAACCTTATGCGATGAATTTTAAAACTAAAATCAACTTACTTGGAACTCTGGGGACTGAATTTGTCGGAGTCAACGGCTTGGAGAAAACAGGAGTGTATTCTGGCTGCATATTCTGGCTAGAAGATGGCAATGGAGAATCATAACATGAACTATTATTGAAAGATGACAGCTGTCTTGCTGACTGAGTTGATTCCCATTTGTTAGAAGGTTCGAACAAATTCTTTTGAAGGGGAATAGAATTATTTAATGATGAATCAAATTTTTTATTTGATACGGGAGGAGTATTGCTTGAATCACAAAAATTTTGGGGAAAGGGTGTATTTTCTTTCATAGAGGGAAATAAATGATTTTGATTAGTTGTAGAAGAATTAACTAAATTTCCACATGAATTTTTGGTATGCTGACTTGTACTAGTACTTAAAGTACTACTTTTGGTAATATTAGAACCTTGATTAAGAGTGGAGCAATTAGCAGAAACTCCAAGTGGCAATTCTTTGGTGGAGGTTGGTGTCAATGTCATGAGAACCTTGGAGGGTTGCTTCATCTTGAAGCCACCAAGAGATTTCGCAGCCAGCAAAACATTCTGGGACCTCACTGAGTTTTCACTTAACTCATTGTCTAAAGTTGATCCACACTCACTGCTTTGCAAGGGTTCTATATCAATATCCATTTCTTCGAGGGATTTATTATGGTTTAAGGAACAATCACCCTCCTGAAAACTGGAGGTCTGGAAGATTGCTTCATGTTCAGCAGTGACTTCAGCTTTGGGTACATTATATTCACAGACTAATGCTCTAGACTCATTGTAACTACTTTCAGAAGAGAACTGGCTCTTGCCAAATGATGAATCTAATCTAACAGAGCCACTTGGAGATTTTAATATCCTACTGCTCAGGTTATCTTTACTAATATTATTCTTGATCATAACTTTTTGTTCTGTTAAATCATTTATTTTTTCCTTGTCAAAATTTTCTTTACGAGGAGATTTTTTTATCTTCTTCATAAGAGTTTTGGTTCTTCTCATTTTCCCTTTCATCATTTGCCTGAAAATCTTAAGTTTCTTTAGAAGAGAACTGTCCCCTTTCAAACTTGGTATTAATTCAGAAACAAAATCAGGAAGGGAGCAAAGTATAGAAAAACTTTTGTCCAAAATAGCATACTCGCAATCTTCAAATTCATTGTAAATCTTCCTAAGTTCCTCCTCATTAGCCTGAAAAAATTGTGCATTCAAAAGATAAAACAAAGTAAATATTAAATTGAAATTAATATAAAGAAATTAATTTGTGACATACATCAGAAGATGGGTTAAACCTTACTGCCGGGTGAGAGTGCATAGTATTCAACCAACTTTGCAAGCATTCATCTAAAAATATAAAATAAAGTACAAAAAAATTTGTTTTTAAACTTGAAAATACAATATTTTTAATCAATTTCTGCATGAAAAATCAGATTACGTAATTTTTTTTTTACAAGTTATAATGCTTACATGCAGGCATTATCATAGCTTCAATTCTAAATGAAGCTTTAACAAGATATAAAATGTTTGATGGTTATAAGAGGACATCACTATATAGCAGGAAAATTACCTTCTCTTTGAAAGTAATGACCTACTATTTAGAAAGTAATTATAGTTTAGAATTGTATAAAAATTTTTTTTTAACATATAAACATGAGAGTATTTGAAGATATTCTAATGCTTATGTATCAATTTGAGTTAGTTTTGTGAAAAATTAAGTAATTTTCAAAAATGCTGTCAGGGGCAACATCCCAAATTAATTAGTATTTTACTCTTCTTTACTTCTAAAATACCAAATGGTTCCAGGGAGTCTTAAAGCATGAAAAACACAATAACAACATTCTTTCTTTTTTAAAAATTAAAATAAAATAATTCAATATACCTGATCTTTCAGGAGATGTGTCTTCCCGGATCTCCAAACTCGTCTTCCCCAACTTTCTACTATTAGTTGAGGTCATATGACTCTTTTTTGAATTAGGTGATTTTAATTTTTTTGGAGTAGCTCGCCCTATATCTGGATTTGTAACCTGGCCTTCAGTTGTTTTTTTAAGGAGAGGAGAACCATCATTTTTAGCAGCATTTGAAGAGCTGGGAAGTTTAGGTCTACAAGGCAAAATACTTTTGTCTGCACAATTTTCAACTTGCTCTTTATCTTTAGATGGAGAAGATAGGTTTCTGTTAGTTTTTAAACTTCCCGAAATTAGTCGAGTAGGTTTCTTCAATCTAAATGTAGTTTTCTTTTCTTTCTCTTGGCTAGAATGAGAGGTTTCTTCATCACTACTGATGATGACCAGTCTCTTTTTCTTCTGAACAACATTTTTCTCAGGGGTTTCTACAGATGATGAAATATTAATAACATCACAAATTGCACTATTGGCACCAACGGGTTTAAAACTAATGGTGTCATTTTGAAGAGTTTTTTTCACAGGTGAGGAGTTAGGAGACGAATCAACAATAGTTAAATCATTATTTTCCTGTGGAAAGAATTATAAAAGAATCAATTGCTATCTGACCCACCAAAATACTATGAAAAACATCAAGAATAATGAAAATTTATAATTGCAATGAAAGATGTAGGGAAATTTTGTTATAAATCCGAGAATATAATTTAGTTTTTTATTACCAACACTGCATATGGCCATACATATGATTTTTTAATTGACTAATAGCTTTTCAGAGCTGGAGGGTGCACATATTGTTTTATCTAGACTCAAATTCCTTTTCGATGAAATAATGCATTTTACAAATTTGTTTTGTTTGTAATGAAACATGTATGGAGAAAATAAATTTGATGACTAGCTTGTAAATCAATAAATGTAATTTAAAACAATAAAGGTAATCAGTAAAAACATATGCTCTTATAATTTAACAAAAAATGAAAAATCAATGCAAAGAAGCATTTGTAATTCTAACTTGAGTATTATATATTTAACAATTTTTGGAAAATAAATCTTCTACCAAATTAAAATTATTTAAAATAGTTTAATTTATAATTTAAAGTAATAATCCCAAATAAATCTTTTATATCAATAAATACAAAAATTCAGTGAATAAGCAAATAATCATATAAAACAGTTTGGGATTTTAAGTAATAGCAGAAAAGCATAAAATATATTTCCCAATACCGGAGAATAGCTAGACCATCATCAGAGATAAGGGAGCCTCTTCATATATACATAACTTCATATATAGTAACTTGTATGACAATGACTGCACAATAATGAACCTATATCGTGAAATATAGATAAATACATAAACAAAATTTATGGAATAGATTTATAGAACTGTAGTAGTTTTAATAATTTGAGGTTATTGTAGACCACAACCATCAATATCACCTTATGTTTCACATATATTGTCTTGGTATGATTTAGTAGAGAATTTGTCGTGGTTTGGTCAAGGTTGATTAAAAAAAATACAATTGAAAGAAATGTATTTATAATTATTTCATTATTATCTACCATTTTTTAAAATTGATTTTTTTTTTTTTTTTTTTAAATCTACCTTGACCAAACCCAACAAATTCTCTACTAATAATCTCCACAGTCAAAATCTCTCCATTTCTTTATTTTTAGTACAGTAATTTTATTTAATAAATTTATGTCATATACACAGAAAGAATATATGAAGTCATAGCTAACACTGCTGAAAGTCAAACCAACAACCCGGGTTAAGGTAAAAAATTTTAACTATCTTTCTATATCAATACTTTCAAATAGTAATTGTAGAGAATATTTAATGCATTTTACAGAAGTGTCAAGTTTAACAGTTATTTATACTCATATGAATCACATAGACGGAAAAATGAATCAAGTCTCTCATTTTAAAAACTGGTTAATTGTAGGACACAAGGATCACACAAATGGATCTCCTAAAGGTAAACCTATATGTGGTTGATGGTTAGTTGGCCGTCTCGAATATCATGTGAGAATGGTCGGGGTTTCGGCCAGGAAGAAAAAAATATACACCAAAATTTGGAGTAATATTTTTATTTATGCCAGCGTTTCGGCTTAGCTAGTAAGCCATCATCAGGGCAATGGCGTTGAGTGGAGAAATCTCCCCAGGGTGGTTCTTCACATTGTCGTACAATGTGAACAACCACCCTGGGGAGATTTCTCCACTCAACGCCATTGCCCTGATGATGGCTTACTAGCTAAGCCGAAACGTTGGCATAAATAAAAATATTACTCCAAATTTTGGTGTATATTTTTTTCTTCCTGGCCGAAACCCCGACCATTCTCACATGGTAAACCTATATGGTTTTCAAGATCCCAGAAGCCCATTTGAAAGAACAATGGACCAGAGATCTCTACTGCTTACAACTATTTTAAAGCTTCAGAATGGAGAACTTCATGGTCCTGGACCAAGAAAGCCACAGGTCAGGTAGCTAAGTCTAATGTCATAAATACTTAGACTGGAAGGAAAACTAAACTCACCAGCCAAATAATTTCTTTTACAAATAAAATTTGTCACATTCAATCACAATCTCTTATCACCCTATGAAAATAGTATTAAACTGAAGAATCAGGTTTCTTTAAATAAATACAGTAAATAATACAAAAATACAACAATCCATAATACCTTAAGAGACTCTTGCGAAGAAAATATTATGTCGTCTAAAAAATCATCTGAAACTGAAAAATAAAGATTATTCACCAATATTTAATTATTAAGCAGGAAAATGAATAAAAAAATTAAATTTTATAAATGAACACTCAGTTGGAATTACACAACTTAATATAAAATATTTGATATTTCAAGAAAATATAGTCTTTTTTCATACAAATTACTTTGGTATTTTTAAAACTCTTTAAAAATCAAAATAAAAATTAGAACTGAATGTTATCACTAAATTATCTCACCACGATTGCTGTTGGATGTGTCTCTATTTAAGCTCCAACCACGAGTAGTTATCTCCTCAAAACATTTTCTTGATTCTATAGCAACTAGAATTGCATTAATCTACTAATCATTTTAGGAATTAAAGTTATTAACTGTAACATGAATTACCTGCAGTGGAATTAATTTCAGTTTTATCTGAAGGCCCAAGAGAACTACAGTTGGATTTGTTTAACTTTGGATTTCTGGGGGAAAATAAAAACATAACGGCATAAACATAACATTACAAAATTAAACTTTAGACCATTAATAACAAAAGTACATTTATATTTTAAAGATCATTTACTTGGAGGCACATTTGCTGAACAATTCAGTCAAGGTTCCCTGCTTAGTTTTCAATTTAGTAGCACTCAAAGAAGGACGAGATGTCAAAGTAACATCTTGAGAGCTGTTCATCGTATAAACAACATAATACTAAATTAGCCAGTAGAGAAGACATGTCAAGAGTTCATTCATTGAATTTTACTTCTACTGCAGAGGGAAAAGTAAGGTTATCTGTCTCGACAAAGAGCTATAAAATTACCTTTCATGAGATGATAGACTATTCACGTTTTTTATATTTTACCTCGTAAACGACACAAATTCGTATTGATATTCACCTTTTTTTTTAATTATAAACGTAAAAAGGAGGGGGCAAGTAGTAGCTGCTGATCTTAAAAACAATGAAAAGAATTGAAGATATTCTCTTGATTACTTGCGTTTACGTATACAAGAAAGGTCCAGTTGGTTAATGGAATAAAAACCTGACAAATATCAAATACCGCTTCAGTATCAGTTTATTTAACATACTTTCGTCATCAGAGCATTGAGGCCATCATTGGCACTAGAGTACAAACCTGCAACCTGCAATGTTTGAAATGAACCACCACTTTCGGAAAATTTGTTTTCAATGTTTCTTTGTTTTTTTAACCAATTCTATGTAGAACATTATGGGAGATGTTTAGAAACTAAGAAAAACGACAATTAAGTCGCACTGGCAAACCGAAAATAAAAAAATATGTATTGCTATTAATATACACTAAAAAAAATACAATTGAAATGTAATTCGGCTACCATTGCCTACGGTCAAGACAGGAATAGGGCTCCGGTTCCAGCTTATCATATAGCCGGTATGAAATTCTATGTTCAGTAGGCTCATCGGATGCTAGGGAGGTGCTGTAGGCCCTCTCTCCTGAAGATTTGATGACTTTGGTAAGAATTTGGTAACATCCAGTAATCGAAATATCCTGACTTATTAGAAACAAGATTTTTTTCTCTGGTGGTTATGTGGAGTATTGTGATTTGAACAAGTATTTGTTTTGTTCACTTAGGCTTCGACGGTCGTCAGATGTATTTACCGTTTCTTCTTCAGGGTTGGACCGTGTCAAGTTGTTGATAGTTGCTGAGCTTTCGCACATCGTGTGATGGCTTCTTCAGGGCTGAATAGAGAATGAGAGCTGTTTTTTAAATCCAGGTGGTATGGCGCGGTCTGGTCCTTGGGCGAAGCCTGCCTTCCCATTGGTTGATACTGTGTTCTGGCGGCTGGTCTCTGGAGTAGTCAGGTAGCTGGTCACTGATTGGTTGGATACTCTTGTCAATTAGCGCTGGTTTCCAGTTCTTGCTGAGTCTGTATCCGTCTTCCCTGTTGATATTTTTCGGATTCTTGGTTATTTCTCTTGGCTTCTCTGATGGTCCGTCGATAGTAGTTGCTTTCCCGGGCCAGTATTGAAGCGTCTTCGAATTTGATGTGGTGGCTGGTATTGGCGAAGTGTTCTAGAGCTGACCTCTCCGTGCGTCCGTGTTTGATGTCTAGTATAGAATAGTGAGTCTCTAATATGTTCTTCTTTAATAGTAAATATATAAAAAAGTGAAGTAGATATTTATGATCCATAATTTCTCCATCTCATGAGACATGAATGTTACTTTAAATTTAAAAAAAATTAATTATATTAAAATTGATGCAACAAAATTCTTAAATTCTTAAGATTATTTGTTCCTACTTCTCTAACTCGTAAATGAATAATGAAAGTAGTTTAGTGTACTGTAGACTAAGACTTAGTTCGTCTATGACGACTTAGTTAATTACTTTTTACAAGTTCAAGTTATTTTTGTTTAAAGTACTTAAATGCTGGTTAAAATTAATTTCGTGTCTGATGTTAAATGCCACAATTTAAGTGGTGTTCGTTCCCTTCAATTTTTGTAGTGAGAATATAGTATTTCTCTTTATTATTTGCATCAAAATTTCCTGTGACCTAGCTAATCAGGGACCATGGTTACTTCTCGTCAAGGTATGGTTTTCAAAGTGACATATCTATAGTACTGGTTTATTTTAAGTTAGAAGGAGTAAATTTTTGGCTATATTATAGTTATCTATTTGTTTAAATGAGTCAGTTTTTTCCTTCTAAGTTAATTAAAGATATATATTATCTTATATAAAATCGGGCGCGCGTGTGTCTGTGTTTGTTTAATACATTACAATGATTTTAAATATCATTAGAGCATTCCTTAAGCATGTTAGATATATTACATTTATTGGGGGAAAAAAGAAGTCCCAGTTTAGTTATTTATTTCAAAGAAGAAACATGACAGAATCTTACACAATTCTCATAATTTTATAGTATTACGTGGGAAAAAAATTTAGCTGTGGAGATACGACGTTGGAAAGTGCTCCCGTGACCATTAATGGGCACTGATGTAGTTCTGAAGGAAGTAAAGGATGTAGATAACAATGGTCTATACTTAGAGAAATCATTTTATTTTTTATCAATAATATACACATTTATACAAATAACACTGCACAACAAAAAAATATTTTTTGAATGCTTCCTACACTAAATTAGTCTATTTCTACTAATTTTGGGGTGATAAAAACGAAAATAACATTGAAAAGTTTTTATTAGCTCTGGTTTTTGAGATATACAGCACTTAATCTTAAAGAGTAGTTATACTATACGTGAAAAGTGAAAGTACAAAAAACAATATTGTTATGTTTCTTTTAGAATATTTTAAGTACAAAATTGATAAAAACCCTAAAAACTCATGTACAACTCCCTTAAAGGCTTCCCAGGCTCTTTTTTTCATTTCCTGTTACAATCATGTCAAAAGCAGGATCATTTACGATTTCACGTATTTGAGGCCCAATAAAGATGCCTTCCTTGACTTTAGCATCACTCAACCTGGGAAACTTTGCTCTCAAGTACTTAAAAGCTTGTCCTTCCTGGTCCATCGCCTTCACAAAGTTTTTCATTAGTCCCAACTTAATATGTAATGGGGGAAGGAGAACATCCTTAGGATCTACAAGAGGCTCGTAAACTACATTTTTCTCATTAGCGTTTAGGTCTCGTGTAGGCCAGTTCACTTTTTTATAGTGAGATTTTCTATCCCGACTGTCCCACAGACACAAAAAACAACAGTACTTGGTGAACCCTAATTGCATTCCTAGGAGTATAGCAATGACTTTCAGATCACCACAGATTTGCCACTTGTGTTGTTCATATTTGATTGATTGGAGAAGTGTTTTCATATTTATATACGTTTCCTTCATGTGAACTGCATGACCTATAGGAATAGAAGGTAGCTGATTTCCATTATGCAGAAGTACAGCTTTTAAGCTTAGTTTTGAAGAGTCTATAAACAGTCTCCATTCAGATGGAGTGTGACCCAAATTCAAGCAGTCCATCAAACCATTAACATCAGAACAAACTACGAGGTTTTCTTTTTTCTCAAAAAAAGGAAGCAAATCTTTTTGACGCTGTCTGTACTGAGATATTTTCACATCATGTTTTAGAAGATTCCACTGTTGTAGTCTTGACCCTAACAGCTCAGCCTTTTCCTTAGACAAGCCAAGATCTCTTATAAGGTCACTCAACTCTGCTTGACTAATTCTGTGCGGATCACTAGACCTATCGCTTACATCAAAATCAGGGTCATAGGATGTAGAAGGATGGGTTGCTTCTTGTAAACAGACTTCATCACTTTCCTCTAAAATTTCATAGTTTTGGGGTGGAGAAGGGACTGGCAAATTGTCTGAGTGTGGTACAGGCCGAAGAGCAGATGGGAGATTAGGGTATTTCACCGTTCCTCTTTTCTTCATAGATAAACCTTGCTTAATGGGAGGAGTTAAGCAGAAATAACAGTCGTCTGTATGATTGGTAGGCTCACGCCAAACCATAGGTACTGCAAAAGCCATTGCCCGCTTGTTATTTTTCAGCCACTCTCGCAATATGACGGAACAAGAATTACAACATATATGAGGAGCCCATGATTTATCTTGGTCCCCAACTTTTACACCAAAATAATGTTCATAGGCAGTCTTAATGATAGGTGACATTTTACGTTTCTGAGCCTTAAATGTTATTTCACCACATATATAGCAAAAGCTATCGACAGAATTCACACACTTTCGAGGCATTTCAGATCAGCACTTAAATTAATTTAAAAATCAACTTCACACGATAATTTCAATAGCAACCACGTGCGTACAATTGACAAACTCGCAAAGGTTATGTTTACTACTTATGAACAGCTGATGAGAGGGGTGTTATGTAAACAAACATGTGTACCAACTGTTGGTGATGAAATATTTCATTTGTTGAAAACTCAATATATATATAATAGAATGATACTATATCTTAAAAACAAGAGCTAATATATAATTTTTATGGTCATTTTCGGTTTTAACACGTGGAAATACATTAAAATCAGCTAATTTCAACCCCGAAACAAAAACTTTGTTGTTCAGTGTAATTGGTTAAAAACTTTCTTTTTTTGATGCTTATGAAATCTGTATTCTACTACGACCTCAGATTGTAAGCAAAGTTGTCTGTGCGTTATCCTGCTTTGATCAACCGAAAAGGAGTTTTTATCAACAAGATGATGCTCGTCCTCACACTTCCCCTAGTGCCAAGTATATATATATATATATATATATATATATATATATAATATAGAGTAAATGTCTGTAAGTTTACTTTTTAAATATACAAACTAAATTTGGTACTTAATCTTCTTTAAGCATAACCGTCGGGGGAATATGCTGATGGCTTAAATCTGTCGATTGTTTAAAGTTAATTGCGAAAATTAAACCATCGAAATGTTTTCAACCATGTTATGTTCCATTAAAGATGGACTTAAATAACATTAAATGAGGGAATTTAACTCACATGCTGGAGAGAACCATGAGCTTAATAGGTGTGATTACTAAAATTTGCTCTAGACAAGAAGGGAGGGTAAAGTGGGGAAAGCGCTAACCTATCTATATTCGCACATTTCTTGCTCAATATGAGTTTTTTTTGTTTTGTTTTTTAATGAATATATTATAAAACATTAACGCGAGAAAATAATATTTTACTTCTTTATAGACTCTAGTAACATTTTATTAACTCAAATAACAATAATGCTATTACTGTTAGAAATGTAAATGTTAATTAATTAATAGTAATAGATATGAAAAATAGTTGATTATGGAATGTAAAAAAATTAGAAGGTTATGAAGGTGGTTGTAACTTTGGAGCTGTTTATATATGTTTCTCTAAGTAAAGCTAATGTTTGTGTTTAATAACTTGGATGTAAAGAACAATAATAATAATATTTATTTAATTTAAAAAAGTGATGAAAACCTGTGTGAATATTGAAAGAATAGAACAATTACTCTTATAAATTTTGCCCCTCCCCTCCCTCTAATACAATTTCTACTAAAAATTAATAATTTTTGTGGGCTTGAAACAAAAAGCTTAAATACCTATCATGGTTTCTTAAATATTTTAAAAATTACAACACTCGAAATACATATAATGCTTAAATGTTTTACATAATATGCGTCTTTTTTTTTTTTAATTTTATTAAGTATAAGTGTTATAAAATTACATTTCACGTCAATTTCATGTTGTAAATTTTTTAATAAAGGTAAAATAAGGTAATTTTATCGTAAAAATGTTGGTCATCAGCAGGATCAGTGAGTATAGTCCCTTTAAATACTAATGTTATCTTATTGAAATGTAAATTTAAATCAATTTTTGTGTTACTACGTATAATACTAACTCTACCTATTTCTAATAAATATTATTTAAAAAATAGGCTACTCAAGTACAAGAAATTTAACAAAATAAACAAAATTACGGTCGACCACTATAATTTCTAACTCCTGAAACGATCACTAAGTAATTTCTGAGCAAATCTATAATTGCCAGTGATATATCAAAGAGACAATTCTTTTAAGTACTACCAGTAATTTTTGAATTTATGTACAAAATCAATAGCAACATACTTTAATGCTAAAGAAAAAAATCATTATTCCTCCAATATCATATAAAAACACATTTGTGAACCAAAATATTTTATTTTTGCTGATGTTTCAGTTTCTTTAGGATAAAAATAACAAAATAAAAATACAATAAATGTGTAATTTGGCTACTACAAATTATGGTACGGAAATTACAAAAAAATTATTAAGTACAATAAAATTATTATTATAATAAAGAAAAAATTATTCTTTATTAAGTATTATGACAAAAACTCTTAATAAATATATCATACTTATAAATTTAAAAGTGCAAATACTATAGATATAATGCACAAGATAAATGTGCACAATGTATTTAAGACTGATAAATGTGGAGTTCATATAAACTAAACTAACAGTAAAGTAAAGCTAGTAGGGTTTTGTTTTTGTACACAGCCTTGAAAAAGGTCAGAAATTCAGTCCTTGGCCAACATTTTTGGTTCATCAATATGTTTTTATTTAAATCTCATAGGCTGAACCCTAGCCATTACCTCCTCTAACATATCAAAGTCAATTTACATGTATGTTAATTAACAGCCTGTGTACGCCATACCTTAATTTTGAAAACTTCATATCTTCACAAAGGTTTCAATCTATTGAGGAGAACTATAGTGCCTGACAGACATTATTGTGATCATAGTTTGCAAAAAAAAGCTTTTTAAGTAAGAAAAAGCTTGATTTTGAGCAGTAAAATCACTGAAAACACACTTACTTCTCTTTGGTCCATTATGAGTTCTCAGCATCAGGCATTGGTTGGTACAGGACAAACATGTTGGGGATTTCTATAACTCGGTTATCCCCTTTCGAGAGAAGTGATTCACTAGGGGTCGATATAACGATGTCAGAAAGTGGAGGAAGTAGGAGCTAAGTAAGTGGCATTGAATCTTATTTCTCTGTTTGCCTATCTGCTTTGGAATGGCTGCGAACTCCCCTCGACAGTGACTCAAGCAACCGGAAGCTGCTGACTGATCGTCCTGGCGACGTCACTTCCGCTTCCTCTTCACAGACCATTGCGTCTCCAGAGATTGATGTCTCCGTCGGATGTCGCCCAACTTCGCTGTTTCATCTCTCCCTCCTCCCCTTCCAAGGGGCAATGATGATTTTTAAAGGAGACAATAAAGAATGGACTGTCTGACGCTATAATACTCAACTGCAGAAGAAGGATAACTAATGTTCTTCTAGAATTCTTTACTCCCTACAATTCGCCATAGCAGTTATTAGCATTCAATGGAGGAATGCCATTCAATCCGATATTTTTTAAATGACGCACACATTCTCACTAGTATAATATATACTTGTAAACATTCTTTTCAAGGCTTGCTGCCTGTGAAGCTCGCCCTAAATTCTTGGTAGTTTCATTCCAATCAATTCTCAGAGAAACGTAAATGACTTACAGACATCTCTGAGATCGTTGTAGTTCCACGTCGCAATGGGGCGATAAAGCGCTCTCTAATGCTTGCACAATGGATGTGAAAGAAACGAGAAGAATTTCACCTTTTACGGCATCAGATGTTCGTGGAATTTGAAATAGAGCAACACTATTCCTTGATTCCTCACCTTAAGACTCGCAAGTTTTTAATAGGTAGGATTTCATCCTACGAGATACACTCAGTTGAAGGGGTACTTTGGAGAAGGTTATAAATACTAAACCTGATGCCTGACTATAACACCTATGACATTATACCTGTTTATATTTGTTGGGTCTGACGTCAAAACTTTGAAAGTCACATGTTCCTGCAATTTACATTTCTATGTGTAGGATAAACGGCATCTTATTATTTTAAATTCTTTTTTCGCCTAGAACAGCTCGATATTTTTTAAATTCATATTTTTTACCAGAACAATTAGTAAACAATTAGTCAAAACTTAGAATGTTATTGAAATTTTTTTATATTCTGTAGCAAAAAATGTTTTTCTGATAATAACTCACTTAAAGTAGTACCATTGTGAAAAAAAAAAAAAAAAATTAACTTTAATGTTCTTGGTAATTTATTATTTAGCTCAGACATATGGTGAAAGAAGTACAGAAGAACTGTTATTTTATTTACAGTTTGCTTTTCTCAACTAGTTCCGCTTCTAATACTGACGCCTCTTCAGAAGCTTAGTATATACAAAATATTTTTTTTTTAAACAAAACAATATTTACAGATTTTTTTTCTATTCACAGAATTATATTTTAGTGAGTGTTCTGGTAGGTTAAATAAATCACCCAACCATAGCAAAATATTCACACAAGATCAGAAGCCGAAATGAAGTGTCCAAAAAAAAAACAAAAAACGAAGTCCAGGGTCAGAATACAAATAAAAAGCACTACAGAAAATTAAAACTAGCGGCCACGAGGAACACAAAAACAAAACTCAACGAGATTGAAGGTTTCGATTTATCACTGGTCGCAAATCGAAATCTATTAACTAAAAATAATAATATAAAAAATAATTAAGCATGAATAAAATACATAAAGTCGTTAAAAAATAAACAAATATAAAAATAAGCATCAGTGACAAATCCGGCAGCTTTTTTCTCTATGGCCGTAAATGACGTCATGACTTCGTAAACCTCAAAACACCGCTGCAATACATTAAACTCCTGAAGAGGCGTCAGTACCAGATGCGAAAGCAGTATAGAAAACCAAAGTTTCAAATAAATTATAATAGTCTTTTATAATTTATGACTATTTTTCTTACTAAGAGTTTCATAATTTAAGAGGGTCAGCGACTATGAAAGATGTACTTGCTAGTGTAAATTAATTTACTTACCTTGCAAATACTTAAGTTATTAAAGTTTTATACTTATAAATCATTATGATAATTGTGGTAAAGTAATTCCATATTTTATTATTAATTTGAATCGTACAGGGGGCCAGAACAAAACGTTCAACCTCTGCCGGTTTTTCTTCTGGCTCCCTGTACGATTCAGATTTTATTCTCATATTGCACTGGGGAACACATTTTTTGTTAAATTAGATCTGACACTGTTATTTCACAAATTCTTGGCGTCTGAATCTGAGAATAACCTCAGATTTTGCTAATCACGTCAACTTTTTAAACTACAGGATATTCTAAGAAATCATGTATTTAAAAGAACATAAAGTAAAAAGGTACCAAATATACAGTTTACAAAACATTTAATGTAAGTTAAATCGAGCTCATACACATAAAATTGTTTAATTAATGAACAGTACTTAAAAATTTGTAGCTTTTTCTGGAGTGTTTTGTTTGCGTACATTCGCGCTTATTGCTCTAACAATAGTCAGCCATCATAAGTACGTCCCATCTACCTTGCTTCCATGACCCTCAAATTTTGATGGAAACCAAGATTGTCCGGGAAATTACCAAGGTGGCTGAATAAAAAATGCAATTTAATGCTCATGTTGCAACCTAGCTTTTGGAAGCTTTCCAAGAGTTGCTGGACAATTTCGGAGTGATTCAATGCTTGTGTATTTCCAAGAAAGTCTTTAACAATGTTTTTGAATGCCAACCAAGCATTCTTTTCAATTTCTGATATTGTTACCACGAAATGTTCGTCTGCAAGAAGCTGTCGAATCTGAGGACCATCAAAAACACCGGCCTTTATCTTTTTAAATGTCAGGTTAGGAGATTTCGACACGAGATACATGAAACAGTGTAGTTCAGTTGGCAAAGCTTTAACGAATTGCTTCATGAGACCCAATTGTATATGCAGAGGAGGAAAAATAATGTTCTTTCTGTCTACAAGTGGCTAATGTTTGATGTTTGCATCACCTGGTCTCAGGTCCAGTCTTGGCGGCCAACTCGACTACACCCAATGTTGCGCACGAGCTTTGCTGTCCCACTTACACAAAAAGCATGGATACTTTGTGTATCCACGTTTTGACCAAGTAGGAAGCAGACTATTTTAATGTCAACACAAATGATCCATTGGTGCATGTGATATTGCAACAGATCAATTACTCTCTTTATGAATGGCCAATTGGAACTGAACCAAATAAATTTATATTGTGGAGGGGAACACACTTCTGGCTGCGCTTTGAGCTATCTAAAAACAGTCGCCAGTCAGTTGCGTTATAGTTTGACTTTCCCAATTCTTCCAATAAAACACTTACATTTCGGCAAAAACAAATCCACCATCACCTTGAAAGGATTGCAGATATGCCCTTTCCCGTGTTCGAAAATAGGGTACTTTGGCTCCCTTTTAAAGCAAGTTTTTCTTCAAGTTTATTGAGTCGTGATGCTAAGAGCTCTGAAGTTTTTTTTGGATAGTCCCAAATCTCGTACCGATTCATTTAGCTCTTGTTGTTCGAATCCCTTACGTACGGAGTCATTTTCAATATAGAAATGTTCATCTTTGGAGTCGTTTTCATCTGCACGATATCCGTATTCCCTTTGTTCCAAAGAGGGAAATTCATTGAAAACTGGGTACTCGTCGTAAAGTTGTCAGTAAACTAGGATACTTTATTTTACATTTGTTTTTCTTGTTATATCCCAATGTTTTCACTATACAAAAGTAACAATCACTTGAATGATCTTTGGGCTCACGCCAAATAATAGGTATACCAAATGGAAGCTTGGCACGTGTTCCCTAGATCCAAATCCGTAAACCCTCAACACACGGTTTATACACTTTAAGAGGTGCCCATGCTTTATCTTGGTCACCAAGTTTCACTTTAAAATAGGAAAAATATGCTTGTCTGACAAATGTACTGATGTTTGTCCTTTGACTGGGAATGGTTAAACTGCCACATATATAACAAAACGTGTAGAAGCAGAAGTAGCCATAAGGTAATGTTTCAGTTCAAACAAACTAAGGTAGGTCTAGACCAGCTTGCGCCCCACCCACACAGAAACCGAACGGGACGTGATGAAAAAAAACAAAACTAAAACAGTTTTTAAATCAGCATGCCTAATTTTATAGAATACAGCTAAAAAATCTAACTCAACAGAAATTGAGTTTCAAATTGTTCCACAGTGTTATTAATCATTTTCTTTATTAAGTAGTTTTCAGTGCAAATCCAAGTTCATTTTAATTGAATGATTTTACCACTTTTAGTGATATTAGAGTGAATGGCTATCTAAGGGTAGCCAATATATTCTACATTTCGTTATAAAAGCAGAGGGCGGGATTTGAACCCACAGGGCCATAATAGCCAGACCTAAACGGATCCTTCGGCTACCTACCCCCAGGAGCTACCGTCATAGGTGCACTCCTGTCATGAAACAAGTAAACGATGCAGCTATTTAATAGTACTGGAGAACTACTTGATGGAAATGCCATGTGAGTGGTGAGTGGGGAGGGCTTGTCTGGAGGGAGTTATTGGCTCGCTGGCTGGAGAGAGGGATGCTTCATCTCACGAGTCCCCATGGCGCCATCCTGGACAAAACAACCCTCCCCAGTAACCACAGCTACAGCTACTCCCCTAATTGCTATGAGTGCTTTCCGGGGCTTGTCAAACAGTTTTTTTTTGTTTTTTTATGCTGCATTTGTTCGTTATTAGGCTTCAATCCCAGCTAACATTTTACAAAACCACTCTTTATATCTATATTTATATTGCTGTAAGAAAGCAATATCATGTTCCTTCTCTACCGTAAAACTTTATTTTGGAATTTATATTGCTCAATGATGGATTTACTGTTCATTAGGTCATTTATCTAGATTTAAAAAATAAAGTCTTAGATAATGCTACAAGATTCTTTCCTGGTGACACAAGCGCTTGTTTATAAATATTTTATTTTGTTGTGGTTTTCTTATCCCACGTAAATTTTAAAACAATTAAGTGGGAAAGTGTATACATAATACATAATAAAAGTAGTATACATTCACAAATATTCACGGGCAAACATATATATACGTTTATCTTACAAATTTTGTATACATTTTTAGTATAAATATTAGGAAACTTCATTTTACCCTTTTGTGGCTGCACGCACACCCCCACACACACGGTGTCCTGGTAGCATAACTGGTAAATGCACCGGCCCGGATAGCAGGAGACCCAGGTTCGATTCCTGGCTGGGACAGATAGATTTTTTTATTCTATTCCCTCTCATTAATTGTTTAAGCGCTTTTTTATTTTTATTTTTTTCAACGATAAACTTCGACAGAAGCTATACATAGCAATTATAATATAATTAGCGTTAATGTATTAATATAAGCCATAAAGCGTTAATATAAGCCATAGCACTGTGCATGTGTGTGTTTGCGTTAGGCCTCACTGCCCGAATTTGTTGAAATAAGGATCCAAATTATAGATTATTTTAAAATCGTTAATGGCATAAAGTTCGATATTGCATGAAGGGGGGTAAATAAATACACATTTAAAAGATGATCAATTCTTTATTCGTTAAGATACAATATGTATGTGTGTGTGTGTGTGTGTGTGTGTGTGTGTGTGTGTGTGTGTGTGTGTGTGTGTGTGTGTGTGCGCGCGCACCTGTGTGTGTGCGTGTGGTGTGCGCGCGCACGTGCAGCCACAAAAGGGTTATATGAAGTTTCCTAATATTTATACTAAAAATGTATACAAAATTTGTAAGATAAACGTATGTATATGTTTGCCCGTGAAAGACATCTAGTATATATTTGTGAATGTAGTGCACTTTCCCACTCATCCCTCCTGATCGGTCGAGAGCCAGCCCTTATGATTTTAACTCTTACTCTCAATATCTTCTCCAGCTTACAACACTCATTTACTCCTGCTTACATAGTCATTTAGTGTTATCTAAGCTAATGTCAAGTGAAGTATGAGAAAACTTCTTGCTTTTCTCTGTCCCCCGCTATTTTTCTCCTCCATATTTGATGTGAGACACGCTCCATGTCTTTATAGCCACTAAAAGTTTAAACAGTTTTTACTGAATATTGAAAGTTCTCCAAAGGAGATTGTCTTTATTACAAAATATTAAAATGTTTCTCATTGTATTTACTGGCACTAGCTCCCGCAATTTGTAAAATAATGATACTTAATTCAATATTTAGGTTGTTTTTTTTTACTTTTGGACTATTTTGTTAATGGCTAAAATCAATCTAGGGAGTGAGGGAAGACGAAAATAAAAAAAAGTAATTTATCATTATTATAAGAACTGTTAAGACCAAGATAGATATTGCGTATTTATGTACTATATTTTTTTTCATTTATGTCATATATATAATATATGGACTTATATTTATTGCATATATTTCGAAATGTTGTATTATATTTATGTGTGTGTCAACGCTCTATAGGCCACAGTATATCTTAATGAAAGTATCGCTTAAATTTTATTTTAATGAAATTTGTCACGCTGATTTTACGTGATGGATTGTCAAGTGTGAATAAATAATAAATAAAATAGTGGGCGTAATCTTTAGTTTAGAAATATGAAACTAAACACAAATTTGTTTATTGTTAAAAGGCATATTCCATAAGTGGGGACAAATATGAGAGATACACATCAATCCAATTTCTTCGACTTAAATGAGATGTCGAAGGAAGCAGTAATAAAAGCAAAGATATATCCCAGAGGAAGGGGGAAGTGAGTCAGACAACATCCCTCGCGATAAGAATGCATTTGCTTGTATCTCTCGAATGATCTTCATCAGAGATGTGCGAGAGCAATCGATGTGGCAAGCATTCAAGTGAAGCGATAAATTCCCCTTTGTGGATCCGAATGAACATTTGTCTGCCTCGTGAGGGCACTTGCTGCAGGGGGCAGTGACTCAAGTGTACGCCTTATCTGTCCCCATTGCGTAAATCAACAATAAATACAAATAAATGTTGTGGCGCCAGGATAGCTCAGGGGATCCGTTCGGGACACACAATCCTGACTCCGCGGGTTCGAATCCCGCCCAGGTCAATCTTTTATTTATAATATAGAAGCTTTTCCAGAGCCATGGGTGTTTAAAATGGGGTGGCAACCAGTAGATAGCCCCTCTCTCCGATGACCCTAAGTAGTTACAAGGGAGGCTAACACAGCAAAAAAAAAAAAAAAATAATAATAATAAAATAAATAAATGTTGAGTTTGTTGTTGCTGCGAATCACACCCTTATTCTAACTCGGATGTGATAATTCATCTAAGAACTTTTAAAAGTGTTTAATCTTAAATTAAATAAAACATCTTGAATGCAAATGGAGTGATTTTTACCGAAGAGATTCTTTCTAGATGTCTTTATGTTGGGGTTCGGTTGATGTTGGTCCAAAAAATACAATTTAAAATATGTGTACTTTTAATTATCTACCGACGATTCTGCTTACATTGTAAGCCATATTCAGGGTTGTTGAAATACAATGTCTAAAGAAAAACATGAAAATTAAATGATTTACATTAAGTCATTATCAGTTACAATTCTATGTAATAATTCTTAGATGATTTTGGTTGGGGTTCGGTCAAGGTAGATTCAAAAAACACAAATTTAAAAAATGTATTTTTTAATAAAGGATTATCAGGCAGATAATCCTTTATTAAAAATACATTTTTTAAATTTGTGTTTTTTGAATCTACCTTGACCGAACCCCAACCAAAATCATCTAAGAATAATATCTACGGTCAAAAAAACTCTCCTATGTAATAATACTTATATTTTTCTAATGAAATTGTATTTTAACAGCCCTGAAGGTGGCTTACAATGTAAGCCGAAACATTTATATAGGGAATATAACTTTGAAATTCAAAATATAATTTATTTTGTAACTATGATACTAATGAGTTCTAAGTGACGGGCTTCTTTTAGACGCATTTCTAACAATGGGGAGCGGTGGTTGAGTGTTACATACATCTGTGCAGACTTGCGAGGAGCGGGAGGTCATGGAGGTCTTCACAGTGCTATTTCTAATCCATTTGCAAGAACTAACCGTTTGAGCTCCATTACCTTGATACAGTTTTAATTTAATTTAGGGAAGCAGTGATGACGTCATTGGAGGGTGGCGAAACCCTCATCGGATTAGGGATGGCAGTGCATTTAACCCGCCACCTCCCATCTGTCATCTGGAGCTTTGTCATCTCTGCCATAGTAAACTCCACTGTCTTTATATTTTCTTCTATACCTACATTTTTTATTTATTTTTTTATTTTATTTTCATTTTAAAAATTCACTCCATGGCGCACAAATACGCTTGTAAGTACTACTTTGTGTGATATATATGGCGCCCTTTGCACATATAAAGGGGCGGACGTTCAGCAGTAATCAAATTGTCATGAGGATATTCAGAGGTCAAGGTAAAATTATCTCCAGAGTGCACAAAATTAAACGGCTGCTTTGCTTAATGAATGGTATTTCATCCCATGATGTTGTAACCGATAAAAATTATTTCTTCAATAAAGTTATTATTTGAAATAAAAAAATTTGAAAAAAAATAAAGAAAATACGGTAAATAATCTAAAAGGTTATTTTCACTACCAATGAATATAGAACTATCATACCTTCTATTATCCGTCTTCATTGGTTTCTGCAAACCATCTTCTGTTGGCGAGCGCTTTCGGACATTGTCCATCCTTGTGACTGAATACATGAGTTCACTGTCACTGTCTGTATTCAACACGTTGGCAATACAACAGTTGAATACAGACAGTGACAATGAACACATGTATTCGGCCAAGAAGATGGACAATGTCCGAAAGCGCTCGCCAACCGAAGATGGTTTGCAGAAACCAATGAAGACGGATAATAGAAGGTATGATAAGAAAATAAGGCCTTCATAACACTTTTTAACTTTTAATATTACACCAACTAGAAATAAATGTTATTGCTGCTAGATGGAAACTTTCAACTCCATATTGAATACACTTTCATACAGTTATTTGAAAAAATTGTCAACTCTGCAACATAATTCTATGCTTTAATGAGGGGGTTTGATAAATTATAAAAAGTCCGCCAGGCCAGAGCAGTGTAAAACAGATTCAAACAGATCATGTCTCATTAATGATTTATGTCAATTAAGATGTTATGTTCGCCTTAAGAACAGAGAGGATTGTAAAAAATGAAATTCGCTAAGGCTAAGATAAACAATGACAGTACAATTTATGATTTACCAATTTAGCCTCTCAGTAAGAGTTCTGAAGCCTTCCGGATTTATATAAATAACATACTTTTCAAAGCATTTATGAAATGATCATAAAATATTCGGTTTAAGTATTTTAAAAAGCGGCAAACTCACAACACACATATTTGCATTCCTTAAAGTACTTTTAACAATTAATTAAAGCATTAATGAATGTATTAAGCTTCCTTAGATGATTTTAGTTGGGATTCGGTCGGCAGATCCAAAAAACACAAATTTAAATAATGTATTTTTTAATAAAGGATTATCTGCTAACGTTTCGGCTTACATTGTAAGCCATCTTCAAGCTTACAATGTAAGCTTCCGTATTCCCCATGCAAGGCAACTAGTACATTGTTTAAGCAATATACCCTATGCGTAAGGAAAACACTTCTCTTGAGATATCCCATGTTGTGACAGAATAATCCTTTCACTCCTTACCTCTCGGCAGCTGATCTGCACTGGTGAAGGGCATGTTCAAAATTTGCCACATCACTGCTTGATGTGGGAGGGTTCATTGCACACCAGGGAGGGGTTGGTTGCGCGCTGGATGGGGTGTCTTCCCCGTTCAAGTGCAGAATTGTGGTTCAATATAGGACGTCGAGTTCAAGTGCTTATTTCATCGATAACCTAATGAATATAAAGTGATCACGAAGTTTTAAATATTTTTTATTTCTGTTTGTTTCGTGTCAATGATAAATTTCAAAATGTGATTTTTTAAAATATTAATTACCGAGTTTTTGGCTTACATTATTAGACAGCTTCAGGGCTTTCGAAGAATGAAATAGAATATCGAGTTATTGAAACAAAATGCTAAAATAAGTATCTTAAAGTATTTTAACATATATATATATATATATATATATATATATATATATATATATATATATATATATANACACACACACACACACACACACACACACACACACACACACACACACACACACACACACACACACACACACACACACACACACACACACACACACACACACACACACACACACACACACACACACACACACACACACACACACACACACACACACACACACACACACACACACACACACACACACACACACACACACACACACACACACACACACACACACACACACACACACACACACACACACACACACACACACACACACACACACACACACACACACACACACACACACACACACACACACACACACACACACACACACACACACACACACACACACACACACACACACACACACACACACACACACACACACACACACACACACACACACACACACACACACACACACACACACACACACACACACACACACACACACACACACACACACACACACACACACACACACACACACACACACACACACACACACACACACACACACACACACACACACACACACACACACACACACACACACACACACACACACACACACACACACACACACACACACACACACACACACACACACACACACACACACACACACACACACACACACACACACACACACACACACACACACACACACACACACACACACACACACACACACACACACACACACACACACACACACACACACACACACACACACACACACACACACACACACACACACACACACACACACACACACACACACACACACACACACACACACACACACACACACACACACACACACACACACACACACACACACACACACACACACACACACACACACACACACACACACACACACACACACACACACACACACACACACACAATTTACCGCATCTACTGATCATGAAGGCGTGAAAGGAGATTTTGTGAATGTGAAGAAATCTGCATAACTAGGATGTGGGAGTAGAAAATGAGGAAATGTACAGAGATGGAATTTCTTCGGCTAATTCCAATGTCTTAAACAATATCAAACCCCAAGGCTTCATCCTAAGGATTAGGATTAGGATCAGGTTATAGGGCGATCAACATCTTGGTCATTACGCCCTCACTGTTGGGGTTTATTCATCCTAAGGATTTAAGCATGCAGGATTGTTCTATTTGCTTACTATTCCCCCAGAGCTCAGACCAAACGGATTCACAGCACTGCATTTGGGAAACTAGGCCCACGCGGGCTGTTCTGGGCGGTTGACGAGCTGCTAATTGCGGGAGCCACCACCAGGGACATGTGGCAGCCCTTCGAGCATGCGTCACCCTACCGCCCTTCTGTCTCCCTCCGCATCTAATTACTTAAGTCATGCCCATATAGAATATTTACAGCCCCCAGAACTGGGGGAGTCTCGGACTGGACCTTTATCGTCATCTCACCCTCCAATATGAATTTTCCCGAGCTCATAAGCCTCAACAACTCTGTTTATGTCCTCTATAGCCCTCTATATTTTCAACATCTTTCATAGGGATAAAAAAATTGAACAATTTTTAGTGCAAGGGAACAGAATAAAAAATCTAACTGTTCCTGCCAGGACACCAAAAAAAA
>KZ806960.1:356945-378249 GCA_000696205.2 Oncopeltus fasciatus | reverse complement strand
GTAGCATTATATATATATAAATATACTCCTAGTGAAAACGGTACAGAGAGGGAAAAGACAAACTTTTTGTAAACACGTATGACGACGAACATTATTCATGGATTATCACAAAATAAAGATAAGGGAGACCTTAATGGGCGAACAGGACGGTGCAAAAAGAGCAAAATCATTAGAAAGAATTAAACAATAATGGAGAGCGCCTCATTACATCATACATACATCTAATACAAAATAGTTGGAAGATATTGTTATTTTCTTTAAATACCAAAGAATGTTTGAGTATGTGGGGAAGAAGAAAATGGAAATTAATAATTGATTATGCCATAACAGACAAACTGACAGAATACATACTGAGAACGTGTTTGTCCATGAATGTGCAGAGTGAAATTCAGATCATTTCTTGTTAGAGACCCCTTGCACATGCTTCAAAAATTGTATGAGGAATATTCAAAGATAGCAACGGACATAAATTTTAATAAAACCTTTTGCCTAACTATCTGAGGAATATCTGAAGTTCCTAAAATACACTATAAGTTTTTATTAAGACAATAAATAGAATTGACATATTTAGGAGCTTTTATAGGATACTGGAGGCAGTTCACAAGCATTTTCTGCTATTTTTATAGCAAAAAGCTATTAGTAAATGCACAGAATATAACATTCTGCATCCAACAACTACATCTACTTAATTAAGCAAAAATGTATCGAAAAATGTCAAATGGCACATATATAAAATTACAAGAATACACATTAAAATTTAAAGTATGTGAAATGTCTGGAAAAAGAACAACAAAAACTAACAGCTAAGGAGATAGGTTCTCTATCTGGCCATAGGTTCTCTAACAGCCTTGCGTCTGGAGTACTCTGGGACTCATGAATTTCTTAGTCAACTGAAAAAAATATTCGTGTTACCTACAAAAACTCCTCCTAGAATAGGCGGCCGCTGGTGGGGCATTGCCTTTCGAGGTGTCTCTCAGTTAATATATTTTATACAAGAAATGCAAAGAGAGCCAGAACAAAAATCTTACTAGCTCAGCCGGGACTCGAACCCAGGTCTCCTGCTTTCCGGGCAAGTATGCTGACCACTACACTACCGAGGCAGGATTGATAATCTCTCCAATTCCCCGCACTCCTCGGAGTAAATGCTCTTTGCATTTATTATATAAAATTTAACGTGGGATTACATACCACAACTAATATCATTATTTAATATATTTTATTTACTTTTCGTTGTTTCTGTGTATGTCTGTCTTCACGAGTCATTTTTTGCCTTAGTGAGGTCATTTTCCACTCCGTAAAAATTTTAATAAATTTTTCCCAGTTTTCTTCACTGACGATGAGGTCTTTTGTTCTTTCCAGTTTTATGTCGCCCTGTTCAGTCGCAGTCTTGCCGCGTAGAATCTTTGACATCTGAGAAATGCGTGCCATATATCCTCCTGTTCCCCACTTTCATACATGTTGCACATCACGAGATTCCAATTCTGAAGAAGTCGAGCTTCGCTTTGAATGTACCATGCTCTAAGAGGAATTGGGTTGTCCAGTGGTCAGGCTGAATGTATTTCTTGTCCACTCTGTCGCCGATAGTTGGGAATCATTTTCTGGTAACTTCGCTCTTTCACGATGTCGTCCATATCTGGTTCCAAATCTTGAAAAGCGTCAGTCGCACTCTTTATTTCCTTTCATCGGGGTGATCGGTGGGACATCTGCAGCCTCGGTCCTATCATAGTCCTTTGGGGTAAGCCTCTTTCACGAGCGTCCTAAGTGAGTGTGATAAGCGGCACGCCGCAAATCACCTGGACCGCCTCTTAAGAAATCGTCCTAAAGGCTTGGCTGATTTGAATCAGGGCTGCTCACTGAAACTTGAGAAGTCTCGTTTTGACAGGGTTCTTGGGCATTCCAGCCCACGAAACAGCCCCTTCGAGACTATGCTTTCATATACCACTTCATACAACAACAGTCTTGGTTTTAACTTGATCCTTCATGTGGCGGAGGCCATTTGGTTAATCGTTCTCGTGGCGATTATGACCTTCTCTTCTATGTATTCCACATTCGGAGCGATATTAAGGCCTCCTCCGAGACGCTCCCCGAGATACGTTTTGCTATCGGAAAACCTGAGTCTCTCATTTCTAAACCTCACTCTCGGGGTGTGTCTCTGGTCAAATTTACCCTTTACCACGATGGCGGAGGTTTACTCTTCATTTATCTTTAAACTTGAGAGACATCCGCCCATCATTGCATTATCTCGAGCACCTGCTCACAATTGGCTAGCACTCCCATGCGAGACCTCCCCTTGGCCAAGGCGCAGAGGTCGTCTACGTATGCCACTGCTGGGATTCCGCTTTGAGCCAGATCCAACAGCACGTTGCTCTTAATAGCCTTCCACATCCTGGGTCCGCTGACTGGTCCAGCTATTATGGGAATGCCAGGAGATACATAGCCACGAAGAATTTGGAAATGGCAAGCAGTGACAAAAAGGAATATAAGGCAGCCTCGATATTCATGAAAGGAAAAGGTAGAAGTAGCATTGAATAATCGAGGATTGGATGATGGCGATTAAGGAGGTATACGTGTCTAGAAGCCTGGATGCGAAAGACGCCGAGAGGTGTAGTGCAACGCGCATGTATATTTATATGTTCTACTCGTCTTTTTACTAGTCTAAACTACTCCATGTACATAAATGCATCCGCTTCGTGGAGCTATAGTTCACAACTAACCACTTCTTTCTGCACGAGAAAGAAAGAAAGAAATGGTATACTTTTACTTCAGTGAAAAAGCCTTCATCATACCTAAACAGGTTAGGAATTACAGAAAAAAAAAAAACACTTTTAAGGTGTGATGAGCCGAATTTAATGGTTACATACTTTAAGTACAATGAAACAGCAATTACTGACATCAGGAGTGCCAAGAGGCTCAATATTAGAATCAATGAATTTTATTAACTTATTTGACGACACATTGCTCTTAGCTATGCAAAATAAGATTTATCACAGCATTTTCTCCAAGACCAGCTGAATCAAATTATTTGTTAACCGTGTTTGAATGACAATAAGGATCTGTCACTGGAGTCACAGAATAGAAAAATGAGTAACAAAAATAAGCACATCTCTGCAAAACTGTTTTTGTCATAAACATTATCAACTCTCACTAATTGTTTAAAATTTACGTGGGATAAAATACCAAAACCAAATAAAATATTTATAAAGAAAAAATTAAATAAAGTAAATGACGAGAGTCGACAAATAGCTTGACAATGTCAGCTCCTTCGAGTACAAGACGAAGTTCTCGCCTTTCTCGTGGGTTAGGCTCTTGCTAGTGTAGAGGGAATTGAATGAGATAACTAGCGCGTCCTGGTAGCATAACTGGCAAGTTCACCGGCCCGGATAGCAGGAGATCCAGGTTCGATTCCTGGCTGGGACAGTTAGATTTTTTATTCTATTCCCTCTCATTAATTGTTCAATAAACACTGTGGTTTGCTATATATAAAGAAGATACTTGGTAGATATAAATAGGTTTTGAAGACAGAATGTTACATAGCTTAGTAAAGTTGGATACCCAATCCAATTTTATCTTCCAACTAGTACTTGAAATAATGCATGTGAAATAAACATATTAAGGAAATACAAGAAAATGCTTAAGCAAATACAAGGATGAATCAAAATTTCCAATCCCCTCTGGAGGGGTTTGTAAAAGCAGTGGGAGTGATGGGGGTTTCAGTCGGACTATAAAGGGCCATAAATCGAAAGAGGCGAAAATAACTGTTATATTTGTGAGAGGGGTCGAGGGGAGAGGGTAAACAGAGAAGGGATACGCGGCAGTAGGACTTTGTATACTGCCGTAGAAAAAAGAAAATCTTAAGTTTGGTGAGGAGGCAGCCAGGCGGGGGCCGACTCCTGGCGCCATCGACCTCCCCTTGTTTGTGTCCCATAGCCACCCTCCTCACCCCTCACAATTCTCATACAATTCTACTATTTCATCTGAAAAATATGCAAGATTAATGAGTCATTAACCTTTTGAAAGTGGACCAAGTTTCGCAGGGAATATCCAACTTCAGCCAATTGGAACAATCATTACAAATGGAGATATAATTAGATCCTATTTCTTGAAAGCAACATTTCCTTATGAGATATATCACTTATGATACTATCTCTAATAATATCTACTGACTGTTGATATGGGAAATTTCATTTTACAGAGATTCTTCCGTTTTCGACATTTTCTCGATCTTCCTTCATAACCCTTTATCTTCTTCCCAATGATCTCTTCCTTCCGCTCGTAATTTTTTTTTTTTTTTTTTTCAGGACCAGGGTCTCCATGTGAGTGCCAAACATCCAGACCATCGATAGTTAAATCTCTTGTCCACGAATAGTTGGAAAAACTTTATTTCTCATAACAAAAGTACTTTATAATTTACAACTTACTTACTATTACTAACTATGACTAACTTAAAACTAACTAAGGCTAAGACAGCCTTCTAACCCTACGACTAGACCGACTCTCAGCTAACACCGGAATGCGGGAAGCAGGGATTTCGGGGTATATGTAGTATTTACAAACAACGAAAGTGCTAGTGAAGAGTCGGCATGCCGCCAAAGGGATGCAGGTAGAGTGCATGCAGACAAAGGGATCCAGACGGGTGCATGTTGTAAATCTAGGGGTTGAGTGTCTTTAACTGATGCTGGCAGGCTTCGAAAGAAAAGACGGTCAACCCCCTAAGATGGACTCCACAAGATAAATTAGTTCGAATGAAGTGAACATAAAAGAAGATTTATTTTAAGAGAGTACAAATACAGAGTAACACTTACAGACTAGGGACTACACTGAATGAGGGAAGAAGGGATGCCAGGGTATATATAGTATTTACAAACAAAGAAAGTGCTGGTGAAGGGTTGGTGAAAGGTCGGCATGTCGCCACAAAGGGAGCTAGGCAGGGTGCATGCCGACAAAGGGATCCAGGCGGGGTGCTTGCTATAAGTCTAGGCAGGGTGCATGCCGACAAAGGGATCCAGGCGGGTTGCATGCTGTAAGTCACAGACGTCACATTCTGAAGGTCCTCTTGCCGTTAGATGCCCATGTGTAGTCCTCGTGTGACCTATGCACAACATAACCAACTTCGCCTCACCTCCTGTCTCTGACTCATGTAACCCGTGGTCTAACAGAAGTTTTATGGTACGTCGCTTATTTTCTCTGGTCTAGTAACAGTCATAATTCACAGCACAAGAGCCTTTCTCTTCACTAGATTAATGGAGTCTCCCATTGTGATCATGTTATAATATCGGTCTAAGATGAACATCTTTCTTTGCGATTGTAAGTTCTGAAGAAGTTTTCTGCAAATTAAAGGAAAATATCGAAATTTTTTTTTACTAAATAATGGAATAAATTTTATTTTATATAGGGGTTTTTTATACTGATTGTTTGTCATGGAGTAAATACTCCAAAAAATGTAGCATTTTTTAGCTAAATTTCAATTAGCGATAAAATCATCTGGCCTGATCTTCTTCCATTAATCTGTGAAGTCAAAAAAACCATGGAGCTGATTGTGGTTAAGGTCTTACATAGGTTTGGATATAATTTAGCTGAAAGGGGGAATCATAATCATTATTTGATTACCTAAAGAACGCGCTATGATATCTTTAAGCTTACGACATTTCGAATAAAAATATATTTCTGTAGACAAAAACTGGAAAGGAGTGTAGTAGAGTATGAAAGGAATAGCTGAGGAGGAGATAGAAGCCCACAAGAAACTCTGCAAAAAAAAAAAAAAAAAATGGTTCCCATAAATCTGCTTGAAATACCGTCGAGGAAAACCGAAAAGCATGTTGTCTTGGAAAGCAAAGTAAGGAATCTCTAGATAAAAAATGAGGCAAACAGGAGTACGACAAACCATACTCTGACCAAAGCCAAAAGGTATATTCTACGGAACTGGTTAGAGGGTACAGAAAGCAGCTGGCAGGCGGTCCAAATTTAGAATTAGACGCTGAAATCAGAAAGGAAAGAACTGTCTTTAAAGCAAGGAGCTACAAGATCAAACGAATAGGTGGGGAGTTAACTGTCATAAACTGAAGAGGTAGGAATTCGAAAAGACGACTTCAAGGCCTGCTTAACCAGAGAATAATGAGCACAGATGTCGATATTTATGTGCCTAACAATGGGGAAAGGGAAGGTTGGACGCCATTTACTCCCCAATTTTGAAAAATATACATTAAAGATAGTTTGCTCTGTTTCAATAAAAAATGCTCCCGAGAATAACTCATCTGTATTATCTGCTCAAAAGTTATCAATATAATGGACTATGGGACTAGGAGCAGTAAACGGAAAGGTTTGGTGGGGAATAGGTTATGGTTGATACCGTAATTGCTTAAAACTCATTCTGTTCAATTAAGAACCCATGCCCCCCTCCTCAGTCTTCCTGAGGGTATTCAATGCCTCCTAGATGTTAACCCCCCTTGTGGTTCGCCTGGTTAAGTCTATGAATAAATTAATCAGGCAGATCTGTGAGAAGAAACCATTAAGGTCTCATCTACGCAAGAACTTTTCATGACTAAAGGACAACAGACTTAAAGAAAAAAAAAATTTGGTTTACTGTATTTTGATATCAAGTTATGAATTTAGAAATATAAAATTTCAATTGTTCACTCATCCTACTTAAGGAATACTTATTTTGTATTTTCATGTATAAATTCATGTATCATGATATATATAGTATCTAGACTTGCGTTTGATCGACGAAATACAAAATTTGTAATAACACATATTTCTTTTGAGACAAAAATTTTTAATACTTTTTTACACTTTATTCCTTACACAAAGGAAAAAAAATTATTATTTTAATAGGATCCCTCTGAGATGATATAACAAGGAAATGTGTTAACTAAATTGCACTTGTAAAGTGGAATCAGGAGTAAATTTTATATTCCTAGGAAATTTTTTTTAAAATCAGTTTTTTGTTGTTTTAATCCATTTGGATTTGACATTGGAGATACCTGATCCAAGAATTCGTTATTTTCTGTTGAAATCAAGAACGGATCTCATTCAAATTTAGTTGATTGATTCTCTTCAGCTAAACATTCCTATGAAAATGATCGCAATTTCATTTAGCATGAACCCGCATGACACAGGTGTCTTTTGGTTGTCCACTTGGACGGCGTTTGCTGTCAGACTCACCAGTATAGTCCTGCGGAAGTACCATCGCCAGAGCTGAGCCGGTGGAGGCAAGCCAGCAAGAAGTAAGCCGGCGGAGAGGCGCCGACCCGGGCGTCTGCAGTATGGATCTGTCGAGGGCGTCTGTCGCTGGACCTCCCTCCGGCTTTACTTCCCAGGACATAGTGGCAGGATATCACCATCGCCGGGATGGTACTTCTTCCTCCAGTGACTGCCTGCCTGTGGCGATGGCGAAGTACCTATATTTCCTCTTCCTCCCCTACAAAGCTATAAAGACACTGCCTCCGAATCCTGGGGAATAACTTTTCCTGGAGATCGATTCTATCGTAATATAAGAGATTGTTTGATCAACATTGCTTTGAATAGGGAGATTGAGAGAATATTTAATTTATAATTAAACTTGTAAAATAAAATTTTTAATAAATATATTTTTTTTTGGTATTTAATCCCACGTAAATTTTACTAATTTTTAGTGCAAGGGAACAGAATACAAAATCTAACTATCCCAACCAGGACTCGAACCTAGATCTCCTGCTTTCCGTACCAGTGGATTTAACAATTATGCTACCGGGACCAGTCCGATAAGTTTTTAAATTCCCCGCACTTGTGTTGAGAGTCTAAACTCCAAGGCCGACGAATGTATCGTCTTATGCTTGGAGGAGCTGACATTGTCAAGCTGTTTAAATGACTCGTTATTTACTTTTAAATTTTAATTTTATAATTTTTTTGTGGTATTTAATCCCACGTAAATTTTACTAATTTTTAATACTTTGCGATAGTCATATATATAATAATTGCTTATAAAAGGCCTTGATGATACAGTATATTCACGTTACTTACCATTGCTAATCTTTGTATATTAAGAGGGCGTTACTGGGAGTTTCATAAAAATACACAAGTAACATAAATAATTAAAGCAAATCACCGAATAGCGTAGTTGTCGAAGAAATTTTGGTTCTGTTGGTAAGTGAATTTTGTTTTATTAATATTAGATGATTTTAGTTGGGGTTCGTTCAGGGTAGATCAAATTCTACAGCCCTTAAGATGGCTTACAATGTCAGCAAATAATTTTTTTAAAAAATACATTTTTTTTAAATTTATATTTTTTTTTTGGTTCCCTGACCGAACCCCAACTAAAATCATCTAATAATGATATTTACGATAAAAAAAAAAATAAAAAAAAAAACAGAAAAAAAAAACACAAAAACTCTCCTTTTGTGTTTTAATAATGTTTAAGCTGAGAAAAATGTCCAGTACAGAACACTTTTAATAATGTTGTTAGCCCTAGAAAATAAGGTACTTACAAATTAATCATTATGACAAGTGTAAAAAAAAAAAAAAAAAAAAAAATTACCTGTATGGTAGACTGTGTGCGAACCTGTCATCTAGGGCACTAATTTAACCAGGCTCTAGACACGACCTTCAGTGTCTCGTTCTTTTCGGCAAACAGAACTAGTGCTGTACCCATGTGTATTCGTTGATCCTTCTGCCTATCTTGTCTTGGGTAATACACTCGGGATTACAGCATTACGACTAGTGAAAAACATATTACCAGTACCAGTGAGCGAACCCCATTCTAGGCTACTGTATAGCCAGCCCTACAGTGTCTAGATCTTTTTCACCAAATAGAACTAGTGTAGTTCCCCATCTGCGCTCGGTGTTCCCTCTGCCTGCCCTATTTTGTCTCAGGTAATGCACCTAAAAATTCATCATTATGACTAGTGTAGAAGGACACTACCTGTATGGGGTATGCTTCTTTGGCCCAATTAACCCAATCGTGTTGTCAAACAGAACTAGTTCAGTGCCCCTATTCACATATACCTAATATTTATAAATTATACCCTAAGATAATATAAACCTAATATGTAAAAAACTACCCTATATACTGTAATCCTTCTGCCCGCCATGGAACAGTACAGAGCCCTAATAGTGGAGTAGTGCAAGTACCTGTCTGTATTAAGGCAATTTATGACGTCATCTTATTCAAAAACCTTTTTAACATGGTGTTTCCCACTAAAATCTGTATGGTAAGCCTATAAATTTGGGTTTGTCCTTCTTCTCACATTATTGCTTTCGGCTTATACACGAGAACTGTTGCCTCCACTTTTTCCAGTGGTAGAAAATCTTATGTATATGCTGAACAACAGAAAAAATGGGCCTTACATTTTTCTCAGTATACGACTTCGGATAGCAGGCGTTTATTTCCATAAGGCTGAGTTGAAAAAGTAGTAAATTTGACAATTTGCCTAAGTCAAATGTGTGTATGACGTGAATTGAGTGAATCGTAAGACTTTTTTGTGCTAATGTCGTTTTATTTGTGTTGATTCTACAGTATAGATCAATTTATAATCTGTTGAATTTACCAGCTGAAAAGTACGTACAGTACAAGCTGAAACTTTGGCAAATAATAAAATAACGCTTTCTTTTTTTATTATTAGATGATTTTTAGTTGGGGTACGGTCAAGGTAGATAAAAAAAATACAAATTTTAAAAAATGTATAATTTAAAAAAATTATCTGCCAACGTTTCGGCTTACATTGTAAGTTGCTGTCTGCATGTTTTTCAAATTGTTTTTAAAATCTTCAATATACTTTTTTCTTTTTTTTTTTTTGGATCTACCTTGACCGAACCCCAACTAAAATCATCTAATAATAATATCTAGGGTAAAAAAAAAAAAAAACTCTCCTTTTTCTTTTTTTATGAAAACATTTACCGAACCACAATTACTTCTTCAATCAATATCATTTATTTTATTTATCGGCTTTCTTCCTTTGTGATTCTCTAGTAGTTGTTCTTGTATGAATAAAAACATTTTGTGTGTTTCTTTATTTTTTGCTTCATAGTAGTTACACAATTTGTCACTGAAAATTATCAACTAGCATTTACTATATTCTACATTATCTTCTAGAATTCTTCATACTACCTTTTGTTTCCGAGCTCATCCCCTCCAGATTTGATAAGTTCCACACAAATATCCAAGGACATCCAAATCCTCTAGTCCTCTCCTTGGCATCCCACGTCCATCCCGACAACCCTCCCCGACGCCTCAAGAGGAGGTGGCCAAGGGACCTCCTACTCCAGTCAGTTTAGTATAATACCTAGGGAGTGAATGCACTGGCATTTTTCTCCCCCTCTCAATCCCTCCTTGACTCCCTGCCTAGTCTCCTTCTTATCCTAGGATAAGGAGAAGATGGGTGCCGGATAGTCTATCGCGGGTTAACCTGGGCTCCTCTCTGACGACGGGTTACGTCCCGGGATAGACGAGCAAGGACTCTTATCATGTACCCCATCAAAAAATTAAGTGTAAAAATGTACAGATAATTTTTTTTTTAATAAAGAGTTAATATATATTAAAAAAAAAAAATTCTTCATACACACAAAAACAGATAGCGAAAAACAACATAAGCTCCTGTTAGAATTGGGCCTGAGGATTGTTAATTCCCATTAGCTATAAATCCCAGAGAGTAAACTCTTTCTCTCTCGAGCTAATGAAGCTACCATGTCTTCCCTGCAGGTCTCCCAGACGAGACAACTTAATCTTGTATTTGTAGGAAGAAGACTGGAATTTTATTGTGACCTCTCCATGAAACATGGTGGTCACTGAACAATTCAGATTCTTGCAGGTTTTCATTCGAGCAGGTTCACATCTCGAACTTCATAAATGACTTAGATAAAAGGGCCACATTGTCTTTCCCATAATATATTCAAATGAACTTGAGCACTTTAACTTCAGATGCTCAACAAAAAAAAAATCTTAAGTTTAAGTATTAATATTGCAGTTAAAATAATTTTATAATAATAAAAATATGAAATTTGAATGTTATAATTAAAGTAACTCTTGTCACTAATATAATAAATGATAAAGTACATATTCTTTTATCTATTATTATTGAATTATATATTTATATCTTATTATTAGAGAGTATTGAAGGTAGAGGTTCACCAATATTCCACACCTTTCCTTCGAGAATTTAAATTATTGCCCCGTTTTTAGTCAATGAAAATCTCTAATTCCTCTATTTAGTTTAGCTTTCTGGGTCTTTGTGCAAAAGGGTGTTTTGAGGAGTATCGTACATCAATGGAATACGGGTGTTGTTTTTAATAGAAAAAGAAGAGATCTTCTAAACTTAAATGTTTTAAAATTTTGAAGTATCCATCGATTCTTTTTCCATGCCTGTTCTTGCCAAAAAATTGTTTTCAGCCGAGTTTTCGCGCATCCTTTTATTGGGCTGAATGAGAAAACTTATGTACGTTATCCATTTGGTCTTGGAAATGCCATCAGAGCTTTTTGACGAATATTCTATGCTTGATTTTGAACACTTAATCACGAGCCCACAAACTATGACTATAAATATAAGAATACTCAGAACTTCAGAATTGTAAAGCAAGAAATATTAACAGATACCAAGAATGCAGTTGACTTGCTTGGGGTTTGAAGGGAAAACTTGTACAGTTTTACGCAATTTAATTATAAAACAACACGTCATCTAGTTCTAGCCTCGGAAAGATAGAACATAAATATCAATGAATGATATTTATTGATACTGATATTTATTTATACAATCCATCCCTGGATCTCAGCGACCTATCGAGTTATTATGACATATTCCTTGTCTTGAATACATCTGTTCTCACCGAGACCTCAAATTTTGATGATTATACATATTTTTCTAGTTCACTTCAAAGAGCGACTAGTCTTGAATTTCTCTTTGTGTTGAATCATGATTGAGTTGACACTCAAGCAAGATTCTTAGGACATCTAAAACGCAGCTACTCTTTAGTTACTCGGTTTCAAAAGAGGACCAAATTGAGAAATTTTCGATATTTTTAGAGTCATGAAAAAATTGATTCTAAAGAATTTTTATAACAGTCAAATAATAAGGATGATATGTCAGAATGAACTGAGAAGGTTCACTTCTACCTTATTAGTGTGCCTGGGAGATACTATTTCTCACCCACCCTTGATCGTTAACGAAGCCTAAAGAAATCTGCTTAATTTTCGCATTTCGTCTTGAAATTTCAGTGGAACGGTTAGGGATACTGTATTCAACCCTTCATGTGATGTTGGGATACTCGATCAAGCTCAGCTACGCATTTTGGGAAGCTTTTTAGCGGGAAGGTGTGATTGTGGTCTCTATCTCCACAACGGCGGGCAATGTTATGAGTTTTGACGCGTAGCTCCTTGAAAGTGTGAGACTGTGGAGTATTCAGAGGAATCTGCTCAATTAATTTTTTTTAAAAATCTTTTCGAGGCCGGTGTTACCAATTAAATAACGTAAAACCATACAAGGCATTCCTGTCTTTAAACTACTACTTCAGCTTGTGACAGTATTTTTTATTAATCAGCCAGAGAAAATTTTAGCAAATGTATCTCCACATTATAGAAAACATTAAATATATTTATTGATCATTACCAATTCTCTTGGTTGTAATAGCATATTTCTTATTAGCTATCTATTATACAATAGAAAATAAGTCATTACTTGCTAAGTTTCATCCATTAATATTTGCTCCGTGAACATGGCTTGCAGAGCATTTTCATCCATTTTAATTAATTCCTGTCGTTTTAGAGCTGAAGAAGAATACTTGGCATAAAGTTTCTCCGAGTCACATTCCACCAATGCTCCCCTCAAGTATTCTCTTCTCCGCAGAAAGAGTTATCTTCAAACTGTTCCTTCCACCTTCTATATAAGAGCTTCTAACTTTCGCCATTGATTTGCCCAAAGCTGAGCCGTAATAAGGAGAACAAACACTTGCCATTTAACTAAATTGTATTTGACCTGAGCTTTTAAATACATATCAAGTGCATTAATTAAAAATAATTATTCAACAAAAGAAAACAATTTTATATATTTTTATTCTTCGAAGCGAAAAGATTTCTATTGGCATCCTTAGTGATTCGAAATTTCTTTAGGATCATTAGTTTAGTTCATTTACATCTGGAACTGTACCCGAAATTGTGAAGAGAAGATTTTAGTTCGTCTTAACTTAATATAATATTTAGTGTTATCAAAGACAGCGTCCTATTGCGGTAGGTTTTGAGGAATTCGATGAAACTCTTTTATCTTTTTATATTAGGGGATTAAAATTGTATTAATCGTAATAAATGCGATATTGCTTGCGTTTCAATTGTACAAATGTTAATGAAACAAAAATATGAAGGAAAATATTAAAATATATAAATAAGAGAGTTGGACAGTCCCCGCTTTTTCAAAATGATATTTATATGTATATATGTATTTTCTTTTTGCAAATTATTTTTCAGTTTTTGATGGAAATCGGTCACAGAACGACTTGACTAAAATCATCTAATAATAATATCTACGGTAAAAAAAAACTTTCCTTCAGAGCTATTGAACTTTCACTGATATAAATGATTAATTGTTGGATTGAGAGGTAAAGAATAGAAGAATCATTAAAACAATCGGTTTATCTCTCTTGCCACTAAAATCCATCCTGTCCAAGCCCTATGAAGATAAATGCGACATTTTAATGAGTCAAAGCACTCTACTTATCCGCCTTTTCCCTAAGAATTAATAACTGATAATCGATAACATAAAATCGATAGCTATACATGCCACTACGTCACTTATAATTACGTCATTTCCAATGACGTAAACTGTTGAATGACACATTGAATGTTATTGGGAGATTCCAATGACTCATTTAATTCTAACCTCTCATTTACGGCAGTAATACGAGGAAATATTTATCATTTCTATTATTTGTGTGGTGAAATGAAATGTATTGCATAAAGTAAAATTCTCATCTTATTACAATGAAGGAATATGCAAAAAAACTTTTTATAGTGCGATAAGAGAAGTGTAAATTTGTGAAATTGGACATCCACTAAGAAGTGAAGATAGAGGGTGGTGGGAGGCTACGCCTAGCTCCATTTCTGGCTTGATCGGAGTCTGACGTCACCAAGATGGAGCTACAGTAGTGCCCACTAACAGATCTGCACCTCGTCCTCCACTCCCAACATTTCTCACTATTTCCATTTATCAAGCCTCATTTATTTGCTTTTCAGGTACGTAACAATTCTTTTCCCATCTCTCTTCCCTACCAGATAAATATTTTCATCGAAATCCCTCTCTCTTGTGGCAAAACTCAACATTTTTAGATCAGATGGATTCTGTCATTGTTTATTTTAAGACAATTTATCTTGTTTTTGTCAGATTTGACCACTCTTTACTTCAATTAGACTGCTGAAAATACAATTGCTAAATTTTGAAGCCCTGCTCGAGTTGTAGCTTTGGGAACTTGAGTGGGCTTGTGTATTGATTTTTTAGCTCCATTTATTGTGAACACTTCACTGTAGAATTATCTTCTTACAATGTGTGACCCCTTATTTTTAATTGTAGGGCTTGCTTCATATTTGTTGCAGTACCTTTTAAAACAGTTTTTGATAGGGCTATGTTTATGTATGACTATGTAAACAGTATTCAAAGCTGTCAAGTAGAGTGCCTATTTTTTTTTTTTTCTAAAAAATGTATTTCCCTTCTTTATCTTTTTCTCCTTCCTCAGTTCAATGGGTTATTTAAATAAATTTTTACATTTGAGTACAAATAATTTTCCTTAGGAAGTTTATTTGCCAATTCATATATTTTATACTAAATGATTACCTATTAAGTATATTGCCAGTTTTACTATTTCTCTCTCAGTATAGGACATATATAATCACAATCATCACATAATTATCCATGATCATTTTATTTGTCAATAGGTGTGTCACTGCTACCAGCAGCCAAGTATTGAGAACTCAAATAAACTTCCAAGATTCAAGGTTTTAACCTTACTTATTGCAAACCATATTTTTGTTATAACTACTTTATATATGTTTTTTAAATATCACAGACCTTTTGCATTTTTTTAATTATGCAAAACTAAGTTGCAGTTTTAAGTTCAATTGAATTATTTAAGCTCATATTGAAATGAAAGCTTTTCTGAAAGCAAGAATAAAGGTACTTTTTCAGATAAATTGTCAGTTAAGAAATTAGTGGAGGAGGGTGGGCACCCCCTGCTAGTACCTCAGCTGAATGAAAATTGATTTAGTAATACTTCTTCATATAAGAGTTTAAGTTCATATATTGCTTAAAACTTTTTAATATTTTTTTAAAAGTCCTAAGTTAATTTAAAAGTAAGTAAAGTTTAATTAAAGAAACAATACTCAAAAAATTTTGTTTTTAGGCTAATAACCCCATAATAACAAATTTGGGGAGACTGTATGGATCCCAATCACTTTTCTCCAGGACATCCTAAATCCAGTCCGAGTGAGAGAATAACATCCTCTAAAATATTTACATATTTCTCAATATAATAATGACCTTATAACAACATACAATCTTTTTCACAAGAAGATTATTTGTCCATTAGAATAAATGAAAAAAGCGGAAATATGTTTATCTGTCAAAGTGTTGAATTGTCTGCTTCGGAATCCTTGGGGTGCATTAATGTTTCAAGAGGAATTAATAGGAAAGTCCACTTCTGAATTTTTCAAAAGGGCTGAGTGCGTTCTCCCACCGAGAATGGGAATGTGGCGACTTGAAATGACTTCTAAAAAAAACATGGAGATGCTGCGTAGATATTTATAAATGCTCACAACAGTATTGTCGAAAGTAGCTTTTAGCTCGTCCAGAATGGATTTAGGACTCAAAGTACTTCTAGTTCTTGTTTAACATTAAATATACACAATATATTTTTATAACTAATTACATAACCCTTGGAAGTAATTCCTATCAGATCTGAGTCGATTTGCTATAGGTACAAAAACAATGGAGAAGCCCTTGAAAAAAAAAAAAAAAAATCACAGATACTCCAAGTGTGAGGTTAAGAGGTAGAGTGTTGGACAAANTATATATATATATTGTCGAATTAAAGAAACAATGAGGGTGATAAGTTCATTGTAGAAAAATATATTTACTTCTACTTGGATATCTAATTCAGGGGAGATAAGTATTTCATTAGTTATAGCTCTTATTTATCATTTTGACCAATATATCCTTTAGTTTTATGTATGATATCTGAATTTAAGAAAAACATTAATATAAACCATTTTTGTGTTTCCTTTTAGTAACCATATCCTCTTCCCTTCCCATTTTCCTTGAAACTGTTAGATATTAGATATTGTATCTAATTAATTTAAAAATAAAATTATAACTTAGGAAAGCCATTCACTTTCCTTGCTTGTTTGTTATGACTACTATTTTCCTCTAACAATACTGATCAACTAATTATTCTTCATTTTAACAACGCTACAAAAAAGGAAACCCAAATGATTAAATTGTATCTGCCAGAACACTAGTCATACTTGAAATAATGTAAATTTATATAAAAATAAATCATTGATTGTTTGGCTCAGAACTAAATTGGTTGAGGTTTCACAGCTGCAACTGATTGCCTTGCTTCCTCAAAATAAAATAATGCTATGAAAATATTTTTGTCAAATTATTACCCAGGCTGTTCATTAGTCATATCATATTCTCATATCTTTTTTGATACTATTGCTAATAGTATTCATGGAGGATACTAGTGGGTGAGAGAGTGGACAGAATTTTGTCTATAAATGTGCTTATATATTAATTTAATCATTGTCGTGAAGACTATGGCTGAATATTTTAGTGGTTTTTAATGTTGATCTCTGTGCTGAGAGTTCATTAGACATTTTCATCTGATAATCAGAAGATTTATAAGAAGTATTTAGTTATCTCTAATGCATATAATTTTGTACTATTTGCTCTACTAAAAGTGATTCTTTTAAATTACATAAAACATGTGAAAAATCAAATTACACTTAAACACAGGTGGATCAATTTAGCATTCAGATACTTTGGTCAGTCTGCTGCTAGTGAAGTAAGTTTGAGTTTGTTTACTATTTTCAAGTTAAAAAAAAAAAAAATGAATAAAAAATAAAAACTAATATTTACAGCAATAATTTTAACAACTTAGTCAACTTATTCTTTTTTCTTTTCCTATGAGGTGTTCTTTTTTGAGATCTAATTTATAATTTTTTTTTTCTTCCATTCCTGTATAATAGCATGAAAGGTAGAAATTATATATTCCAGAAATTAAAGTTCTGAGTCTTCATCCCTAGTATATACTTTTAATTTAGAAATTTGAAAGATATTCAATTAAAAGTCCAAGATATGATATATTTTAATAAGCCTGTTAAGCCCCGGATAAAATAAATGTGTTTTACATTAAAAATAAGTGTATTTTGTAGAAGATAATTATATTTCTCTTGTGAATGTGAATAATAAGTTCACTCTTTAGCATTACTTGCCTTTTTCACTATACAGAGTTTGTTGAAAAACATTTCAGTTTGTTTGTTACAAATGCAGGCAATTTTATTAAAATGTAGTTAAAAAACAACAGATTTTTATTCTTTAGGAATAATAGAATTGAATTTTTTTTTTATTTTTTTTTATGGAATAACATTCCATTGAATTATCTATTGATTCTTACTCTTATGGAATAACATTCCATTGAAACTATTCAAACACTGATAAAGTTTATGGAGTTATCATAAAATAGATACAAACTTTTTATTATTTCAATTTTAGCAGGTTTTTGTTCGATTAAGTTGTATCTTGGTCATGCTGATAATCCTTTGTTGATAATGTCCTCTCTTAATAGTTTATCTCTTTCAATAAAATTTGAAATCAGTTTTTGATTTAACTCCTTCCATTGGCTATAATTATTTATAAAAATATATATGATAAATAAATGTTATAGAAGAAAAATTAAGATTTTCAACAGATTAGTCGAAATCAAGTTAGTATATGAGTGTTTCTATAGGGCACCCTTTTATTTTAACTGTCATACCTATTGACAAATTAAAAAAAAAAAAACTTGTCCCCTCATAACACTTGGTATTGCAAGGTTTTTACATTAAGAATTCTTAGTGGAACACAAGCCTTCACAACTGTCCAATTTTAAGTTGAGAAATAAATAAACCCTGAAGCACAGCCCCTGAGAACACTGAAGTGAAACTTAACACTCAGGTGAAGAATGGTGAAATTTTAGTTATTATTACAGGCTAGACCCTATATAGCTTACTACACATCAAATAACAAGAGAGATTTTTTTGAGCCTAGTGGCTCTAGTGTAGTAGTGTACTCCTTTTAAAATTTTCTTCTTTTCTTGAGCTCTTACTCATACGCACACCAATTGTAACAATGCTACGAACAAATACCTGAATTCCTCCCAGTGCTGTGCTTGGTAGTCTTTCTTTGACTAAAAAAGAATAGTTTTTCAAAGGCGAAACTCTAAAAGTGAAATTTGTAGAGCAGAATGTCTATGGACCACTATACACTAGTCACATATCCTCAAATATTTTTGCTCCAATAACCTTATATAGGAAGTATAGCTTCATATACCTAAAAGATCAATAAAACTTAAAAGTTCTCCCACAATTTTTTTTTCATGTTGTGGTTTTTTATTGGCCCTTTAGAGATAATGAGGGCCTAAGGCATGATAATTTCATTTCAATCATTCTGGATTGATCAAGTTTTTTTTGTTGGTTTTTTTGTATTTTTTTCTCAGTGACTTATCTCTAGAAAAGTTTGATTCAGCTGTTGGGAAAAATCAAAATAAGAAGTTGTTTTATGTGAATGCTTCTTTATAAATAAAGTATATTTATTTAAGCCATTTAATTTTGGTTATTAATTGGGAGCAATTATTTTTATTTAAAAATCTTATATATTCACACATTTACCATTTCTCTATTGACATCTTAGATCTCTGACATCTCAGATCTAAGGTTTATTTTTGTATTTTTTTTTTGTTTTGTTTTTTATTCTATTTATTTGACTTATTATTTTTTGAGTAAGTAAATGTGTTGAGATTATTTACTGCATTTCTTCTTTTATATCTATAAATTTTTTTATTTGCTTCTGTATTTAAGATCCCTGGTTCAATTCAGACTGAGTTAGTTTTTTTCATTATGAACTTCTTTATGAATTCCCTGGCTAGCTTCTGGTGTGTGGTCAGCACAGTGTTTGGTATTTTTTTCAAAATTAATATTGGTTTTTATTCATTAATACACTATAAATAGCTCAAGTTCATTTCAGTAAATATTGAAGATAATTAAATTTAATAAATTATCATTCGCTATGTTTAAAAACTTGTACTAACTTGTTTGAATTTAAAATAACAAAAATGATTGTTTAAAACAAAAAAAAAAATTAAATAAATAAATTTCCAGCGAAATATCATAAAGGTATTCTTCTTGGGAAAGGAAATACTGAAAGATGACTAATGGATATAGGAAGTGAGACAAGTAAAGAAATCCTAACTCATGGGGCCCAGATATAAGCCCAATCCAAACTACATGCCTATTTTGGGAGGCGAAGGCCTTGACTAGGCATGGTAGATGTTACCCATCTAGAATGCACTAGTTGAATAAGTGTCCATTGGTTAAATTTTTCTTTTTTTTTTTTAATTAAAAAAATTCTATGTAAGAAACTGATATAGTTTTTATAATGTTTATTAATTTATATGATTTAGAATCAACAACTGATGCCATTTTAATAATATTAAAATCTGATTAAGTAGGCTGGAAAAATAAAAACTCAGATTTTTTTCTACCTCTGTAAAATTTATTGGATATTTATGTAGCTAAAAATTAAAATAGATTATAAAAAAATATATATTCTTTGCAAAACTCAATGTAGCTGAATTCTTTACATTTTAATTTTCAATTACTAATTTCCATTTATTAATTTTGTGTTATTTATTATTTTGCCCTCAAAGAGAATGGTTACTATTGGATTGACTTAAATTAAAAATTCCTGTTATTGTTATTGAACGCTCTAAATTGACGTTAATATTTGACCATAATTGCATATTGACTGATAAAAAAAAAAAAAAATGTGTACACTTGTCTAGATTTGTTGTTGTTTTTTGTATTTTGCAGTAATATTTCAAGATTTTTTTTTAGTTGAAGTGTTTCTTTGCCAGTCATTTATTAATTATATATGCTTTGCTTTTATGTGACAGTTTATTATAAAATAAACTTTATCATTACGTTTCTTGCTATATTAATGAATTCTTCAAATTATGGCTTTTAGTTCACTTGGATGTTAAGTGCAGAAAAGTCATCTTCAACAGAGTGGTCTATACTTATTTATGTATTTCAATCTTTCTCCTATTATNCTACTTTATATATATATATATATATATATATAATGTTCCAAATGGTTATGATCTATCTCAAACTTCAATAGATACATAGTCTTTTCAAAGCAAGTCTAGTATGAAATTTGTTTGAAATTTATTTTACTCTCAATCTTGTTAAACGCTTCTTCATAATAATTTTTCAATTCTGATGAGTTTTCTTCTGGTTTGTCATTAGTCATAAGCTTCTCCCCCCCCCCTCTATTCACTCAATGCTCAGATTATCCTTTTCAATATCATATGTATATAGAGAAGGTATTAAGGGGGGGGGGGCACTTATTCTAAAATTTGGTCAGCAGTGGATAAATTTTAAGAAAGCCAGCTTGATGAGACTTGTACTTGTTAAGGTAAGGATAGTTTACTGTAGTTTCACAGCCAAGGATATCTTATCATCACTTTCCTGATTATTAGATAATTTTTTTTTGTTGGGGTTTGGTCAAGGTAGAATTTAAATAATGTGTATTTTTAATTATCTGCTGATGTTATGGCTTACATTGTAAGCCATTTTTAGGGCTTTTGAAATACAATGAAAATGGCTTACAAAGTAAGCTAAAACATTGCTGGATAACTAAAAAATATGCAATTTTTCAATTACTCTAATATAAATAAAATTTAGTAAATAAGGTTCTAATCTTGTATTTTTCTTTTATAGATTACTGCACTATTAGTGAATGCATTTTGAAACTCATGATTGAACTCTGTAATTCTTTGTGATTTTGGTAAGTTCTAGTATTTAGCTTATCATATAACATTGAAATTACCCTTATATTTTTGCTGTAATAATAATTTTCTTTTTCCAAGTTTAAGAGAGTGTTCCTTTGACTGTTAAGATTAATTTGTATAAATAAAATGATATACACAGTGTCGTGTGTTTGCACTGAAGCTTAAATACTGAATTTAGTTTAATTATTTAAAGAATTATTAGTTCTAAAGGGCTTGCAAACCAATCAAAGGTATTTATATATATATA
>KZ806960.1:313906-345263 GCA_000696205.2 Oncopeltus fasciatus | reverse complement strand
ATCCCACCTGTTCTTATATATATATATATATATATAATTGCGATAATACGGGGTACATGGATTATTTTTTGACCTGGTCATGAAGTGTTTCCAGATGAACTTGCCGTCGTCTTCCAGAAGTACCTGCTGCTTTCCTTCTCAAACGATTTAAGTCTTACTTTTTCCTTTTATTGGTTTATTTGTCTCATCAGGAAATAGATTTACATGGTATTTGGAAATTTACATGACATTGAAAGTTTAAATACATTATGTACTGCGCTGAGCAATACTTGAAATTGAACAATTGTTTTACACGAAATGATCGACTAAGTATCAAGATTGTTGTGCATAATGGATTATTTTTCGGATGTACTTGTAACATTTTCTTGTTTTCCGGTTGAGTAAAGAATACAAATTTGATGTTTGAGGACGTGCAATGTTTATATTGAATAAGGAACTTCCCAAGTATTCCTGTAGGGTTATTACGTGCTACCTTTAGAAGTGGCAGAGGATTCTTATTATAAGCTGCCTGAAATCCCGGATTTTAATGTAGCGATTTTCTCTGATCTAGGGGCAGAAATGTTTTCCTTCTCGTGATAAAACTCTACAATATTTTTGGCCGTACCATCTTCACTAATATACACTGTGAAAATAATCGGGAAACTGTGAGGAGTGGGAGTTAGCAGAAAGAAAATATTTCAAATTTATTATAAATGTAATTGTACATTAAATAATTGTAATGCCAAGGTATCAAAAGTAATTTTATACAATTCTTATACTTAATAATATTATTAGCAAATGTGTATTTGTATGAACCTTTGAATATTTAAAAAAATCGTGATTAAGAAATCATAGGACGATTTGCAATATTTTTTTATTAATTTGAAGTATGACCAAGTTTTTACAGAACTGTAAATTGATTTATAAAGATGTTTTTATTCAAAATAAAAATGTAAATAGCTTTTTGTTAATTAAAACAATAAGTTTAAAGTTTTTATTGTAGTCTTTAAACAATTAATGAGAGGGAATAGAATGAAAAATCTATTTGTCCCAGCCAGGAATCGAACTTGGATCTCCTGCTATCCGGGCCGGTGCATTTACCAGTTATGCTACCAGGACGCGATAGTTATCCCATTCAATTCCCTCTACACTAGCGAGAGCCTAACCCACGAGAAAGGCGAGAACTTCGTCTTGTACTCGAAGGAGCTGACATTGTCAAGCTATTTGTCGACTCTCGTCATTTACTTTATTTAATTTTTTCTTTATAAATATTTTATTTGGTTGTGGTATTTTATCCCACGTAAATTTTAAACAATTAATTAATTGGTGGAGATAACTAGCGCGTCCTGGTAGCATGACTAGTAAATGCACCGGCCAGGATAGCAGGAGATCCAGGTTCGATTCCTGGCTGGGACAGATTGATTTTTTATTCTATTCCCTGTCATTAAATGTTTAAAATTTACGTGGGATAAAATACCACAACCAAATAAAATATTTTTATTGTATTGACTCAATTTATTGTGCTATAACCAGTTAGTTCTTTATTTTATTTATTTTCGTGCTTTAATAATAATGTCTGATCCTGAGTAATCTTTCCGACGTTTGATGCAAATCTTGTTTAAAGTAATTGAACTTTTTATTGTTACGTTGGGTGTTAATGACCTTATATAAGACATACTTGGTTATTTTTGTTATTGTCATTGACTGACTTCTATGGCGAGGCAAACTATTGAGATACCTTAGTTGATTAGTGGGTGATTCTAGGAACGTGTACGTTTTACTTTGAAAACGCTGTAAGAATGGACGGGCCCCAGTACACAAACAGAACTACACAATGAAATCCTCCGAGAGAACGTTTGATCTAGCGCTATTTTTCCAGCTTCCTGAGTCCTGGTAGATCTCGCCTGGGATGTGGGAGACGACAGGCTTATGGATGTTAACAAGTCTGGACGTCCTGCCATCCACAGCCAATGGCGCCGCAGGGATTGATCCCCTCTCCTCAACCTCCCCACTCCTTGTTTATTCTGTTATCCCTAATTGTGAGGGAGACAGTCGCCCCCCCCACCCCCATGAAGTCGCCAATCACACTCCTGGCAGTATACCAACTCCTCTCTCTCTCTGTCCGTCCCTTTGTTTTTCATGGTTTTATATCTTCTTTTTTGTTGTTTCCATTTTCGTTATATTATCTCTGTATTTATTTTTATTTTTATTTTTTTTTTTTATGGTTCCTATATCTTTATCAATTATTTCTCTGCAAGATCCACCGCTTTCCTTGGAGATTGTGTTCTCACAGCTAATTGGATAAAGGGATGAAACTAGGTGTGCAGGAAATGGGGTTTGCTCCCTTATCGACCCAATCACGTACTGGCCGGTTCAAGCTAAAGAACAAATTACATTAGAAAAAAATTAATCTCCTCCAAAGGATCTCGCAGGAGCTATGTAAACTGAACAGATTCCTCGTATTTCAATAATGATGGACATAGATAAGTTTTTACGAGTAATTTAATCTTACTAGTTAAAGAATTTGGTAAGAGTAAAATAGGTATGTCACTTAGGCTAATCTTTTTTATCAATGTTTATTTTAACCAAAATTAATTCATTCTATGGTTTTTAATAGAACGCATATAAGGCGTTCTATTAAAAATATAAATATATTTATATGTGTAGCTGCCTTAGTGACATTCTTAAATATTATTCTTAGCATTCTAGTTTTTGTACAGGTTTTTGAGATGAGTATTAGAACATTAAATTATATGTTTGTTAAATTCTGTAATGCTTTCTAAAACAAAAAAAGCAAAAATATTGAAAAATACCGGCCGGATAGCAGGAGGTCCAGGTTCGATTCCTGGCGAGGACAGATAGATTTTTTTATTCTGTTCCCTCTCATTAAATTGTTAAAAAATATTGAAGATTTTTCAATATTTAATCCTTAACTCATGCTATCGATTACAGCCATTAACGAACTCACAGAATTGTTTGAAAAAATTAGCTTAAATCTTATTTTTAAAACATTGATAATGGTGAAGCGCGTACATAAATTATATAAGTTAAAAATTCAGAACGGAATATATCTTCAGCTTCTTCTGGTTGGATCAATAAAGAATTAAAGAAAATTTTGAAAAATGTAGTAATGTTATTAACGTAAACAACTGATTTCCTTACTGAACCTTTACCAATGTGTGTGCGTGCAAAGCGTATGTGTTGTTTGCGCGCGTGTGTTGTATGTGATTTTGAACAGTACTGTTCTAAAGAATTTTTCATTAGCTCCTCTTTTTTTTTCTGCTGCTAGTCAACTGGCTCTTTTTGATTAACGAACGATTGAATAATTTTTTTGTTTATCTATGTAATGCTCAATTTATTGCTAACGCTATTTTAAATGAATATCATATATAGTTTGGAACTTTAATATTTCAGAAGAAAATTTTTAAGTTATCGGATATTTAAATAGTTGACTACTTACTTATTACCTTTTTATTCAACTGATTTACAAGATTGATTATTTTCTTAGCTCTTAGTCCTATTGGATGCTAGTTTTAAAAAGTATGTATTATATAAAAAAATGTATAAGTTACTTTTTTAAAAATTTACTTATTTTCTCTATGGACCACTAATTTCATTTCGGTCTCGAGTAAAGCCAGGCAGAGTTGAATCCATTTAAAAAATTTAAGTTTATGCAACCCGCACGACCAAACTGTGTTGTGGGTCTTGCCTAGATTATTCCCTAAGCGGTTATCACCTTTGTCGTCCGATTGCGCAGACTGGTTCATAAATAAAGCAAAAGTGAATTATGACTATGATAAGGAGTTATTTATGGAACAGATAGTGACTTGTAAGAGTAACTTGTTCTTTTCCTGAATGATCCTTGTTCCGTCCCCCATATTTAGACTGTTTTGGGTATTGGTTCGCTTTTCTACAGTTGTTTAAATTAATACTCTTTTGTTTCAATGTATGTGGTTTTAATGTATCACGTATTTTAAACATAGAAAACACTTTATACATAAGTGTTAGTACACTTACAGATAATTATAGAATTTATAATGGTACATGGAAGTCTCTGAGTGCTTGTCATCCTTTAGCGCCATTCTGTTGCTACTGATAGTAATTTATTGAACTCTTGCAGTGCTCTATCCAATTTCCATATGACAGAATTCAGACTTTAATTCATTGATTTTACATGTTAAAATATAAGAGAAAGTGCGATTGTTCTCTGTGAGACTGAATGTCGAGGCTCTGCAAATCGTCGTATCGGGATGTTGTAGGGTGGAGGAGGAAGTAAGGGAGAGGGAATGATTGGGGGAGGGATAATAAAGGCGGGAGAGAAAAACATAAAGAAAGGTGGGGAGAGGGTAGCAAGTTGCTTGTGGTGGTAGACAGAAGTGTGTGTGTGTGAGAGAGAGCGAGAGAGAGAAGAGATAGCGTGGGAGGGGGCGCCTCTGTGGCGGGTAGGAAGTGCTCTCGTGCCGACATGTTTGTCACTACGGGGGGTGAAAGGGCGCGTGCGCGAGGGGTTGGCCGAGGGTGAAGAGCAAGGGACCCAGTCTGCCTCCGCTCCCATGGCCGGCTCACATCTCTGCCGCCTCTCCTCTCGTTGCTGTTGCAGGACTCTGCTTCTAGCCCGACGCCTTCCTCCGGTCAGTATGTCCTCTTCATATACTTACAAGTATATGTGTATATATATACATATACATATACATACATACACACATCTTGGGCCTTGTGAATTATTATTTTTCACTTCCTTTATGATGTAGTAAAACTTTTTCAAATATTAACAACTTGGTCAATCTTGTTGAATGAATTGCTTTCCTTAGCCCTATAAATTTAAAGTCCATATAAAGGGCTCAATCCAATAAATACCCCTGGCTCTTGCGGCAAATGGGTAGTCCTGAATTCTAGAACTCATTTAAAAGTCCTCTTACGATTATTCTTAATTAGGAGGTAAGTCTAAATATAATCACGATAAAGTAAAAGGTAGTTATGTCTTATAGAAGTAGAAGCTCTTTTATTTATAATCACCATCTACTTTCTAACAAGAACTATTTTCCTTTAATATAAATCTATCTTCTGAGGATCATGAGAAAATAATTCCTTGACTCGCATAATTTGAAGACAGAGTCTTATTCATTTACTATTATTTTTGAGTCCCGTATTAAAGTGAGGTTAAATTTCAAATGGATTTGAAAATATATGTACAGCTTCATAGAACCAAGCAATATTTCTCTGTATGTGTGTGTATGTGAGTGCATTCTTTTTATGATCACCTGCTAGATTGGTGCCCTAAGTGGGTGTAAAAGAGATAGAATTGTTTTGTTTACTCCAAATGCTGTTGACAGCCACAAGCCATCTCACAGTTTTCTGAGTACACTTTCCTAAGTATCCCACTTCTTTTTCAAGGAATCTCTTTAAAATTCTTATTTTGTAGGACTCCATTTTATTTCGTATCTATATATTCCAGGATTATTTGAAGCAACTTAACAAGAGAATGATACTCTTTTATTAAAACATTCATTTACCATTTTTATCTATAGAATTTTGTAATGGATTTTTATTTTTAATTGTATCTCTCTCAGATCAAAGGTGGTAGTGTATCCAGATTTACAGACATAGTTACAAAACTTTAAAAATTTCTGTCTAGGTAATCACAAGATTTTATTTTTTGTTAGTAGTTTTTCTACTGGTTACTTTGTAAGATAATAAAGTTTAACTGTCAAAGAATTTGTATTACTGAATTAATGGGAAAATTATTGAATGGCTTTAAGCGGCTCAATTCTGTAAAGAATTCCACATAAAGTATCCAAGTTCGCAATGAAAATTATTTGTAATCTTCAGACAGCTCCATTATCTGTTTACTGAATGACAAAGTTTAATGATTTATATTATATTTTTTTATGCTTAATTTGCTGTTTTTCTTCTGTACATCCTTTCTAATTAGACTCGCTGAATAAGGTATATGCTGTGTACCTCTTGTTTTATCACCCATACCACGAAGACATGTTTTTCAGAGGGATCGCTCATTAAATGTATTTAAATTTAGTTCGATTAGCATTTTTCTAGGAAGCATGATTCGGCTTTTGAATTAGAAACTAGTTTTGTATTATTCAAAAATAAGTGTCTTCCTTCCTTTATCTTCCTGTTTTTCAGTCGGATCAGCTTGGTGTTACTGTAGGGATTTGCATGACTTGCAATTGGTTATAAAAATTTATTTTCCATGAAAATGCCCGCTTACCTCTCCTGGACACCTTGAGAACTTATTATTTTTCTAATTTAAAAAAAAAAAAAAAGAAAATAAAATAAAAGAAAAAAGCGGGCGTTCCACAGGGAAGTGTGCTCGGACCCATCCTTTTCATCCTGTACACTGCGGACTTACCCACCCACCCTAATACCCTCCTGGCCCTCTATAATGAAGAAAAGGCGATCCTCTCTTCCCATCCAGATTTCAAAACTGATTCCAGTATTTTATAGAACCACCTTCATAACAAGCTTCCATTTCATCTTAACCCATTTGCCCTATCCCTGTCGTCGGACTCCAATCCCTACAATCCTCCTCGACGACTAAAACGATGATGGTCTCGCGACCTCTTGGCTTTGATATGTAATTCTACAGTATGTGGGGTCAATGGAACCCTTCTTCCTGCAAATTGACATTTAATTTTATTACATGTAACTAACATAAAATTACAAAGTGTTTTATAAACAGGATGAGATGAATAGAGATTTTGTATTATAAAAAAAAATATATGTCAGATCTCCATCCAGAATATCTTAAATAGTTATTAAGTAGTTAAGTTATTAAATTTTATGTCTGCTATGATATTTTGATATTACTTATTGTTTAAATAAATCAAACTTATAAAATTCATGGCTTAGTTAACCCCAAAAATGCGAAAATAAAAAATGAGATGAGCATTATTGTTATCAAATGTATTCAATTCTTGAATAAGAAAACATCTCTGTATACAAAAATGTAATTAATCGGTGAAAGTTTTTATTTTTTTACCTGTTTAGGAAGAGATTTTAGACAAATTTTCGCTGTCATAATTGAAAATAATTAAATGAAACTTATTAGTTCGAAAATTAATTTTAGACTTATATTTACGTGCCATTCATTTTCTATGTAGTACACATAACAGACGAATTGATCCTTGAGTCTCCTGTCGATGCCTGGGAAAGCCGACTAGTAAAGGTCGCTGCCAAAGTATTAATTTAGTAAGTCTCTGCTAAGAAGTGGAGGAAGGGATCTCCACAAGTAACTTAGCGGGACTTAGCGAGTTATGGACTTAGAGAATGACTTTAATCAACAAGGCTTGCTACTTGCTGCCTTTCTCACCCCTCCCCCCCCTCCGGATATACTTACTAATTGTCTGTTCTTCTCGCGTTTGTACCTCTCTGCTGCTTCCTCCTTAAGTAATAGTCTCGTTCGGTTCTCTACCGGTCACTGGATCAGAACGGTAGTGGAACTGTTCGGTCGATTCGTGTCTGGGTCAGAAGACCTGAAAACTTCCTACTCCATTTATTCATTTTGGCGTTTCAGAAGATTTTCTTCGAGGAAATTTTTTATTCGTGTTGCTGCTGGTCACATATTTAAAAAAAAAATTTCTCTTATCCTCAAAAAAATGTTATTTTAAAAGTAAAACACACACAAATAAATGTATTGTATAAATATATATTCTTACATTAAAATGGTAGCCTAACCATCTTTCTAAGTAACCTTAATTACTTACTTATATGTCTGTCAATCTAAAATGTGAAAGATAGGTGGAAGGATAGTTTTAAGAGTGAGGGGTCTCGTTCCAGCAGACTGTTAGGGAACCTCTCATCCTTTTCTTTTTTCCGTCTGCTTGGGGATTCTATTACTTGTTGTGCCCTTCCTTAAAATGCTCCCTTTATTTGCCTCTCCATTGGCCACTGCCCTTGAGGGCAGAGGTCATAAGATGAAGATTTCACTTATGAGCAGTTAAAGCCTCTTACATCTTAAGAAATAAGTTATTTCGATGTACGTATTGTTATATGGATTTACCACCGCCTCTGCGCATCACAGCCCCTCTACATCGTCTCTTTCTTTCTAACACAAACTAGCTCTCATTATTTCTGCCTGTCTTTCTCTTCTCTGAGAGACAGTTCTTCCCTGTATATACCTGTTAATCTTGAGATTTGTTATTTAAGTAACGGTTCGTAGTCGAACAATCAAATTTTGATTTTAAATCAGCTTAACTGTCTGATTGAATGGCCCTTGTGGGCTTACTACGGACCTACCATAAAACGTATCCGACCTCTTCCAATTCCTTTTCCATCGCATGGGGGTGAAAAAAACATGATGTTGCAACATTCTGCGAGTGACAGTTTTTTTCACTTAGTGGCAGTTTTTAACATTTAATTTATTAATTTATATGTATATATNGCCTCATGGAATCGAGGGCCGCGAGGCGAAGAGTCGTCCCTATATTGCTGAGCTGGAAGGGGATCTGGTTGAAGGAGTCTGCCGATGTACTTCGAGGACTTGGACTGCCGGCGAGGGCTCTAGACTGGATCTCCCAGCGAGTCTTGAGGGGCGGCTGCATGAACTTCGCGACCTTCAGGAGGGGACATGCTGCCGGACGTGCCTCTGCGACTGCAGCGACGTTGGGTGTCCGCGTCTGAGGTCTTGAGGAAGTTTGTGGTTGCTTGTGTCTAATGGTTATACAATTAATTATTTTTGTTCTTGTTTGGTTTGTTTGTTTTTATAATTTTATTGTAACAGTTTCAGTATTTATGTATTTGTCCTTTTCTTTTTTTTTATTATTATTATTATTTATCATTAATAAAATAAAAGTATTTTATCAATTTTATTTTGTACGCAGGTGTGGGGTCTGGTGTACACACTCACAGATACGTAAGTTTCATCAAGTTCCTGTAAGAACTAACATCACTTTGACATAATCGTTAATGATTAAATGTATACTCGTGTGAATGCAACGTGTGTGTGTATTTTTACTGTGTGGATGCATTTATTCACATTTCTCTTGGAATGGTGTTTCGTCTCTCTCTCTCTCACTAGATTTTAATTAATAATTTTATTGTTTGTTAATTTATTACCCTGTAATAATCCCTACTTTTCTGATAAATTATTTATATTTCTTCAATGTTCATATTTTTTTCTTTCATTTGTCTTTATTACAGAAGACATTTAAATCTTATTCTATTTAAAATCTTATGTATTTTTCTTCTTATACACTAGTTCTTTATATTAACCCTGTGACCATTTGCATAATTATAATAACAGTATATTAATCTATACTGTTGTTATAATTATGCAATCTATTACGTCAAGTAGTGTTTTCTTTTACAAACCCGTGAAATCTTTCAACCTATGTAACCAATGGCGCAGATGAGTTCGGTTCTCCTAAGCCTGGCGCTGTGTGTTCGAGTCCTACTGGAGACAGGCTTTTTTAGATGCCTGAAATCCTACCAGTTTACGGGTTAAATAATCTGGTTTTTTTCTCACTCCTTTGCCCTGAGCGGTAGAATATGAAGTAAAGAAGAAAAAAGCGCTCCTTCTATCAATCACTTTTCAGCTTAACGATGTGTTCTTCATTCCTGATGTGCACAACTAAAAGGATAAGCGTTGTCTGCCAATGTTTTACTGAAAACGAATGTGTTCTTGCTGAAGTCCTTTCATACATTTTCAATTGTTCCGTCTTATTAGATCAATCGGGTACGTTTTCCTCCGGGATTTCTTCGAGAACTTCCAGAAGCATCCTGTCTGAAGATGTTCGTTTATAATCAGGATATCATATTTCGACTGAGACGATTAATACTATCATTTTCTACAAAGCTCAAAATAAGTATAATTGAAAATTAAGTATACATGAAATAACTGCATATTGATGAACGTCTCTCAATGAATATATTATTACATGAACCTTTCAATTATCTCCTTCCCAATTATCTTCCAATTCTTACAGAAGGAGACCTACATTTAATTGATGGTATAAGAGTGACACACGTGGCGAACAAGATCTCATTACTAGTCAAAGGGAGTGGGGTTTGGTATATTTATTAATTACAGATTGGGGGCACCTTCATCAAGGGTTCATTGTGGGTGGGCGTCAGTTACCCCTTACTGATTGCTACCTGTGACGCAGGGGCAGCTTTCGCGACATGGGCAACAGCTCACTTCTTCATTTGCTACTGAAATTATCCTCTCATATGCAACTATGAATTTTAAGTACAAGTGATTTGGGAAAGTTCTAGTTACTCGATTTCGCTTAACTCTGTGTTCCTAGTGACAGTCCTCATAGAGAATGCCTCAGTCGGTAATCAAAAGCCGCTGCTGTCTTTTATTTCCAGTGAATCTCACGAGCATTTTTTTTTTTTTTTTTTTTTGGTGTATAGTTAATCCCTGACAAAATAACAAAATATTTTTCTGGTGTTCTAATGGAAATCAAGTATATAAGAACTATACACTCAATTGTTTCGACGAAATTCGAGTTTACCCCTAAGAGAATCAAGCATTCCTTGAGTTCTCATACCTTATATTCTCCGTCTTCATTGGATTCTGTACATCCTCTCTCGTTGGCGAGCGCTTTCGGACACTGTCCATCTTCTGGCCGAATACATACGTTCACTGTCACGGTCCGTATTCAACAGACGGAAGTATAATTCTATTCTTCTGGAATCCAGTCTTCTTGTCATCTCAAGGACTTCAGTACTGACTCCCGCTAGTGTCGCCATGGTGGGTATACTCCCATTTCTTATAAATATCAAACATTTTGATAAATCAAAAACTCGAGAAACACTGTCTAAGAAGAAGAGAGATAGTCAAAGTCGTGCTTCGGGGGGGGTGCATATAGGTTTTTGTTTTTAAATATTTCTTTATTTTTAACATATATTATTACTTTCATAGTAATATTTATACATGTAATATTAATACTTTTTTATGGTATTAATATTACGTGTATAAATATTATTTTAGTTCTTGCATACATCGATTTATTATCAATTTACCAACTATTTAAATTTTACATGAGTTATTTCATTTGATACTGCTTATCTCTTATTGTGTAAAAATATCAATGGAGCACCTTTCAATAAACCATGTTACTTTTACTTCCAATTGTATGTCGTATAGCAATAGAAGTTTAAGGTAATGCCACCAAACTTGTTCCCGTGACAACCCTTTTGGCCAGGTAATATCTGAATAATATTTTGGCTCATATATCCTTAAAAATAACTTATAGGCTCCACTTGAAAATGTGTCTTCTCTCAAATCCATCTCTTAAATTTCTCCACTTCTGTTATATGATAACCATCTAGATATAAGAAGGTTAACAATTCTCACTCACTCATATAGTGTTGGCAGTTGAATGACTGGAGCAGAGTAGAGGCCGAGACATAATTCTCTCAGCCAGCATTCCCAGAGACAAATAGGTTTGTAACTTCATGGCAAGGAGTACAAAGGAATCCCTCGTTGTCGCATGACTCATCTGACTGGAATGTGACCTACAGGCAAGAGATAAGATAAAACATGTACAAAGCTTTTTTGTAAATAGGAGTTGGTGCATTATAAAAATGTATTAATGCCCTTGGTACCTATTATATCTCTGCCCCAACTAGATATCTATTTAACATGAGAGGGGATGTTGAAACTTAAGGTACTCGATTCCTATTCGACATAACAATAATATGTTTTGATGAAAACTTAAATAGGCCTAACATTCTACCAGGAACGTTTGATATAGATGATGATGAAAGTGTGCGAGAGCTGCATAACTTAAGCAGGTTTCATAAAAAATGATTATAAATAAAAGTACGTGGGAATTTAATTCCCATATGGCAGAGAACAATGACCATAAAGGATATATTCCCAAACCCAACAGTTGCTCTAGACTGGCCGCAAAGATTGAATGAGAAAAGCGCTTACCTATCGTTCGGGAATTCCCTCCACTAGAGTTTTTCGTAAAAATATTGAACATGAACGCTTAAAAATTATATTTTAGTTCTATTGTGTTTTATAAACTTTATAGTAAGTTAAATAATTAATAATGAAGATATTAAGATTATAAATTTTGGTTTCTCTCTAAACCCCAGTCCCCTTTTTCTTCATACGATTACAACCAAGAGTGAATTCCCTAATTGGTTTGCTATGGAAAGCTTAAATACCGAACTAGATTTCTAAATTTAAAAAAATATAATTATGTTAAATTTATGTCGTGTGTATAATTTTGTTAAAATTTCACCCAATACTAGAAATTATTTACTTAATTTTCTTTCTTTCTTTTACTCATTACTGCTGTCAGTTACTACGGTCATGTCGATTCATATCATGAAATGAATATGGTTATGAGGCCTTGATTGTCTCCATTTTACCTGCATTTCAAGAGGCTACCCTTGCCTTATTTGAAATCTTAAAAGTTTCATAATTAACGAATGGCATGACAAAGGAAAGAGACGTTTTGTTCTTACACGCTCGGAACTTAGAAATTGTTTCACTAGGAGCGTTAGTCGTAAATTTAGTTAGTCTTGTTAAGTGGGACGAAGACACTCGTTATTGTTAGGCCATATACTGGCCAGATGAAACAGTGTTGGAGGTTACTTTCCGTTTTTATGAAATATATCCGTTGACCTGCTTAGATTTGAGTGGGATGTGGCTACACTGGTATTTTCCCAATGTGACACACAACCAACCCGAGTAGGTTATTTGTAACCTTCTTGCCTTTCAAATTTTTACCTTAAAATACTCAAAGTTAGATCCATGAATAAGACATCCTCTCTCGTGCCTCCCTGGATGGATCACGAGCTAGTTCTGTATTACCATTTTTATGATTGACATCATTTTAAATAGACACTTGTTTATTTCATTGCCTTTAGCTAATTCATCTGGTTACTTGTATTCATGTTATTTATAAATGTGAGTTAGCAAGTGAGTGTTGCTTTAAGATTACGTCAACTTACTAGTAGGAGGATTTTTTCCTTTCCCTGAAGTCTTGGGGTAAAATTCACTCATAAGTGACATTTAATTCTCAGTAGTTTCATAAAGGCAGGTTACAACCAATGTAACGAGGCAAAAATCATGCATTTTTTGCCATTTTATTGACAATATTTGGTTTTGCACGTTAATTTTAAAGCCACTTATGTACAAATTTTGATTGTAACATTTTATTGAAGTACATTGTTACAAAATACGTGACTTTCTCAAGGAAAGAAAAGCGTAAAAATATGAAGTAATAAAGTTGTTTTTTTTAACATAGTCTCGGATTGAACTTGCTTATGGGAAAAGAAGAAAATTAAAAAATAATCAATTATTTTTCCATGTTTTTTTTGCTGAGCTTTCGCGCATCTTGTGAAGGCTTCTTCAAGACTTAATAGAGAATGAGCCCATCTCTGTCTTTATTCAATCCTGAAGAAGCCTTCACAGGATTCGCGAAAGTTTAGGAAAAAAAAACACTTTTTCGACACTGACAAGCATGGAAGAAGAAAATGAAAATGAAAACATTTTGCTTTGGTCTAAACTTGTCTTTACAGTGAAAGTACGTCTTTCCTTAGCTATATTGTTCGACTATTTATGGGTGTTGATTGGTGACGTCTCAGTACTCCCTCAGAGTTTCTCAAAGTAGAGTCATTTGCTATTTTTACTTCTGTGGTCTTCGTTCACTGCATGGAACGAAGACCACACTTCTGAATCTTAAAGGACTCTTTATATTCTTATCTCGGGGATGTTAGATGTCTGGAGGGATAGAAAGGGTCTTTCAGTATTCATCTTGATAGCAGGTCTTCCTATAGTGTTCGGATTGCAGAATAATTTAGCCAGTTATTCATCCCACCCAGACCCAGATAGGAGCATACTTTAAAGAATCACCTTGATTTGTTGGAGCACAAATATACTACAAAATGTATGGGGGCAAAAAGGCATTTGACAGGAGAGAAATAACCCGAGGTGGGTGAGTGTAACCTTCTCTCTGTTGTAATGACTTACAAATTTCACTAGAGGTGAGTTCACAATATAGAAAACGTTACTTCAGTTTTGGGTTAGTAAATAAAATTAAATAGCTCAACCAATGCAGGTACACCGCTCATTTGTGTATAGTTTTTCGTTTAAAAGGCTTTTTTATTAAGGTCACAGTTGAATCTTTCCCTTATGATTAATATGTACAAGTTGGCTCTTACCGCACGGCTTACGGTAGACAGGCTTTTATTTTTAACCTTATTTTTGTATTATACTTTTTCCTTTATACTTTCTTAAAGTTTAAAATTCCAAACCTCGGCAGGATTATTTAATTATTTTAATTTTTTTAAGTTGGATTATATTTTATTAAAAATAAATAATACTAGATATGTCCTTCACGCAGTAGCATTTTTTTTTATGAAACTAGAGAGAGAGAGAGAGAGAGCGCAATAAGTGGCAAAGGAAAGTCCACTAAAGTGTGCTCTCAACTGACCGGGAATGAAGATAAATTTCGTTCTTAATGAGCTTTCTCGTAATAAAAATATCATTGAATATAAATTTAAGGAAATTATATTTTTATCCCTACTCTGTTTGAGACATTTTCCCCGAAAATTACGTTACAACGGTGGATATCAATATCTCCGTTCCACCCCCCTCTCCCTCACCTTATTTTAAACAAAAATAAATTCATTCAAAAGTTAGCAATAATAAACCTTAATACGGGATCCGTACGGGTCTCGCAATCCTGACGCCGCGGGTTCAAATCCCGCCTAGGTCAATCTTTTATTTATAATATAGAAGGTTGTCCTGAGCCATGGGTGTTTAAAATGGGGTGGCAACCTGTAGATAGCCCCTCCCTCCAATGACCCTANTATATATATATATATATATATATATATATAAGGCATTTCCTCAGCCTCGCAGTAGTAAAGAAGTGATTTCGCTTTTGTATTCCTTGCTCTTGGTAGCAATCATGAAAAATAATTTAGTGATTTCACTCTTATCTTCTACACTATTAGTAGCAATCAAGAGAAATGTCCTAACATTCATGTAAATTGGGAATAAGTACACTAAAAGTAAAGCGGGTGTTAAGATGAAGAGTGATATCTCTATAATATCATTGGAAAAAAAAAAAATTATTTTTTTACGTGTCATGGACTCAACGTGAATAGTTTAATTTCCTTAGAGGAAATATGCTAATAAATTATCTTTTATTTTATTTAGAATTTTTTAAGAGACTGCAATTTGACTTACTCAATAGGGTCTGATTTTAGGAAGGTTTCCTGGATAGTAGGTTATTTTATTGATGGAACGAAGGGAAATGACGACTTATGTAAACTAAAGTTAGCTCAAGCGTCGCAGTCACATTATTAAATTTATTCCTTAGTTGTTCACTTTTTCATGTTATGGAAAATAAATGTTAGCAAATTAAGTTTTACACCTATTACATTCTATCTACTTTTTGGTAACTCAAATAACATATTAAGATTGATTTTTAATCCCTACTAAATCCCTCCTCTTCTTCGCATCCGATTTCGACCAAAAACGAATATATATCTTAAAAAAAAAAAAAAAAAAACCTTAATACCGAATTTTGTTTCTATATCTTAAAAATTAGTGGGCCCGCACAATACCTGAAATAACATTCTTTAATATGTTCATAGTATGCGCTTTTTATGTTTGTTTTTTTTATGTAAATTTTATTCGTAGCTCTGTTTAGCGATGCTTTGAAGATTTTAAATTTTGTTCTTCCTCTAAGTCCCCTCTTCCTCTCAACAGATTCCAGCCATTCACGAACTAATCAAACTTTTAGTTTGTAAAAAGAAGCTTAAATACCTCATTCGTTTTTATTATTTTGTTAATTACGCACACTTGAGTTAGCTGTAAAAATAAAATTTTAAACAGGCCATACTTCCTGTTTCTACTACGTGAGACCGATTAAGAGTTTTTGAAATTGTTTAAACGTCATGTCATGCTACTTAAGCAGATAGTTCGATTTGCCTTTCGGAAATCTAATAATAATTATAATTTTTGTAGTTTAAATACCAGATAGTCGTTCATATACGCCATAAATATCTTCGTCCGCAAATTTGAGGTAGTTTGTGCTTTCATTATAATGCACATTTCTCTACATGGCTAAAAATGACTTAGAGCAGATACGGGGACGAAAACGTGGCTTCGATATTTTTTGGCTAGTGTTGTTTTATTTGTCGTCATTGGCAGCCCTGCTCGTCCCAACAGGTCGATTCACTCGCTCGCGAAAAGTTGTTTTTGTTCAGATTTCCCCTAAGGAAATCAGGCGATTCTCGTTGTTGCCATGATTTTTGAATATTTTCTTCAGGTCTTCATTAATTCTTAGATTAAGGTTAAAATATGGGCCGTTCAAAATTTCGTATATAATATTTCTATCCCCATTCTAGTCCCCTTTACTTTCGGGGCAAAGAAACACAAATTCAGTATTGGACATTTTTGACGCTAGGTTTAGTTAATTAATTTCGGAAATCGACTGAGATGTACTGTAGGTCATGAAAGGGTAAGGTTTTTTTTTTTTTTTTTTTTAACATACTGTATTGAGTATTGATAAGGATTTTGCTGAGTAGTGTTGGAAAAAATATCTCATGAAAACAAGGTTTTCTAAAATGTTTACTTTGTTATAAATATCCTATTGTGTAATTAAGAATGTAGATATTTAGCTGTAGAATTTACTATTTATTTATACATATTTGCTAACTTTTGCATATATTCTACTGAATAACCATATTTTTTTTCNAAAATTAAAAATAATAATAATAGGTGTAAAATGTTATTTACCTATTTTTTTATACAAACCGCATTTTATTGAAGACAGGTGAGTGTTTTCCTATTCTTCACTTATGCTCAACTTAGAGAGAACCTTAGCAAGCTTATCTTATCTGACATTCTTAAAGGAAACTTTTTTTTATAACCTTTATTTACATATTACATTCTGTTAAAAATAAATAAAAACATTTTATAATTTGATTACAGTGAATAATAATAAAAAAAATTACATTAATGAAAGTCACATGAGGAAGAATGTCGCTTCGGCGGTACATAAACTAAATTGGAAGAAGGTGACCAGTGACACCACTCTCAAATTTCACAATTTCAGGGAAGTCTTTTTTCTGAAGTTGGAAATTAACTTGAATGCATTTTGCTTCATTGATTTTATTCTCCATTTGCCACACCATTGTTTGATTTTTTCGAGGTTATCTTGTAGGTTTTTAGAAGCAGTTTTAGGATCGGTATGGGAGGATAGGATAGTTTTGTCGTCCGCAAATAGAGTTAAGAGGGTACTTGGATGGGTAGAGTTGTCAGCAGTGTACAGGATGAATAGGATAGGTCCAAGCACACTACCTTGAGGAACTTCTGCTTCCACTTGGTAGAAATCGGAGTAATCTAATCCTTGCCGAACAAAGCTTTTTTAATAAACAAAAAACCTTATCTTACGGTCTCATAAGCTTATATGTTCATAAGATTATTATAATTTATTTTTACAACTTGAACTATTTCATTCATGCCTTCTTTTATCTTCTTCCAAGCTTATTTAGGGATAAATGGGGAATGAAAGGAAGTTTTGCCCGTAGTATGTTTCTTACCTCCCTCATACCTGATTGGGTCTAAGTCTTCCCATTGCTTGGTTCATTGGAGTATCTGTTCCCAAGAGGTGTTTTTCCGGTTGTTACTTTAATTTCTGGTAGCTCCGAACATACTGGCCTGGTGATACTGTTACTTTGATGACACTTTATTGATCTGAAGACATGGCCGAAACTCAAATAAATAGTTCCTGTATCTTTTTAATAGTATTTGTCTCAGTCCAGCTATAACAAAGTGCAAATTTTTACTCATATATGCTGCTCTTCTTCTCTTTTTAACATTAACAAATTGTTTTTAAGTTTTTACAGAATTTTATTGCTTTTCTGTGGTCATGTATGTAGAAAAAAATTAATTTTCTTGTAACAGAGATGACTGCAGTATGATTTAATCTCATTGACTTTAATTTCATGTTGAACCCACTCTACTTTAACAATATTTAGCCTCAAGAATAATTTGTCCTCTATAAAATGAAATTATCTTTTTGTAAAATACAACAACATATCCATTTAGGCATTTCTAGGAAGGTGTAGCTGTTACTATCTTCTTTACTCTTAAACATTCGGTAGTGTGCATGCTTTGCTCTGTTTAGATCGTGCTCTGCATTTAAATGAAATTTAATACATTACAAGGTTGTTAGTGATCTAATTCTTTGTATATTATACCATTAGAGCATTGTGCAGGTTTACAGAAAAAATAGTGAACTGTGCTCAGTAATTGTAATTGCTGTAAAAAATACAGGGAGGATAGACAACTAAGTAGTCCAGTGACTATGGCTAGCCTGTTCATTCCAGACTGTTGTCATCTACTTAAAGATACATTTTAATATTATTGCACTTAATAAATTGTAAATTATAATGGAAGATATAAAGGAATGCTACTAAAACTGACATCGGAAGTTAATGACATAAAAAGTGAAATTTTAACTGACAGAATGGAGATTACAAATATAAATAAGCGTACTGCACCAATTGTTAGTTCTACTAAAATATGCCTAAATGAAATTAAATTATATTATATTCTGTTAAAAATAAATAAAAACATTTTGTAATTTGATAGCAATGTATAATATAAAATAAATTAAATTAATGAAAGTCACATGAGAAGAGGAGGTGACCAGTGTCACCACTCTCAAATGACGTAATAGTAGAAAAAATTTATTATTATTTGGATTGAAAGAAGGATATAAAGAAAGCAGGTCTTCACTGGTTCTTAAAGTGTTGGATGTGTTTAAATTAGCTTAAAAACAGTTAAATATTCATGATACTTGATGATTGTTTTAGAATTGGCAAAACAACTAATAAAATTAGGCCGGTAATTATTAAATCCAATTGCTTCTTTGTAATATTTAAAGTTTTAGGGGTGAATAATAAACTACAGAGTTATGATTATGAAATAGTAATTAATCAGACATTAGAGGGTATAGAAGATATTGGATGAAGTCCAGCCATATATTAATAAACTTAAAAAAGATGGTGATCCCTAAGGTTTAGAAATGGAATAATTCCTCTGGAAGGAATATTGTAAAATGTGGAACAAATGAATTTCGTACTCGAAGAAACAGAAAATGCTGAGTGAAAGACAAAAAGAAAACTTTATTTACTAAGACTACCTGGAAATAGAGATTTCTTAATATAAGAGTTCAATGGTTAAAATAAATTTCATACTGCAGTGTAGTATGAGCTTTCTGAGAAATCCAGATGAGAATTTTCTAGGCTCTTCTCAATGTTACACGAAGTTATAAAAGCAGATTGCCAGTGCCCCCCCCCCCCCCCGAGTCAGTGATAAGTTAGTCTTTGTCTGTGTCAGTTTCTGGGGCAGATTGCGAACCGCAGAGCTTCAGGCTGGTCAAAGCCTCTTTTTTTTTTCCTTTTTTTTTTTCTAGCCGCCTTGCACACTTACTCTTTGGATGCCCCCCTCCCACCATCTCTCTCTCCTACTCATTGAGCGAAATCAGACTATTAGGAATGTGGGTTTACTTTATAAGAGAAAATTCATTTATAAATATTCATTTGACCAGTGTCATGGAGCATTTTATTTATAATAGAATAGCTACCTGTAGATTTTCACCTTTTCACAGCCCTTAAATAGTTAAATGAAAAGGTTGAAAGAGGGATAAAAAAGAAAAGAAAAGAAATTGAGTGTCTTTAATAATTTATTGAGTGGCTGTATATATGTCCAATCTCTGACCCCAGTGCTAAGAAAAACAGTATGGAACTCAATAACTTAACTCTCTTGAAAGTGTTGGAGTGATTGACTGTCATTCATGTCTGTTTCCCTCTTGCTCTCAACTATATCATATTTGACATTAATAATAATGCTTTAATACTTGCAGAGGAGGAGCATCTCAGACATGGCACTGCTTCAGCTTCGGATACACATCTTCGACAAGAAGGTAACGAAGACAATGGAGTTTGACCCCTCCACCACTGTCTATGATGCCTGCCGTATTATCAGGGAAAAGATAGCTGAAGCCAACATGGGAGAAGGTCCATTTTCTTTTTATTAATTTATTTATGTGTAACAAAATAATAGTTTCTATTCCCCTCATTAACTTTTGTTTCTGTCTTTCCCTTCCTCCATATATATTTCACCCTCCCTTTCTCTCTTTCTCCTCAGCATTTTGTATTCTCTCTCCTCATCTTCTCATTTTTCTTTTTTACCTTTCTCTTTTTTTTTTTTTCTATCCTAGCTCCAAGGTTAGTAGCTCTGTCTAAGCTAATCAGACAATCTCAATGATAAATTAACAAATCTAATTAAATTTAATTTTAGTATTAATTTTTTTGAATACAGTAAAACCTCCATGTATCAAATTTCAAGGTTCCAGTAAAAACATTTGATATATAGAAATTTTGATATATGGAATCTCATAAATGTATGTATATTTTTAGTTGACAAGGTTAATTTTTATCACATTGATAGGGTTTTTGCACCATATCATCATGATAATAAAGGAACAGAGGGATGTGATGTTGTATGTGTAACTAATATACAAATTTGGTTCATTTTATTTTTTTAAATGAAATACAACAAATTAATGTATGTACATATGTATATGTATTCATATGAATGTACAAATGGCATATTAATGTTTAATTAGGAATTTACTAACATAGATACATAATAAAAATTTCATTACCTCAAAGATTTACACATTCTTAAAGTAAGATTTTATGTCTATTTGTAAAATACATTTAGATGCTTCATCGTAAAAATGTTCGTACTTATTTAGCCCAGAAAATATCTCATCTGGAACATGATCTATGAACTGTAAGCCCCGACGAATAGTATCAAAAGCTGTATTGTCAGCTGTCGAGTTTTGATGGTCTTGCAGGTTCTTCCTCTTCGAGCTGATAATCAGTTTCCTCTTCTTCCGTTTGTTCACTATGAACAGACGCTAAAATGTCATCGTCAGTAGGGTATTCGGCTACAACATTATCGTCAATCTGAAGAAATTGATCATGTTCAACCTCACTGCTATTATAGTTTTTCTCGTGCAAATGTTGCCAACTTGTGTGTACGTCTTTCATCACATCATCTTCAACACTAGTTGGTGTTTCAGAAAAACCGGCCTTTGAAAAACTATTTTTTATTGTAGCTGCGGTAACATCATTTTACCAAACTTTTGCAAGCTCTGCTATGCTTGTTCTCAGATCTATAGCAGTTTAAGGGGGTTTTTCAGTCTCCAGGGCCCATAATAGTCTTCTCAAAATCCTCTTTCTGTAGTGAACCTTTAAATTCTTAATTATACCCTGGTCCATGGGCTGCATTTTGAGGTAGTGTTTGGTGGCAGAAAAATTAAATTTATATTAGACAATTTTGATGACACATTACGGTGAGCTGGACAATTGTCAATAATCATTACAATTTTTCTTCTGTTTTTTTATTTTTTTGTTTAAGCTTGATAACCACTCTTCAAAAATGTCACCAGTCATCCAGGCTTTCTTATTAAAACTGTAATGGACTTCTAAGGATTTAACTCCTTTGAAGCACCTAGGATTTTTACTTTTCCCTATTACGAATAACCTTAGTTTTTCTTTGCCCGTCATATTCGCATAAATGAAAAATCATCATTCATGAAAGTTAGTGTTTTGTTTGGCAAACATTTATAAAAAAAGGCCAGTCTCGTCAACATTAAAGATGTCCTCTAGACTATACTCTGCTAAGATTTTTCTTGAAACTGTTTCCTTCCATTGAATGCAATCATTTTCATTAAAACTTGCACTTTCCCCAGAAATCATCTTTCCTTTAGATTATGCTGCTTCTTAAATTTGTCAAGCCAACCTGTGCTGGCTTGGAAATCATTTTGACCTAACTGCTTAGCATATTTCAAGGCTTTTTCTTTTAAGAGGGGTCCTGAGATTGGCATGATTTTGTCACTCACTGGTTTAACCCATTTTAGTATAGCTTGGTCAATCTTATCATATTGGCATTTTTTAGAGCACTTCCTTTCAGCCCCAACAAAATCATCTGATTTAGACACACTTTCACGGTTTTTCAAAATCATAGATACAGTAGATTTGGAATGCCGTACTTTTGAGCAAGATTTTTATTCCGCAATCCATTGTCATCATCCTTCAAAAGGTCAAGCTTTTCTGCAATTGACAATGACTTACGTTTCGCCATTGCACCCATAATGACAAAGGAAGAGACGCACTAACAGACTGACGTCCGCACTGACAAATAGCCGAATAGATTACCGGACTGACAATAATAAATTGAAAAGCTAGTGAACAACGAAACGGCCCAAACAGAGGGAGGTTACAGACTGAGGTGACAGCTCGACTGGAGGTAATCTGTGATTTACAGATTGTCCTGTGATTCACAGCATGACCTGTGATTAACAATCCGGTGGGTTGTTTGCATCGTTTAAACCACCTTTTTTTTCCGGATCGCACTATTTCACTAGGTCAAAAAATGTTCGATGTATAGAATATTTTTTCGATATAATGAAACAGTTTTTCTATGTAATGAGTTTGGAATTTAAAGAAAATTTGATGTGTAGAAGTTCGGTATAGAAAAGTTCTACTGTATTAAAAAGATCAAGGTGAAGTTTGGAAACAATAAAAAAGTTACTATAGTTTTATTTATCTGGTGATTAAAAAACAAACAAAATTAAAACTGGCCACATAGGGGGCAATGCATGTGAAGATGAATTTATTCTTCACTCACGACAAATTAGAGAAAGCACTTCCTTAATTATTTCAATAAAGAATGTTCCCAATTTGGGCTGCATTAGGAGCACTAAGGAATCCTGGGTCAGTACAAACAGAAGCGCAGAAAGCTATAAAAACTGTGCCTGTGATCTTTGAACCTGGGACTTTTGGTTTAGAAGTCCAGTATCTTAACCATCAGACCATTGAGCCCCACTAAGTGTGGAAGATGAAATAAGCTCACATACACCTGAGCCAATAAATAAGCTTGATGAGCTTTGTTCCATTGTTCCTGACCAATTGTTACCTTACAGACTCCATAGTTGTCATATGATAATTGTAGTTTGTTCAAATTGATACTTATGAACTCTCAGATGCCACATTGAGTATGTTATTCAATAATCTGTTGGTCAACATTCTCAGATTCTTTGTCTTAAACCTGCTACATCTCTTCCTCTTATCTATCTTATCACTTTTCTCTCACAGCACTATCACCTTACTCTGCATAAATAAAGCTTAAAAATAGTAAAGTAGTAATTATTTGTAAGTATGTATACATAAGTTTTTTTAAAATAATTTTATATATTTCTAGGGAAAGACTATGGACTTTTCTTTGCTGATGAAGATGCAAAGAAAGGAGTCTGGCTTGAAGCTGGCCGAGATTTAGAATATTATATTCTGCGAAATGGGGTCAGTATTTTCTTCCATTCTCCTTTCANACTCTCGTAGAAGAGTCTCTTGACCTCAGAATATCTCTGAAAACCTCTGATGATTTAGATGATGCTGTACACTCCTTTACCATAAACCTTCAGCAATGCATATGTATGGCTAATCTCAAATCAAAATTTACCATCCTAATCCACTAGCACAGACCTTGTATACATTTGTAAATCAAGTAAGTTTTCTTTATTTAAAATGTCTTATTAAACAGTATTTTAATTATGTATTTGTGTTTATATTTATTGAAGGACACATTAGAGTATCGATTAAAGCTAAGGACCCTCAAAGTGCGTATGTTAGATGGGACAGTAAAAACTATGCGTGTAGATGACAGCCAACCAGTCGCTAATTTGATGGTTGTAATTTGTACTAAAATTGGTAAGTGAAGGAAAATATTGCTTTTAAAATAATTTATGTTGTGAGTAGCATGTATTTATCTTAATTACTTTCTGTATAGATTGTTGTGGCCAAGTTGTAGGTGAATTTTATGTTTCTTTGATTTTATAAATTTTTTTTCGTGGAGAATTAGTTCTTTAGTACTTCAAAAATCAAATCAAAGGAATATAAAATATGTGTTACTGGGCTACTGTCATTCAACTTAACTTCACTTATGTTATGTGACTGAATTTAATTCCATTATTAATTTGTTTTTTTTCAGGCATTACGAATTATGATGAATACAGTCTTGTGTTTGAAACACCAGAAGATGAACTTGAAAATAAACCTAATTATGGTACTCTTACACTTAAACGAAAGAAAGAAGAGAAGGAGAGAGATGCTAAAATGGATCAATTAAGAAAAAAAATTAAGACAGATGATGAAGGTATGTCAGTTTTACTAAACTGATTGGTATGCATATTTACTAATGGTGAATAAGGAGTTGTTTAGTTGTAATTTTTATTGAAATACTTATTTCATACATTTTAAATATGAATGCTAAAAACAAAGAACATTTTCATTATGAGTATTTTAAAAATAAATGTGAAAACCTTTATTGGAAAAGTGACTTACTTGTTAAAATGACTAAATTTTAATTCATTCGTGAATTGTGATATTTTGTTCAATAGTTTCTGAAAATTAAATCTTATAACATATTGTATTATATACTCCCCAAATGTTTTCCCTATCAACTTAATTCTGTGCTGTAATTTTATTATTTGCTAGATAGATGCACACTTCTCCACAAATACTATATATCAGAATTGCTCAGAATATCAGAAAAGCTCTGATATTTATGTGCCATTCATAGCTTTATTTTATGCAGATATCTTATGCAGCAGCTATGCTATTCAGGCATTATGCTGACATTCTTTTTATACCGATACAAGATTTATATTGCATTATAAAAACTTTTTCCCACCTTGTTTCACTAATTGTCAAATCTTAAAAGCTTTTCCCCTAGTTGCTCTTATCTCAGCTAAGGATCTTGAACTTATACTGATAAGTATAACAACAACTAACTGTTGTTATTGAGTTCTTATTAAATTTGTTAAATTTACTTCTAGCTGGCAATAATCAAATCCAAAACTTCCCAAATAATTCTCAGACAGTCTCTCTTCACTCCTCACCGGCAAAGGGTGAGAGATCCCCAAAAATTTTACTCCTTGTGATTTCCCACCTGTACTGGAGTGTTTCATTTTCTACACTCACACACACATATATATTATATATATATATACACACACACACACACATATAAAAATATAATGATGACGTGTAATAATAGTTTTTTTTTTTTTTTTTTCCCTATGTGAAGCAGGCTATTAATTTATATTAGAAGTAATATGATATTTTTTTTTGTAGTAAACTGGGTGGACAGTGGCAAGACACTGAGGGAGCAGGGAATTGGTGAAGGAGAGACAGTCCTTCTCAGGCGCAAGTTCTTCTTCTCTGACCAGAACATCGACAGTCGGGACCCTATCCAACTAAACCTACTTTATGTGCAGGCGAGAGACACCATTCTCAATTCCACCCATCCTGTCACCCAAGCCCTTGCTTGTGAGTTTGCGGGCCTTCAGGCACACATACAATTTGGTGACTACAATGAGTTTAAACACAAACCTCCATTCTTAGAGTGAGTTTTTTTTTTTTTTTTTTTAATTTAAGCTGTTTTTTTTATTCTTTTAGCTTAATGAAACTTAAGCAATAGATGATAAAATATTTGTTGTTAGTTCCCAAATTAGCTTTTCCTGACATTATAACTGGAATAATTAGCTATCAAAAGCTTGAGTTATCCCTTGGAAATTCCAAAAAATACAAACTTTCCATATATATTTTGGGGGAAATGTTTAAAAATTCCATTCCTGTAGATATTGAATTAAATTCTTTTACTGTAATCTCAATGTAAAAAATTTTTCTTCTTATCCATCTTATAGAAGGTTTAACTTTGTTAGAAATAAAATATCAATACCTAAACTAATCTAGCTTTTTATTATTTTGAATAAAGTAGAGGAAATTACCCAAGAAAATTTTCCAAGGCATGTTTAACAAGTCCGATATTTTTTATTTGAAAAGGATTGAATGTGGTAAACTGATTTAGTTAAGCTTCTTTTCTACTTTTACTTCCATGTACTTTTATTTAATTTCCTTGATCTTCCTTCTTTATAGAGTCATGTATCTAGTTATTGCCAGAGTATAGGATTTGTAAAATCAGCAATATTAGATGTATTAAGTGTTGTTTGATAAATGGCTAATTAATTATTAAAATTGTATTTAATATTTAGTTATCCTTGTGTGATACATATTTTACAAGTTATTTATGATGAAAGCCTGTTCAGGAATTACAAATGCTATGTTATGTATTTGCCATATTTAATTTTTTTTTTTTTAATTTCCTTATCTCAACTTTCCTCAAAGACCTTGGTCCCCGTTTCCTTGCCGGTGGAGACTATAATGCGAAACACTTGCAATGGGGATCGAGAATGACCAACTCTCTAGTTCAATCTCTATATAATGCAGTATCATCCCTAAACCTCTCCACAATTAGTCTTTCCTCTCCCACTCATTGGCCCTCTGATGTAAACCGCCTTCCTGATATCCTGGAGTTCTTCATCTGCATAAACCTTACTCCTCTTAATTATTCTGCTTCTACCTTAAACGAACTCTCTTCTTACCACAGCCCAGTCCTCCTTACGTTATCCTTGACCCCTATTCCAAAACAATTGTCCCCCTCCCTCCTTGTCCAGTCGACTGTACCTTGTTTAGAACTCTCGTAGAAGAGTCTCTTGACCTCAGAATATCTCTGAAAACCTCTGATGATTTAGATGATGCTGTACACTCCTTTACCATAAACCTTCAGCAATGCATATGTATGGCTAATCTCAAATCAAAATTTACCATCCTAATCCACTAGCACAGACCTTGTCTCTAACTCCAACCCCTACAACCCTACCTGTCGGCTCAAACGAAGATGGCCAGCGACCTCCTGGGGACATAGTCTGTAAATAATTTGAGAGTGGTGTCACTGGTCAACTTCCTCATTAGACTTCATTAATGTCATTTTTTTTTTTTTTTATTATTCTTTGTAATCAACTTACAAAATGTTTTTATTTATTTTTAACAGAATGTAATATGTAAGTAAAGGTTATATAAAAAAAAAAAGTTTCCTTATCAACCACTTAGGGTCTTAAAGGGAGGGGCTATCTACAGATATCCATCCTATTCTAAGTGTCGTTATCTTTAAAGCATGCATCTTGGCTAAAACTGCACTTCACCTAAACAAAGTTAAGAAAAAAAGAATGATAACAAAATTTACTTCTTTATTTATTAACTTTTTATACAATAAGAAATTGAAATATTTGACGAAATGTCTTCTATTTTTGCACTTACTCATTACTTGATCGTTGACTGAAGTATACTTTGGGATCATAAACTGCATACTGTAATTTTTCTAATTCAATTACAATCATAATATATGGTTAAATATTAACCAAAGATTTTTATTATCTTGTAGTATTCACCTATAACTAATTTAGTAATGTATGCAGGTTGTTTTTTCATAATCATTATGTGCAGTTTTATAATAAAGTAATCACATAAATAAATAAAAGAATCACACCAAAAAGTGTTATTAATAATTTAACATTAATCACACTTTTTGTTGTGACCCAAGGAGTATTTACTAAGAAATAAGTCCTTCTAAGATCATGAAGATGAGAGAGGACGTCCCTAAGTTCACGTTTCCATGACTCTCTTCTATTTTTATTTCCAAAGAAGCCATCACATGATGTGTGAAAGGTCAGCAAAAACTATCTTTTCGACATGCTAAAACCCGGGAAAAGTAATTTATGAAGAAGCTCTTCTTTGGAGTAAATATTACAAGTATATAGTATCAAGCCATTGGGGCTTGGACATGAGATACTTGGTACCAGTGTCTGATCTATTCTAAAGTATTAAGTACAATAATATAGTTAATAATTTAATTTTAATGATAAAATAAATGCAGATTAGTATAATATATTAAATTCTAATTAAACTAGCATAATAAAAAAGTTATTTATTCTCTCTCTCTCTCTCTCTCTCTCTCTCACCTCCCGCAGGCGAGAGACACCATTCTCAATTCCACCCATCCTGTCACCCAAGCCCTTGCTTGTGAGTTTGCGGGCCTTCAGGCACACATACAATTTGGTGACTACAATGAGTTTAAACACAAACCTCCATTCTTAGAGTGAGTTTTTTTTTTTTTTTTTTTTAATTTAAGCTGTTTTTTTTATTCTTTTAGCTTAATGAAACTTAAGCAATAGATGATAAAATATTTGTTGTTAGTTCCCAAATTAGCTTTTCCTGACATTATAACTGGAATAATTAGCTATCAAAAGCTTGAGTTATCCCTTGGAAATTCCAAAAAATACAAACTTTCCATATATATTTTGGGGGAAATGTTTAAAAATTCCATTCCTGTAGATATTGAATTAAATTCTTTTACTGTAATCTCAATGTAAAAAATTTTTCTTCTTATCCATCTTATAGAAGGTTTAACTTTGTTAGAAATAAAATATCAATACCTAAACTAATCTAGCTTTTTATTATTTTGAATAAAGTAGAGGAAATTACCCAAGAAAATTTTCCAAGGCATGTTTAACAAGTCCGATATTTTTTATTTGAAAAGGATTGAATGTGGTAAACTGATTTAGTTAAGCTTCTTTTCTACTTTTACTTCCATGTACTTTTATTTAATTTCCTTGATCTTCCTTCTTTATAGAGTCATGTATCTAGTTATTGCCAGAGTATAGGATTTGTAAAATCAGCAATATTAGATGTATTAAGTGTTGTTTGATAAATGGCTAATTAATTATTAAAATTGTATTTAATATTTAGTTATCCTTGTGTGATACATATTTTACAAGTTATTTATGATGAAAGCCTGTTCAGGAATTACAAATGCTATGTTATGTATTTGCCATATTTAATTTTTTTTTTTTTAATTTCCTTATCTCAACTTTCCTCAAAGACCNTTGAGAGTGGTGTCATTAGTCACCTTCTCTCCTCATGTGATTGATATTGTATGTCATTTTTTTTCTCTAATTCATTGTGGTGATCAAATTACAAAATGTTTTAATTTAACAGAATGTAATAAATAAATAAAAGTTAAAAAAAAAATTAAAAATCAATCTTTTTTCTCCCAAATTATGAACCGAATTTTAAAAATAATTATTTGACAAATAGTACTTTCTTTGAACAAAAATACTACTTTTTATAATAAATTAATGAGACAATCTTGTATTTATTAAATTGAATTTAACAATCTTATGAGGTCTTTTCACTTTTCACGCTAAATATAAAGTTAATGAATAAATAAAAGTCAATATAATGTAATTTGTGTGAAATATAATTTTACAAAATCTATGTTTTATTATATATTTACAACAAACAAAACACCGCATATAAATAATTGAGAATTAAGCTGCTTAGTGCCATGACACGACTTTCGAAAAATTTCAACACATATATATATTATATGTGTGTGTGTGTGTGTGTGTGTGTGTGTGTGTAGTTAACATCATTTCTGGTGTGAAGCAGGTAAGTTCAGAGAAAATACCAAAAACTTAATTTGTTCCTTCCATTTGTTAAAAAGGGTCCATAGATAAAGTTAAAATAACTTCTGAGATAGGTTTTATTGGTTGCACGCACAGAAAATTTACATGTTTTACTGCATCTGATTGGTTTCTCTATTGACCTGAAACAGCTGATATTTCTCTCATAATAAGGGAGGGGAGTAGATAGACACTACCTTTATTTGTGTATCATTACTTTTCATAATAATCATGTAATTTCTTATGGATTTTGTGAGAAATGATTCTAAAGTTACTTTTTTTTAATAATACTTTGTACTTGAATTTGCATATTTTTTTATTTTTGTTTATCCCTAATATTTACATTTCTATGAAGAGTAAAATAAAATAGTCATAATATACAATATATGAAAAAAAAAAATTGTGAGTAATATATAGGTGTGATACTTATATAAATAAAAAATCGTGAAGACTAAATTTAATATAAGAATGTAATGGGTCTTATAAATGTTATAATAAATTATAAGACGACTAGGAATACTTAGCCATTATCTGTGAAATTTAAAAAAAAGTTTATATGGAACAAATTAGTTGTAGAACACATAATTAACAGCACTTTTGCTTTCTTTTCTCTATATTTACTATTATGCAGTGTTAATAACTCCTATTTTATAATATATTAAATTTTTGGAGTTGTTTTTAAAAAACAGTTTTTCACTTCATTGATATTTATAGTTATTTTTGTAAAATATGTTAACATAATAAAGGTAGTTGATTAGGAGTAGGATGGCTGATATCAAATGTATTCTTGACCAGAACTGTGATGGAGAAACTATTCGCATATTATTAAATAAACAAAACAAAAAAAAAAACTTACAAATTATTGACTTTTTTAACAGGAAAAAATGAAAGGAAAAAATAAATTGGTGCCTAGATTGCTTGGTGTTACTAAAGACTCGGTGCTAAGATTAGATGAAAGGACAAAAGAAATTATGAAAACTTACCCATTAACTATGGTTAAAAGGTGGTGTGCCTCTCCTAACACATTTACTCTTGATTTTGGTGACTACTCTGAAGAATATTATTCAGTTCAAACTACTGAGGGTGAACAGATTGTACAGCTTATTTCTGGATACATAGATATTATTTTAAAAAAGGTAATATATTGTAAATTTATTGATTTTTTGAAATTATATTTTAAATATATTTTATAGTAACAACTGTGTAAACATTTCAGCAAAAGGCTAAGGATCATTTTGGAATTGAAGGTGATGAAGGATCTACAATGGTTGAAGAAAGCATTTCACCATTAAAGTAAGTTTAGTCTACAAACATGTAAAAAATTGGTAGGGTTATTAACTGGAGCCTTAAAATCTTCTAACATTAATTCATTCTCAAAAAGTAAGATACACCTGTTGGGAGTCTGACTTTTGGAAAATTTCTGTTTTGTTTCATTATTTATTTTTATTTGTATTTGGAGCCGTAGAACCCAATGCTTCATTAAGTTCATAGACAAAGTGCTTCAAAGGTTCTTTTTTTTTTAAGTGTTAGCCTCCTCTTCAACCCCTTAGGGTCATAGAGAGAGAGGGGCATCTACAGGATGCCATTCCATTCTAAACATCCATGGTTCAGTACAAGCTTTTGTACATCAATAAAAGCTTACCCAGGACAGGGTTTTAAGCCTTAGTGCCAGGATTGTGTGATCCGAATAGATCCCATGAGCTACCCTAGTTAAGCTGCCCTAGCATCTCCCATAGGCTCTTTATTACTTTGATTAGGATGGGAAAAGTCTATCTTGACTTTTAAGACATCTCTGATAAGGGCACTCCGAAGTAAACTTTAATTAACTCCGATTACAGTTTTTAATGACTTGTAGAATTTGTAAACTAATTACACAGTTTCGTTTTTTTTTTTTTTTTTTTTTTTTTTTTTTTTTTTTTTTTTTTTTTTTTTTTTTTTTT
>KZ806960.1:302501-313050 GCA_000696205.2 Oncopeltus fasciatus | reverse complement strand
GGTTTAGAATTTAGGCTATATATCTATAATTATATTAATAATTGTCAAGGGGATTTGTTTCTTGATAATTAATATCCCAAGATTTTATTATCTTGCTGTGGAATAATAAGATCTGCTACTAAATTTTTCTCTAAGAAATAAATTTTGGTTAAGAGGCCAATTTTATTTCAGTGAGAGAAAATATCTTGTTATTGTAAATAAGCTTATGGTTGTGTAGAAATATATAGTTTGCTGCTTGATTATTTATATTTTAGATGTTTGCATATATAAGGTGGGGCTCTGTGTGAAACACATAAGGTTTATCTCATCCTCTTTGGTCATCCGTAAGAAATCAACAAAGTAGCCTCTAAATTAGAGGGAAAAAAAAATCTTTCTGTTACAGAATAAAAGTGGCACAAATCCTATGCACAAGAAAAGAAATAAATTCGGCCTTGCACTACTATCTTCTACTATTCTATAAAATTATTTCATTTAGAGATTGTTTTAGGATATATCTCAAATTGAAAATAATTACTTAATAACTTATCTTCAGTCTTCCTCATAAACACTATATGTTCATACACATAAACACTACACGCACACTCACAAACTCACACATATGCACACAGTTATATACATAATGATACAAATAGGAGTGAGTATATCAAGTAGGAGTTTTTTTATTTTTTATTATGTTTAATTTTTTTGTTATTTATTTTGAATGTTGTAAGTTACTTTTATGCATGAGAGACTCTTTGTTATTTCTGCACCCTCCTGCAGGTGCTAAGTCTTACGGCACAGGCCATATTGGAGGTTCACAAGTCGCCACCGTTACAGGCCAGCTCAACATTGGCCATGCTCCACCTGCTGTAAGTATTTTCCATTTACATTTCCTAATTTTCAATTAATTCCAGAGAAAATAATTTAATAACATCTAATTTAAATTTATTTACTTGAGAAAAGTTACCAAAAATTTATTTTTTTCTGAAAGTGAATTCCTCTGCAAAATACCTACTCGAACAATATTTTTTTAGAATTAGTGAAATGAAATTTATATTGCAATTGAAATGTTTAAATATTGTTCATTAGTTTTTAGAAATATCCATCTAACTTTTTTTTTTTTTTTTTTTTTTTTTAAATGGTTAAAATATTTTTTTTTTTTTTCCTTTAAAAAAAAAAAAAAAAAAAAGAAGTATATACATACAATATATATATGTGTGTGTGTGTTTGTAATTGCAAATGAAATATACATTAAATTTAAAATTGAGGGAGGGAGAACTTTCTGTTTAAAATCTACCAGTTTACTTCACGAGANAATTAATAATAATAATAATATTTAAAAAAATTAAATTAGCGTGTATTTTGCTTGATGGAGATGCAGCTCAATGGAAGTACTCCTAAATAACTATTTACAATATTTACAATTATTTGTTTGAGATGGGCATGCGGCCATTTCCTATTCAGGCGGCGTGGTGGGTTATTTGGATGGTTAATACTAGATAGAATTTGGGTTAAAGGATTGGGATGCATGGAAAGGTCAGAGTGGAAACTATTAAAACGGGTTGTGATAACATCTTTTACAAAAGGGATTTTAAGGTCATTGTGGAGTAAGGAGGGTGCATTAACTATGTTTCTTAGGATTTTGGATTGGAATGACTGTATTCTTTGGATGTTGGGTGGTTTAGCAGTTCCCCACAGTTCAACTCAATAAGTCCAAATTGGTCTCAGCAGCGTCTTATAAAGGGTTAGTTTGTTAGTCACAGTTTAAAGTTGACTTGAGGTTTAACAGCTTGTGAAGTTGTCCAGATCTCCTATTTAGTTCCTGTCTTTTGATTTTTGTGTGTGTGTTTCATGTTAGTCGAGAGTCAAGATAAAAGCCCAGATACATCATGCAGTCGGAAGTAGAGATAGGAATATCATTAAAGTAAATTCTGCCAGGTTGTTTCTTCCTTAGTGTGAACGTAACATGAAAGCATTTTCCTTCGTTGACCTTAATGCGCCAGTGCTGGCTCCATCGCTGTATGTCAGTGAGATGTCGTTGGGGATTTTTCCTGTTGGAGACAGAATGTGAGTTGGCATCGGAAGAAAGGATTGCTTGGTCATCAGCAAAGGTTGCAAGGATTGTGTTAGGATGAGAGGTGGTATTGTCAGTATACAGGATGTAAAGGATGGGCCCGGGCACACTACCTTGTGGAACTCCTACCTCCACTTGGTAATATTTGGAGTAATCTAATCCTTGTTCAACACTGAAGAATCGATTGGTTAGGTAGGAGCGAAGGATAAGGTAAACGTACTTGGAAGGATGGATTTTAATTTGAACAATAATCCGTGATGCCAGACCATCTCATATGTTTGCGACACATCGAGGAAGGCACCTTGTACTGCTTGTTCTGGAAGGAGGAAGATATGCAATCTACAACACGAAACACCTGTTGGACCGTGGAGTGTTTGGCTCGGAAACCAAACTGGTGTTTTGGAAGTATTTGGTGATCGTCCAGGATTGGTATTAGCCTTTTAAGAAGAATCCTTTTAAAGACCTTTGAAAAGAGGGGAAGCAATTTTATTGAGTGATAGGAAAGATTACTTGGGGGTTTACCAGAGGATTACAGTGGATAACTTCCACAGGAGAGGAAATTATGTGGTTCAGAGAATGGTGTTGTAGAGATAGTTAAGGAAAGTTATGGTTTTATTGGATAAGTGGTTTAGAATTTAGGCTGCCCAGATGCCATCATTGCGGCGGAGAGGAGAGTTGGAGGGATGGTATTTGAGAATTTTTCTGGTGGCAGTCCAGAGGAATTTGTCTTCTGAGCAGAAGTTATGGATTTGTTTGGAGGGCAGTAAACTGCCGTGAGGGTAATAGGAAAGGTGAAGGTTGAGCGAGACATAGTGGTAGAATGGAGATAGTCTGAAGGATCAGAGGGAATCAGGTGATGGGAGAGAGAGCTGCGAATCAGAAGGGCTGTCCCACCATAGGCTTTACCGTCTGGGTTGTCGGTCCGATAATTTCTGTACCCTGGTATATTGATGTATTTTCATGACGTAAGTGGTGTTTCTGTTATAAGTGCAATAACATTTCTTTCATTTAGAAGTAATGTTAGTTTGTCATTGTGTGTATGTATTCCATTGGCATTCTATAGGAGAACTGTGAGAAATTTACTGGTAAGGGAATTCATGGTTGAGGAACAGGAAACGCTCATCATATGATAGCTTTTTCAAGGTTGAATGTAAGCTCATTCCACATTCAGCAATGAAGGAGACATCACATGATAGCGAAAGCTTGCCATAAATTAGCTTTTCCACTTAGTCAAGAAGCATGGAAGAAGTATTTAGGAATAGGAGACCTAGAATAATTTTTTTTAATTTAGAATTTTGAAAATATTAGAATATTTGTTATTTAGGCAAATCAATTCAGCAAAGAAACTTTTATAAGGAAAGATTCAGTTACAGAAACAGGAGAACATTAGTTAAGTTAAGCGGGATATTTAGGTAGGGTGGCAGGATAAACTGGGGTTAATCTAAGTTCAGTAACATGATGTACAAAAATCTTCTCGGAATGAGATCTTCTATGAAAAGCGGGATTGACAGAAACGAGCAACAGTCTTCTTGTGACAAGGCAGGATCTGTTATTAACAGTTCTGCCTTTCTCATTATGAGATATTTTTCTAATCACTACCCCTTATTTTCATTTTAAATAGTTTTAAAAATTGCTAACCACTTTTCTCACTGATCTTTTCTTTTTGTTAGTCACTTGATCTTTAAATTTAGGCCAACTTTATCTTGTTGACCTACACAAACAACCTCTCCTATTACTCCAAGTTATGGCACTTCAATTGGTAGCATATTAGAAGTAGCTGAAAACATAACACTTTCATCAAAGTAGTTATGCAATCATTTAATATTGTTGTTTCAAGCCAATAACAAGGCTGAAACAAACAAAACAACACTTAGTGTAATTATATAAAGTTAAAAAAAAAAAAATTAGTATAACTAATATGGCAGATCCATAAACAGATGCATTAGAATATATATGTACGATACTTTACTACTTTACTAATATTTCTGTTTATTTGGTTTCATAGTTTGATTGCTTAAACTATATTTAAAAAAAATATATATTTATACTTAAGTATGGATTTGTTTGTTTTTAGCTTTAGAAGTTCTCTTTCAGCATATGCCATAGCCATTAGAAAATAATTGATTCTCATTTTTTTAAGAATGGTTTGTTTATTTTTTCAATCTGAAGACCAACAAATTCTTTTATGTTTTACTCACTAGATTTTGGATAAATTTTTATATCTTAATGGCCCTTTTTTGTTAACTAGTTTTAGGACTCTTTAATTTATCTTTAAATGTTCGGTTCAAATGTTTTCTTTCCCAAGGGCCCAATTTATATACTTTCCTGCTTAATCTCTCACTTATCATCTTTAGCAAACCAACTATTTTTGAGTGTAACTAAACGTGTCCCTGAAACTTTTTTTTATCCAAACCTGCTCAGGTTTTGTCAAGCTGGATAGAGGCAAATCTCACTATAGCTGAATACAGATTCCAGGTTTTTTTTAATAATTTTTCTTTTGAGCTTTCGTTCTTAGACTTTTTTTTTAAACTAAAAGAAGAAAATAAAAATGCTTTAGTGAAGAATGGGTAAGTGATGGGCTCCTTGAAGCACTATCACCTATTGAAAATGCGTAAGTACCTCTAGAAGTAGTGGGCAAAGCCACATCCTCTTTTGTTACCTGCACTTAACTCTCACTATATTATCATAATTCACAGAGCACAGGATATTTTTAGTTTAGTATGTTTTTTTAATTATTGAGCATGGATGTTAAATTGATCAACTTGTTTGCTCCCTTTTCTCTTCCATTTCCTCTTCTTTACTCAAAACATTTTTAATATGAATTTTTTTTTTTAAATTGTGTAATTATAGTTATTCTTTAAATAAAGTTCCTTTATTTTGCAAATAAAAAATAATTATGTAATTGGTCTGTTTAATTGTATTTGTTATTGTTGCATTATATTTTCATTCATTTATATCTTTTAAGGATAGTTTTTTCACTCAATGGATCAGTATGGTTTCCTTCAGTCAGCAGTTAGATTTAGGAAGATAAGATTCTTACTAGTCTTATATTACTTGCTTAAGTGTGTAAGTGTAAAGTGTGAGGTGTTGGTACAATTCATTGAATTTATTTAACAGAATTTCTTTTCAGTTAATTGGTCAATTTTTTTTGGCATTTTGTTCTATTATTTTAAATTTAGTATCTAATTAGTGAAGAGCATTAGTGTCATAATTTTTTTTTTTTTTTTGGACTTCTTTAGCATTAACATTTTGAAGAAGAATTTAATCTTACAATTATCTCTCTCAAAAGTTCAGTTTTGATATATTATTATTTGTAAATGTTATAACTTTGGTAGCATTTTCCTTGGAATACCCCAAATTTAATTACTTTTATTATTTTAATATATGTAACATGCTTATTTTTCACATTGAAGGACTTTTAAATCCTGATAGTAAAAGTTTTAGATATTTTCAGGATTATCAAATGTTACCTGCAAGTAAATGCTTATATTATTAAGAATTAGTTAAAACATAAAGAGGAAGAAATAGTCAAGAAAGAAATCTTTTATTGAAAACTGACACTACCTCCTGTGTAACTTATTACAAAATCTGTAAAGGAGTTGGTTTTTTTTTTATCACAGTTGCTTTGGGTTTTGAAAGTTTTCATTGTTTTAAAGTTGGTATCTTAAACGCATCACTATAGAATATTTAATGATAATTACATTATTTGATGATAAGGTAATAATATTTTCATAAGAAGATTTGTGCTGTTTTTGAGTTTAATGTTTTAAAAAAAAATTTTTTTTCTTTTTGTTTGAAAAGTATAATCCATGATAAGGTTTAGTCTTACCAGACTTTTGTTTCTTGCAACTGATCAACTATTGTTGTCTAACTACTCTTTTGTTTACCATACAACACTACCGTACTCTTTTGTTTAGTCTAACAACACTACTAAGGTTGTGGGACAATCTAGAAAGTAACCTTTTTTTTTTTTTAATAAAGAAAATATTAAATTTGATTTTGGAGTATATTCAATTAGCTCTTCCAAAGCCCTCTAGTTATTCTGCCATGCAAACTAAACTTCTGGTTTAGGGTGTGACATTAAGCTAGCTACAACATACATACTAAAGAGTGAATAAAGTGGAATAAAGCTTCTCTAATAAAATGTCCTTAGTAAAAAAAAAAAAAAAAAAGAAGTATATACATACAATATATATATGTGTGTGTGTGTTTGTAATTGCAAATGAAATATACATTAAATTTAAAATTGAGGGAGGGAGAACTTTCTGTTTAAAATCTACCAGTTTACTTCACGAGACAACTTTATTGTATATTGAAATATTTATACACTTACAGTGCTGAGAATTGTTTTACTCAGTGATGTGACTATTCTACAACTTGACTGTATTTTTTAAGGGGACTCAGAATTAAGAAACTACACTGTTTTTATAGTAACAGTACAAAAATGAAAAATATTGTGACAGATCAACTTTTATTTATTTTTTGACATTCATTGTTCCTGATTCTTTCAGTTTTATTCATATATCAATCTTATTCAAAATTAATTTCATTTGATTAGTACTGTAATAAATACAAAGCTCAATTGTCTTCCACTTGGTGTGGAGTTAACATTTCTTTGAAACGATGTGTTCATTTGTTTATATTGTAAACAGAACTCCTTAAGAAGGTTATAAACAGATCGATTCTCATCTTTGGAAGATATGATAAATGAATATATTATCATGAAATAATATAATACTGAATATTAAATTTCTTTATTTTACTGCTTTAAGAAGAAATTTTTATTTATTAGGTAAATTTATGTGTTTAATATTGCTTGAGGATTTAAAAAATCTATTCGATAATATCATTAACTTATGTTACTAGATATTTGATTTACTTTCATTTTAATATTAATTTATATTTTTATTGATTAATCAATTTTGCTATGTTTAGGTTATTTTAAATAAATGAATTATAATTTATAAGAAAAGTATTTGTGTAATTATTAAGTTATATATGATACTTTGTCTTCTGTTAAAATTGCAGAAGGAGATGGTTGCCTTCTTCTTCACTTGTGTCTCAGTGTTCTTACAGTGAAGACTATTGTCAAATTTAAAGAAAATTATTTTGAATTTTCAGTCCATAAAGTATAAGTCTTTTTAAAAATAAGTTATTAAGAATTAAAAGATTATATAAGTCTCGATAATAATTAATCTCGATAATTAACTATATCCAAGAAGTTATTTTCTAAAATGTTATGAGAACCTTCTAAGTAATTTTCAACTAAATAAGAATAATTCATTCATTTATATTTATTAATATTCATTTATTACTTTATTCATTTATATTGTATATTTTCTACAAATATTTATTTACCAAATAATTTTTTTTCTTATTATATAAATATTCATTAAAATTTAAATTTTCTGCATATCTTCAGTATAATACTTCCCACATCTCAAAGAACCCTGCATAAATTCAATTACTCTTTTGTAAAATATCAAAGTAAATTTTGAAAAGTTTTATGTCAATTGTAAAATTTATAAAATATATATTGTTAAAGACAAGGAAGTATGTAAAGAAAGGACCTGGGAATGGGGAATTGAAGGTGCCACCTTCTTCCTTTATTAAGAAGATGAAAGTAGGGTTACTTGGAAATCGCTATTAGATTTTTCTAGGCCTACCTTGCCCTTTCTATGTAGTTATAAAGCAACTCGCCAGCGGCCCCCCAGTCAGTGTCAGATCGCAGTGTGTCAGGCTGATCGTGGCCTTAGCAGTCCCGGTGACAGTGGAATGTTAAGTGATAGTAATTAATAAGTTCTTTTGAGGCCTCTATGTAAATAAGCACATTTTATTTATTTGTATGTATTTGTTAATAAACTTTACTTATTTCATATTTTATATTTATTTATTATTCAGTAAGGGCAGTAGGTTATATTGTTTTATTTATTTGTTATAGTAAATTAATTTCAATATCAAGTCAAATGCATATTTTTTTTTTAGTTTTAAATTTGTTTATTTATTTATATTTTTACTCTTCTACCATATTATATTTCTTCTAAAGTAATGTGAAATTGATAATTAAATTAAAATTATCAGTTCAATGAAAATCTGAATTTGGACTATTTCAGCATCAGCTAAGATTCCCTAGCATTATTCTTTGTGTGAACTCAGAATTGGAGGATACTATATCTTTAATCTCAGCAGTTGACTATATATTCACTATATCACTATATATTCACTCTACTGCAGTTGACTCACTGTAAAAGCTACTATACTTCAGTGCCTCTTTGATGTAATTGTTTCTGATGTACACTTACTTGCTCAGGAAGAATTTGTGTACCGTGATTGCATTTACTGTTTTAGCTACTGGAGATCTATGTGGTTTAGCTAGAAAAAATTTATTTATTTGTATATTGTTTTTTAAATGTATTCAGTTTGCTAAGGTGGAATATATGAGAGAGAATCAGATAATTTTGAGCTATATATTTTAGTAGTCTGGATTGTTTTTTACAATTTTATTCTCAAGAATATTGCATACTGTTAAAAATATTGATTCAATTAATTACTGTATTAATTCAAATCTATTAATTAAATATTAAATTGAAATATTCAATCACTTATTTCATTTGATAATTTGTAAGAAAACAATTTTCTCATTTTATTTTTATAATTAGTTTTTTTTATTTTTTTATTTTTTTTTTCTATTGAAATACACAAAATCTGTCCTTGTGGATTTGTTGTTTTCAAGAGATTTATGAAATATGATTGGTCTTTTGGTGGTATTCAGGGCCGCAACTAAGTTCTACCAGCTGTATCAATCTCCAGCAAGCTCCTTGATACCATGCTTGATCTGCCTGGCATTGTGAATCTGTCTAGGGTGTGCTCCATGTCTTTGTCCTGTGTTTGCTTTCCTTGGGGTTATAATATAGACTCTGCCCTCTCCATTTTTGGTTTTTAATCACTTTCTCTATTTGGACTTACCTCGACATCTTTCTGCAAGGAATAGTTTCAAGCTCCCATACACTAAGTATTTCTCAGGCCCCACATTAATTAAAAGTCTGTAGCTATCTTCTCAGCTGCTTGGTAAACATCTAAGTTTACATGCATAAAATATATATCAACATAAAATTTCTATTGAAAATACTATGCTCATCCCCCCCCCCTTCTCCTTCAGGTTCTTGTGATTTCCACTTTGACCAGATCTGAAAGAATGGCTTTTTTTAAAAATATATAATACTTGCGACATCTTCATTGGGTCTTCTAACCTGGCTCACCATGTTCTCTAGCTAAGAAAACTATTCAACTCTTTTAATGATTTGGCCTTCTATTTAAAAAAAAAGTATGGCTCCACCTGTTGATTTGCATTTCCTACGTTTTAGCTGCGTTCATTCTGAGACTAGTATTTCAAGCTTCTTCCTCGAGCTTATTCAGCTTCTCTGTCTCTGAAACTTGAAGCAATGTAAAAAATTTCATCTGCTAAATCCAGATCTTCTAGTATTTCAAGCAAGCCTTTACTGGAGTCCAGTTTCTTTTCAAAATTTATGAAGGCAAAATATAGTGTCTCTTGTTACTCTGATAACTGCTCAACATTAACGGTATGGGTATGGGAATTGATCTGGTCGATCCATGATTTTCCTGGTTAAATCAATTCTGCTCCTTTTTAAGTAGATTTTTGACTACTTCCTCTTTTTATCAAATTAATATGGCTAAGTAGTTTGCTTGCCAAAGATGTCAGGGTGCTACCTCTCCAATATGTGCATTTATTGCAGTTAATAAACAATTATAAATTTTAACAAGTAGTCCTTTTCACTAATATCCAAGGATTTAATCTTTATGTTAGATACTATTAATGGAAAATGTTACAGGCAATTGTTATAGGGTCTGATTTTAGCAGTTTTTCCTGAATAATACTGTTTTCATGTGTCCCTTGTTATTTATATAGAAAACAATATATGCTAGGATATTTTAGCATTTAAATGAAATCATTTCTGAAGATTATTTTTTCTCCTTTATTTATATTTTTTTTACTTATTTAATTTTTTTCATAGGAAAGTAAGTTAGTTGCACTGCCCTATTTCTGACCACTACCTTTCCTTTCCTATATATGATGAATTAAATTGATCAATATTATGATGTATTTTTTTCTCTTAATTATGTATACATTTTTACATTTTATTTAAAATTATAATTTTAAAATATTTACTTTATTGATTACCCTGTAGCTGATAGTTTATTTTATTACTATTCACCTTTTATCCTGAAATTAGTGTGGCAGCTTACTTATCTCTTGTGGTTTATTACATGCTTCTCTCTCAAGATGATGACAATTATTATTGGATAAGAGTATGTACCTCGATTTAATGTGTTTTGAAAATTCCCATTTTATTTTTATTTTGCATGCTGGCGCGCACTGCCGTCTGCAAGGCTTTATTATTCTTATTTTCTGTGCTACTTATATTAGTGCTTTTAGAATTTTTCATTATTTATTTTTATATATGATAACTCTTAATT
>KZ806960.1:271828-302392 GCA_000696205.2 Oncopeltus fasciatus | reverse complement strand
TATATATATATTTTAATTGGGTTATTTCTAAATATTCTTGATTAATTATACTGGAGAGGTCGATTAATTAATAAATGGAAAGATATAAGTGACTTGAAATAAAAAGAAGCCTTCTGTTCTCAGTGGGACTAAACTTCAATGCTTCATTTTATATTAGTCTTTTTTAGTTTATCTCATTGCTATGAGACCATCAATCCGAAATATAGATGTACAATTTTTATTTGCTATCCAGTTAAACTACTACAATATTGTGATATTTTGATTTATTTCTAGATAAAGAAAGACATAATTCCTTTGGAAACTTTTCCATTCATATCCAAATAAATATTCAATTTATTTTTGATGGTTTGAGAAAGGAATAGAATTTTATATTGTCAAACTATAATGAAATATCTAAAAATAGCTGGACAGCAAACAGAAAGACAACTGAAAAATCAATTAATTTTCTTTCTCTGTTTAATCAGAAAATATTCCAATATCTTCTGTTTAAAGTTATTTGTAAATTCATAACTATTCAAATGATATTTATTCCATATTCAAATAACAATCTTATAAGAAAGTGTTATATTTTTGTGGAAATGAATAGATTTGATTTACTGCCACTGTCCTTAATTCTAATAAAAGTTTATCATGGAACTCAGGATAATAATTGAAATACACAAAATCTGTCCTTGTGGATTTGTTGTTTTCAAGAGATTTATGAAATATGATTGGTCTTTTGGTGGTATTCAGGGCCGCAACTAAGTTCTACCAGCTGTATCAATCTCCAGCAAGCTCCTTGATACCATGCTTGATCTGCCTGGCATTGTGAATCTGTCTAGGGTGTGCTCCATGTCTTTGTCCTGTGTTTGCTTTCCTTGGGGTTATAATATAGACTCTGCCCTCTCCATTTTTGGTTTTTAATCACTTTCTCTATTTGGACTTACCTCGACATCTTTCTGCAAGGAATAGTTTCAAGCTCCCATACACTAAGTATTTCTCAGGCCCCACATTAATTAAAAGTCTGTAGCTATCTTCTCAGCTGCTTGGTAAACATCTAAGTTTACATGCATNCCCACTATATCTCTCTCTCTCTCTCTCTAATTAGATAATTACTTTTTTAATAGAATATTAAATGTTGTTACTAATATACAAGTATGACTACTTGAGAGTTTTATTCCACTTTTACTATTCTGACTAACCAATTCATAAAACATACAAATATTTTAATGAATTAAGAAATTGTAAATAATTCTTTTCATTAATTGTTGTATAAATAAATTTATATTAAAAAAAATGTTGTTAATTTAAAAATTTAGTAGTATTAACTTAACCATTTTTCTATAGAAAAATAAATAATTACACAAATATTCCAACTCTCTTTCCTCTTCCTGTCTGACTCATTCTTAGCTATTTGATTTTCCTAGTTGAGGACTTGCCTATGAGCAACAGTAAGGTTGAGGAACAGTAAGGTTGTCTGAAAACAGACAACCTTACTGTTCTTATAATTTCACTGTAGACCTTAGTTCCAATTAGGGTATGGAGCTCTAACCCATGCTTTAAAGTATTTTATGTGTCTCTGGTATAGGATTGATTATCATTGATAAGTATTTTATTCCTAGTTAAAAACCTCTGATTTCTAATCCTCAACATTGGGTTTGACACACAACCACTGCGATCTACGTGTTTAGGAGAGATTATTCTCCTAATAGTTATATTCATTGATTAAAGAACATATTATTCATTTAATTATTTTAAAAAGTGGCTAATTGAATTAATATCAGTTCTAAACTATTAAATTATAGACAAGTTATTGTTAACTTCTTTTTTTTAAATATTTGTTTTGAACACTTAATATATCTTTTTATCCCTTTGATGGATGCTTGAGCAACGGTCTGTTGAATATCGTGCTACATCTCATTTCTCAATTAGCATGCACTGAACGTATGTGGAATAGGTCAACATTTAAAGCTTATTTTTTAAGACACTTAAATTAAAATTTTCTGACAACAAAAACAGTATAGCCTTAGTTGAACATTTTAAAATCTCAGTAAATCTTTAGAGAAACTGACCTGGAATCGCTTATTATATGCTTTGGCTGTTCATGAGGTAATACGATTAAGAGCCAAAATAAATACCAAATGTCATATATTTAAAATATAAAAAAAACCTATAATAGTTCAGAAATTTTTTAAGCCATGTGATGTGTTTTAAATTAAACTTATGCGAATCTTAACAATGATTTTACTCTTGGTTTTTATGAGCCCATAATCATAAAGATTGATTTTGCTGACTAATGGAATACATCTTTAAGTTATAAATATTTTATTTGGTTGTGGTATTTTATCCCAGGCTGACAATGTCAGCTCCTTCGAGTACAAGACGAAGTTCTCGCCTTTCTCGTGGGTTAGGCTCTTGCTAGTGTAGAGGGAATTGAACGAGACAACTAACGTGTCCTTTTTCAGCCCTTTATTTGAACCCAATAGAAACATTCAATCAAGTCATATGTGTTTAGTTGTCTTGTTAGGGCTGGGTGATTCTTTATATCAAATTTCATCTAAACCATTTTTATATTTTCAGTTAAATGTCATCTAATCTTACTATGGTATGCTACTTACGAATCAAATCAAATAAAAGACAAATGTTTTGTTATACAGAAACATAAAAAATGTCTATGAAGTTAATAAAGACCATTTAGGGAAAACAAACAGGATATCTGATAAGAGTTATAGAGAAAACTAAAACAAAAAATGTAATGCTCAATACATTTATCAAACTGACAAGCCAAGTTATGGCTAAGATTTGTGTGTTGGAGTGACTTTAAAGTCTTAAAAAGAATTAAAGTAAGGAATTAAGAGTAAATTATGCTTATTTGATATTAGACATATTTTTTGGATATAATGGAATGGATAAATCTAAAATTTCATCTTAATTGGTTCAGACATGTCCAAGAAATTTTGTTAACGGAATATAACTATTGACATTTAAAAAAAAATTTGATTATGGATTCTACCATACTTGAAACATGAAAAAGTTGTTATGATTTTTATTTTTCAGACTGATTAAAACAGTATATTACAATGAGAATAAACATAAAATAAGTTCATCATTGATATGCTTTTATTGAAATTTAAATAACTTAAGAAAATTTTTTGTATTTGCTTTAACACAAAAAAAGGGGGGGAGAGTTTAATTAGCCCATATTGACAGTTCATCAATATTTTTCTGAACCACCTTACTTTTGTTTTCTTCCTAGATACAACAGACGCAGGTGACAAGCATACTCTCGGAGCCCCAGCGAGCTCTTCTTGGAACCATATCTGCTGGACAACAAGTCATCACGACTGTGGAACGAGAACTTCTCACAAAGATAGATATTCCTGAACTTGGCAGTGATGCTGTGAGTATTCCAATTTTACTGTATTTTTTGCAAAAGAGTTTTTAAAATTATAACAAAATTTTAATGAAATTATGTTATAAAAAACAAATGTTTAACTTTAAATCAAAGATCAGATAGAACTTCTTCCTAAAAAATAAATTATGAACGTAAGAAACAAAAACATTTGTAAATTGTGTTTGTTTTTTTTTTCATAATAAAATGACACCGGCCAATAGCTGTTTTAGTCCTGGGGTAGTTGGAGATGATTCACGTGAAATTGTAGCCCTGAATTCAAATATGGTATTACTTATGCATAGCAGCTTAAATTTTTAAGATATAACATTTTAGTGAAATATACGTTACACTTTATTAAGTTAAATCCACGGATCAAATAAAAAAAAACTAGGCACAGAATTATTAAATTTTTGTTATTACATTAGGAATCCTCTGGGTCATTATAAACTGAAACATGGATTGTAAAAAAAAAAACATGTGCATTGTAAGTATTGAACCTAGGGCCTTTGGTTCAGGAGTTCTGTGCTGTGCCTTAACAGGTTACCACGAGATAATTTTGCCTCTTAACATTTTATAAAATAGAAAAATAGAAAATAATAGACATACCAAATGAGACACAGAAATCCATTCAAAAATAAAAATAAAAATTTCTGGTTTACACTCATTCTAAAGTAACAAAATATTAAAGTATAATGTGATAACTTAAATATAAAATTGACTTTAATACTAAAAGGCCAGAATTTCTACATACTCAGAACTACAGAAAGTGAGTGATCTACATTCTGTTTAAGTTGTTTTGAGTCCTTCAAGAGTTAAAAATTCAAATTTGTAATCTTGAATCATATTAGGTGATCCCTATATTCAAGGCTTTCTTTAGTTTGATGACAAATGGTGTATTTTTAGATTTATTATTTTTTAAATAAATATTGTTATTTTAGTTAATTATTTTGTTTTAATTCCTCATTCTTAATGATGCCACAATGCAGGATATAAAACTAGTAGGGCTGAAAGATTACTTAAAGAAATAGTATAAAATAGCTTTGGGTATTTACTTTATACAAAGAACATATATAATTTTGTACCAAACAAACCATTATTTTTATCTCTATTCCTCATCCTCAGCTAATTATCTCCCATTTTTTCTGTCAATCTATGGTTAGATTGGCCAGGCTATCAAATCTTCAAACTATCAATAACATTTAAACTTAATTTAAGTTATAATATAGTCTCTTTTAAATTCTTAACTTTCCAACAAGGTATATCAAATACCTTGTACTAGACTCAATTATTTATGCCCAGCATAATAATTAGCATACACAACAATACAAAAATAAAATTTCCATTACTTTTCAAGCTTTTTTGACCATAAATCTCAACTGACATCATTTTCCTTGATATTCCTTAATGTATTTTCTGTTCTTTTACTAACTTCCTACTATTATCTGGTGTATTTTTAGCCCTATTGGCAGCTTACACTGTAAATCTTAACAATGTTAGCTCACATTGTTGAGATTACACGATTAGCTCATACTCACAAAGGTATAAATATACTTAAATATCTTCTGTTCATTGAAAGTAACTTATTATTATTTTTTAAATTTGTTTTTTATTTATTAACTACTAGTAAAAGGAAACATCACTTTTATGAATAACTCTTTATTTCTATAGGTTAAAGTCTATTTTACTGGCTTAAATATTAAACCTAGTAATTAATATTTTTGATTTTCAGGCTTCCCTTAAATGGAAGGAAACTACTGTCGATACAAACAAACAAAATGTCAGCTCTCAGATTGCTGCAATGAATGCAGCCACAGCTCAAGTTGTTACTCTAACATCAGGTATTTTCTAGTCACTTTATTTTTCAAGTTATTTTAGTCCAATTCTATTATAATCTGTCAAATATTTTGAGACTTCTCCCATTTAAACTAAAATTCATTTTTAAATCAAAAGTCAGCTGGTGTCTGTCAATATTGACTTTGTTACCATTGTCCTTCCAACTGTCTTCAGAATTTTATCATGCACCAGTCACTCATCACATTTTTTACTCTTGTCTTTCATTGCTTAGTGTCTTATTATTCTTAAATTTATTTACATGAGGATATGTTCCTTCCTTGTGTATTACATGCCCACTCTAGGTGCCTTATGATTAGTATTTTTTTACTATTGGATTTGTCTTTTACTTCTAACCTACCCTCCTTCATGCCTTTCCCCATTTAATTTATTGAGCCATCTTTCTCTTAATGAACTCTTCATATTAGATTGGTATGTATTGATGTTCAGCCTTGATGAAGGAATCAGAGAAAAAAAATTAAGTAGTGTTCTTGATTGACGAGGCACATACAAATTTTAAATTGTAATGCTTCATTTAGGCAAACAGATTGTTTTGTTATTAGCAATTATGAGTTTTTTTTATGTTATTAACAACTATGAGTCTTATGAATGCTAAATTCCTTTTCCCATTGCTTTACATATTTTTTTTTTCATATTAACTAATAAATTTTCCATATTTTATATTATGAAATAGAAATTTTTTATAATAGATTTGCTTGTATATAGTCTTGACCTATCAGCTAATAAAGCTTTAATAGCATTTAACTCTTCTCATTTTTTAAATCCTTTCAATATTATCTCGAGTTAAAATGAAAAAAAAAATTATAATTAAATTAAAGATTATCTAAGAAAAATAAACTTCCTTAAAGAAGGATTATATTGTTCTGGTTTTAAATTATTCTGCTCTTTTGATAATAGATCATCTTATATAGAGGTAACTATTTGACTGACGAGCTTTATGTGGAGAGTTTAATCAGGATTTAATTTTGGTAAAGTACAAATGTTCTTTATTTATTTGTGAAGAACAAAATAAATAGCAATTGCAAGCCTGACTGAAGAGCAATTCCTGATTAATAATAAGTAAACCTTATCCTTGAAGCTGTTATTAGTAAAAGTGATATTTGAATAGAATATTTATCTAAATAAATCCATTTGCTTTGTACTTTTAGAAATACAATAGAAGTTCAGTGTTATTTATGTCTGAAAGCATATTGATTATTGCTTCCACATAATTCATTAATATGATTTGTATTAAATTATATTAATGATTTACAAGAAATTAAAAAAAAATATATAAATTTTTTTTTGTTTTGAAAGGTTCTGTAGACGAAGTGGATCACACAGCTGTTGGTGCTGCCATAACAACAATCACTACTGGTCTGCCGCAGGTTTCACGTGGAGTGCGCACGTTAGCTGCTCTCATAGATGATGACAGTGGAGACAAGCTCCTCACAGCCACAAGGAAACTCTGCACTGCCTTCTCTGATCTTCTCAAAGCTACAGAACCTGCTGGAAAAGAGGTGAGGGAACTGCAGTAATTTAAATAATTTTTTCTTCTCAAGATTTTGAAATATCTAACAAACCAAGGACATTCATTTACTTGAAATTTAATTATATTCATTTATTTTGACCCAGCATATATTTTGTGTTTATTAATAAATAGGCTTAAGGTCAATAAACTCATTTGTCATAACTCACCCCTTAATTTCATCTAATTAATGCTGGTGGCAATCACATTAGCAAAACTTACTCAAGACTTACATAAAGTTCATACTACAATCCACATAGTTAACAGTAATAAACCATGTCATTATTCTTTGAGAAGTGAAAGATACATTTATATTTATATGATATTTTGATTTTAAATAAAATTTGTTAAATATAATTAATTTCTTTTGAGTTTTGTTGTTAAGATCAAAGATTTTAAAATTTATCTCCAAAAAGATTTTATTAGAACAAACTATTAGAAATCTTTACTTTTATGTTTCAAAGTCTGAAACATTAGCATTGGTCTAATGGTTATTCAAGAATTTAGTACATTTAAAGATACAAATAATCATATTTGCATGCATAATGTTTCAGCCACGTAAAAATCTACTAGACGCAGCATCAAGGGTCGGTGAGGCATCCTCAACAGTCCTCACTGAGATCCATGAGGAGGATGCTGGACTGAGGTCAGCACAGGACACACTCCTTGGTTTGGGGAAAGCTGTGGCAAACAAGGCAGCTGCGCTCGTTCTTAGAGGAAAGTCTGTTGCCTCCACACTTGATCAGCCTCAACAGAATCATGCCATAGGTAGAAGATCTTACTCTCTACATATTGGTCATTGAATGTTTTAATTGAAAACATTGAAAAAGAAAGTGAATTATTACATATCAACAGCTATACAGATTTTTTTGAGGCATCCTCTTTAATTTTACTGTTGAACCAATTTTCATAACTTAATATGCTTTTCTGATATCTTTTTGATCAAACCAATGATTCAAACCCTGATAAAATTACAAATAAATAAATGGAAAAATAAATATTCCAAAATATCTCTTGCACCATTAATGAAGCTATTTATTAATCAAATAGGTTTCTAGGGAAAATGAGTTAAGAAACTATTATGCGGGATTCACTCCAGATTTTTGTGTGTTTAATGCTGGTCTGATTTTAGTATTTCTGTAGTTTATAAAATACTACATCTATCATCTTAAACTGTAATATTTTCTTCGATGATCTGCTCATTTTAAATCACTTTGGTATCGATAGTCCAGTCCAAGTACATATTTGTTACTAATGAACTTTTATTTTATTTATTTTTTAATACAGTGTACAAATTATTAAAAAAAATTAATTTTATTAAATGGTTACAAATAAACAATAATTACAAAATAAAATAGTAAAATTTATAAACAACAATAACAGAAGAAAATAGTAAAAAAATAAGTAAATGAGCAACAAAAGGATAAAAGGAAAAAATAACTGTAACAATATATTTAAACAATGAAAATATTACATGAAAATAAGTTAACATATGTAAGAATGAAAAAAAAAAAGTTATACATGGAAAAATATTTACATAGAAGATAATTAATTTGATTTTTAATTTTATGTTATAAACCCAAAGTAAGATTTTGTTAAAAGTATCTCTCATTTATATTTTTTATTTTGCCAAGATAGATCATTAGAAATTTTTTGATTACTTGTAGGTGTTTGTCTTTCAATAAATTTGCTTCTACTGGCCATTTTCAGTAATTACTTGTTTCTTAGTACTTTTATTTCTGTTGTCAGTAAATATAGTACAGCCATGTATTAAATGTTGGTCTGTTATGTGTAAAGTCAAACGACAGTAAGGGGAGTCTTTAATTTTAAATCTATGAAAATAACTGTTTACTGGCCCGTGTCCTTTTATGGCAGGAGTCAGGTAGAAGTTTGTGTGTTTTTGTTTTTATAGTATGTAAAGTATAAATGTGTATTAATGCCTTGATTTGTATGTATTGTCCCATCTAAACTTCCATTGTGTGTTTTAGTACCTTTTTGTGCAATAGATGTTTTCAGTGTAGTTTTGAAAAATATTCGTAACACACAGTCAGGGGTACAGTTAATCTCTGGATGCAGATTTTTCTGCTCTGTCAGCTAATCATTCATTCTCATGTATACCTGGATGCCCTTTTATCCAAGAAAAATTAGTCCGGTTGTTTCCTATTGTCTATTGTAGGTTCTCTTTGTTTGATTATATGATAATGACATTGGCTGTTTGTAATCATGTCTAATGTTAATTTACTGTTAGTTAATATAATAATATTTTATTGGTCAGACCCATTGTTTGTATGTATTCCAGTGATTTCAGGATGGTGAATTGTTCTGCCTGATCATTGGTGCAATTCTATCCTAATTATATTTTAATACTTCTTCGAGTATTTGTTTAGAAAATAAAATTGGCACATTCTGCAAATTCATCGACCTTACTTCCGCGACAAAAGTAGCAGTGCAGCCAGTGATCAGTACACACCTGTATATAGCGCTCCGTCTTTCCAACTATAATATACGAGTTGTAGCGGTGTAGCCAGTGATCAGTACACACCTGTATATAGCGCTCCGTCTTTCCAACTATAATATACGAGTTGTGGGAAGAACTGAGGTCACAAACTCTACATACATGTGTAGTGAAGTGTCAGTGACATGTGAGTGCAGTTTCAGCTCAAATCGTCGCGAGGATCACATCTAAACAGTGAGTAAAGCGAACTACTTTTGTAGCTGTTATCCTTAGCATTGGGGACGAGAGGGGAAGACCTGTCCGGCCCCCACCTCGCTGTGCTAGGCTCTCATAGCCTCCCTTATCTCTCTATCTGTTGGGTAGGAGGCTCCGTTCCAGACTCTTAACCCAGCGTTACAGGTTCGAGACTAGGCCACTCAACTTCTTTTTTTTTTACAAATAAATGAATAAATTATGGGAGGAAATCATTATCATCAGGTGATTGCTAGTGGAGGGCGAAAAAGGGAGCGTCGTGGTGCACCCATGACTCCTCCTAAAGATAAGAGGTGGCATTCCGCCTGTAGCACTCAGTTGGAGAGAGACTCTCAAGGAGAAACCATCACACCCTCCGCCAACGAAGTGGAAAATAGGAATGAAAACCTATCACCTTTCACAACTGTCAATCCTTTTCAGCCTCTTCAAAACATTACTGGAGAGGAGATGGAAACCACCACCCAACGTATACCCCAACCACCTCCCATTTTTGTCCGAAATGTACAAAACTTTCGCCTAATTTGCACTCAACTCAATGAGAGAGTCGGCCGCGTCAATCGTCAGCATGACACTAAAATAATGCCAGATAGCCCTGACACTTACAGAGGTATAGTGAGCTATCTGAAAGAGACAAACGCCCATTTCACACTTACCAACTAAAGGAAGAGCATGCAGTCAGGATCGTCATCCGTCACCTCCACCACTCAACCTCTCCTGATTATATCAAAGAGGAGCTCACTGAACTTGGCTTCCAGGTCAGAAATGCCATTAACATAACAACAAGCAGGCCTGGTAATGACGGTCATACAAAGTCTCCGTTGCCCTTGTTATTTGTAGATCTTAAGCCCACAAGCAATATAGATGAGATTTACTATATAACCTTACTTTGCCATTGCAGAATACAAGTGGAGAAGCCCCTCCTTCAAAGAGACATAGTTCAGTGCCACAAATGCCAGGAATACGGCCACACTAAAAGATACTGTGAGTATGGTGCCCGATGTGTCAAATGTGGAGGGACACATCTTACAGGGGAGTGTCAGAAATCTCGCAGTACACCTGCTGTCTGCGCCCTTTGCCAGAAAAACCATCCCGCCAATTATAAAGGCTGCCAGGTCAACAAAGATTTAAAGCAGCGGATACAGCCCACCTGACAGCAGGACTCAGCACCTGTAGCTCGAAGACCCCCACCTCCCCCGCCCAGAAAAGTCGAATCAGGTTACTTTTATGCAAAGGCGACCTACCAGCCCAAACAAGAAGAACCTCTTCCTCAATGCCAGCCTCCCAGGGGAGAGCGACCTGCCATCTCTCATGTTCCTCCTCCGTTAATATCTAATGATATCCAATCCATACTCCACTCATTTTTCTCGGAATTCCGCGCCCTCATCACTTCTCTCCTAAACCTACTGTCAGCGGTAGTCTCTAATATGACTTCCTCGTCTGGCAGTAAATGAACTCCTACTCTACTAGATCCTTTTCCCCAATTACCTTTTCTGCTGTATATTGCCCTCCTAACAAACCTATCACCTCAGGCCAATTCCAAGAGTATTTTAAATCCTTAGGTTCCTGTTTCCTCTCTGGCGGAGATTATAATGTGAAACATCTGCAGTGGGGCACGAGAACGACCAACTACCCTGGCCGTACTCTGTATAATGCTATCTCCTTTCACAATCTCTCCACTCTAAGTCTGTCCTTTCCCAACTATTGACCCACCGAGGTAAACCGTCTTCCTGATCTCCTAGATTTTTTCATATGTAAAAATCTTATTACCTACCATCACTCTGTAAAAACATTAATTTAAAAACTTGAATCCGGAGATGTACCAATTGTTTGATTCCTTATCATAACACTGATCCCAGATGTTACACACAAAAAACAATCTTTTAGGTGGTTTTGTACTAATTTGAAAATATTCTGTGGATAATTCTTCTCCTTTAATGCTGAATGGCAGTTTGTGTCTAATTATTATTCCATGGTCAGGAAAATAATCGATGTCTCTTTAGCATATCAGTCTAATCAGTAACCTCTCTCTTTACATCAAAGTTGGCAGAGACAAAGATATATGGAACCTTATCAACTCTAACCTGTACTATGGTAACATTTGGGCTGGAGTAATCACTAAGAAGCATCTACTGATAAACTTTAAGTCAATTGTTTCTTGAATAATACATTTTTGCATTGGTGTTATTTTACAAAATGTCTGTATATTTTTTTAGGGAGTGAATAGCACTATTATTACATCTAAGTGAACTTTATTGCTAATGAATTTTCTTAATGGTTTTTTTTTTTTTTTTTCAAAAGGGGTAGCAACACAGTGTGCATTGACTACATCACAGTTGGTAGCATGTGCCAAGGTTGTTGCACCAACAATCCAAAGCCGAGCCTGCCAAGAGCAATTAGAAGCTGCTGTCAGAGAAGTGGGAAATTCTGTGGATCAGTTGGTATCTGTCTGTACAGAATCCTGTGGAGATCATGTCTTGTTAGGTCAGCTCAATGAGGCTGCTCATGACGTTACTGACACCCTAGATCTACTTCTCAAACATATACGGTAAGCTCTGCTCCCTTATTTTCTTTCTACGAGTTATTTGATAACATCCTTAAATTTAAATAATTAAAACAAAAATTTTTTAATGCTATTTCCATACTTTATTTTGCCAGCATCGAATTCTTATTTCTTATTTTTGTTATTAATTTCTTAATTAATTTTCATTAAACACAAAATCTCAAAATTAAATACTTTATTAATTATTTTTGTCTAATACCTTCTGGAAAAAGTTTGGAAATAAAAAAAATATGATTTTACAGGGAAGTAGGAGGGGAGAGAGAAAGGGAAGCTATTGAGAGCACCTCTGTGGAGAAGATCCTCTTGACCTCAGAGCGAGTACTGGAAGCTAGTGGAGACCCAGGAGAGATGGTGAAGCAGGCTCGTCTCCTTGGTCAAGCCACAGCTCACCTCATACAGAGCATCAAGGTATGCTTTCATATTTAACTTAAATAATTCTTTTTTTTTTTTTTTATTCAATTAATCTATACAAATTTTTCTACCTTGTATTATACATGGAGACATTAAATTTATTTAAATATATTATTTGAATTTAGCTTTTATAAGCTATTTTATTTTATTATAGCTTTTATGTTCAATAAAAAAAGTATACTCTTACTGAATAAAGTAATAAAATATTTTTAAATTTTAAATATTAAATACTTTTCTGAATAAATATCGGTCTAGGTGAAGATGAGGTTATTATAATTATAGAATGTTAACCTATAAATCATTCATGTTGTAGTTATTATGCCTCGTATAACGTAAATTTAGTTAAGCAGTAAGATATAATTTAAACTTGATGTATGCGCATAGCAGCTAAGGTGGATCATCTAAGGATTAGATGATTCAATTCCTTGAAAGTAGTATAGTAACGTTTTGTGGGAATGGTTTCTGCTGTAGTGAGTCGACAATGATAATCCATAAAAGCGGAGAGCAGCTTGAGCCCTAAGGTGTAACAATTGTTTGATTCCTCATTATATCAATAGACCCGGATATTACACATATAAAACGATCTTTTAGGTAATTTGGTACTAGTTTTAAAATATTCAGTGGTCATTTTTTATCCTTTAATGTATTCAAAATTGTCGGCCACCAAGCACTGTCGAAGGCTCCTTGTATATCAAGTTTTATAAGAACAATGCGTTATTTTTTAATTAATGAGTCTTTTAGATTTTTATTTACTATCTCAAGAGCCTCAAAGAGACATAGTTCAGTGCCACAAATGCCAGNGCCATTCATTTAGGCAGTTTTTTATCGAATTATAAAGAAAAATCACTTTATTAACTTAAAGAAAATAACAATACCAACAGTTAACTATAGGCTAATTGCTGAATCTCATCTATGACGTCTCCAACAACAATAAATAACGTCCGTAAAGAAAACAACAGCGTCCCTCGTAGAAACACTGCACGACCATTATGAAATACGCACAAAGCAACTGTTGAGCGATACAACAACATAATTGAATGAGTGGCGAGGAGCAATAATGGCCTTTACCCGACATTGTTGACAAAATCAAATTTTTGGGCTAGTTTCTACAGGGTTGGATTTTCAAGAATATCGATAAACTGTATCCAGACATGGAGACCAATTTTTATCTATATAGAAGTCTCAATCGTGAGAATTTTGAGTTTCAGTTATATGGTTTTCTCTTGTGGAATAACATTTAAGAAGCTTCAGAGATTTTTAAAATCCAAAAGCCAGTTACTAGAAACGTGTCTTAAGTTCAATACTGAGTGAGCATGCAGAGTCTTTATAAATCAATGAAAATTATGGCCACTGCTTCTCAACAATAGCATTACATTATTTATTATTGACTCCATCTCTAAGTCTTGATGTTTATGGCCTTGCTTAATTTAGGATCTGCAATCTAAATTTTACTTATTATTATTATCACGTTAAATTTTGGCAATTAGATCCACTGTAATGCAGCATGTTAATATAAGTTTCTTAATAAGTTAATATAATATTAATCTTATAATATAGTTAATATATTATATTTTTATCTTTAACTCATATGTTTATCTTACAACAATTGCAATTTTGAAAATATTTATTACCAAATATCAACAAACTGTATTTCAATAAAATTAGAAAATTAATGTATTACTTGTTCTTACAAAAACAAAATAAACTTCAATTTATTGATTTTATCACTCTGATTTATCAGCAATAATAATTTTAATAATCTTTAATTTGTATTTTATAATTTTTTAAAATTTAATTTTTGTTTACTAATTTAAAAAGGGCCATTCAATTTTTTTTTTCCAGTCTTTTATCCCCAAACATAACTTCTGTTAAGGGCATGTTAAGAATTTCTAATTATTTGAATGTTATTATATAATTACTTTCACTGACAATTTGTGAAAATAATTTCATAATAACATTCAAATAATTAGAAATTCTGAACATGCCCTTAACTCAGTTATGTTTGGGAATAACAGGCTGAAAAAAAATGGAATAGTCCTTCAAAAATAGTTCCTTTTAAAAACTTTTTTCATAATTGATTTTATTTTTAAAACTTCGCCTAAACATCAACAAATCTGGGTATTGATATTATCAGTTATTTTATGTATTAGATATTTTCTTTTCTCTGTGTTATTTTAAATGCTTAAGAATATAAATTTATTTTTCTATACATTTGACTGTAACAATCTCTTTTGTTTAGGGAGAGGCTGAATCTCAAGAGAATGGAAGTCTTCAAAGAAGATTACTTGCTGCAGCCAAGCTGTTAGCAGAGGCCACAGCTCGAATGGTGGAGGCAGCTAGAGCATGTGCTTCCAACCCTCATGATCCTCAGAGTCAGTCTATGCTAAAGCAAACTGTGGAAGATCTCCGAGCAGCTACTACCATTGTTGCTACTCCTGCTCTCAGAAAGAAGTTGGTCTCACGGCTAGAAACAGCAGCAAGGACTGCCACTGATGCTGCAGCTCAATGCGTTGCCTCATCTCTCGGTGCAGCTAATCATAATACTAACCGTCAGACTCAGGCTCAGCTGGAAGGCGACTGCCAGATTGTGCAGAATCATATTCCCCTATTGATACAAGCAGTCAAGCAGTCTTCTGCTAATCCTGATCTTCCTTCAGCCCAACTCAACTTAATAAATGCTAGTCAAAATTTTCTCCAGGTATGCATAATTTTTCATATATATTTAATATCTTCCAAATGCAGTTTTCTTACTTCATCTCACTAATTCAGCTTGAATAATGATTCAATGAGAAATTCAAAGAGAGGCTTATGAATTTTTTTTTTTTACATAAAATGATAATGCTTTTGAAAAAAATGTAAAAATGAACAAATTGCTTGTAAATATTTAAATTTTAACATTTTAGTTGAAGTTTTTGCGTAAAATTTATATATTTGGCTCCCAAAAAATTGAAATAAAATTATGATTATAAAATTTGAGAGAGCTGTAATTCTTTTTGTATTTAATTGGTGGCTGATATAACGCCACTCATCTCTATAGTACTTCATTTCTAGACAATAATAATAGTTAGACAACTTAAATTATACTTTCTTTGATTTATACTTTTATTTCACTTTTAAATACAATTTCAAAATTTTTTTTCTTAAACTATGTGTTATTTTGAGCTAACATATGTTACAAACTCTAGCAAGTTTTGTAAGTAACTTTTAATGATACTTAATTTTGTATTTTTAGTTAGGATTCTCTCCTCCTCCCCCATTTCTCTCTCTTAGAGCTAGAATTTCTCCTATTGATCAGTTGTTCCAGTAGCTTATTCTTATAGCTGTCGTGTGAGCATTGAAGCCTTAAATAGCCATTTGAACTAGATATTGGTCTATTAAAAGATCTTTATCCTTATTTTGAATAAATCTGTAAGGCTAGAAGTGGCTTGTTCTCTATGAGACTATTCTTTACTATTAAAGTGACAGTGTTGACCATATTACAGAAAAGTTTACACAAATTGTATTAAGGTTCATATCGTAAAGATAATATAGCATTATAGGCTATTTATCACACTTCATTTAATTACATGATCAAGAATACGAATTATCAATATTATTAACTATTTTTTGGATATCATGTTGATGGACTTCCATCCACTACATTTTTTCATCATGGGTCTTCCTCTAAGTGATGATTTAAAATAGATATGCCATATGACTTAGCCACTGAAATATTTGTCACATGTGCCTAATTTCTGCAAAATGTGTTTCGTTGTCATCATTTATCATTCTTATTGGGCCATGAATTTATTTTCACCAAACTTAAGGGTAAAGAGAAATAGTATTATCTATGAACTTAATTTTTTCTTTCTCCTCTTGAGTGAGCAAACATTTGACTAGTGTATGTTGTATTCTTTTTGTGTGTTTATTTGTGTAGTGTTTATTATTTAAAATACCCCTCCTCTACAATTATGTTGTATTTTTTATATTTTAGCCTGGTAGTAAGCTGGTTACTTCTGCTCGCTCCATTCTTCCTACTGTGCCAGATGGGTCAACATCTCTCCAGCTAAGCCGAACTAGTCAGGCACTTGGTGCAGCAGTGGCAGAACTTCGTGCAGCTGCTGGGAGGGCTCGGGAAGCTTGCGGTCCTGCACTTGAACTACAAGCTGCTCTTGACTCTACACAGACTTTACGTGAAGAAATCAAGTCCATGTCCAAAGGTTCCATTCAACTTCTTCCTGGGGAAACGGTTAGACTTTTACTCTGTTTTTTTTTTTTTACCTTTTTTTAAAAAATAAGTATCAGTATTTTAAATTCTTCATAATAATTAGTAAAAGTATTTTTGGAAATTTCTTTTTTTTTTAAATAGACTAAATAATGGGGTACTCTATTTTTACCAGAATATAGACTAGAATTATTAATCAATTATTTTATAAGCTCCATAAATTGTTGATTTTCTATCTGGTTGGTTTTGATGCAACTGGCCTCAGTTCACTTTGCAGCACTGTTGTTATTATAGAAAAATTAAAATCTAACTAAATTAAATAAATTTTAGTTAGTGGATGATGCTGGAAGAGTGAAGCATTTTTAAATAAAAAATGTGAATACTAATGACTCTTTAATCTCCCTTGAATTTAATTGTAATCTATATAGTTCTTACTTCCATAAATGTTTTCCTCTTCATCGTTTTTCAAGGTGGAAGATATGTTAGATTTTATATTTTAATTTATAAAGAGAAATTATAGAAATTGATTTTTCAGTTTTAAAGTAAAAAAAAACTTATAAAATATGGCTATAATGAGAGATTTTCTCTTAATTAATAGAAATTTTTTCCCAATTTCTTGTGAGAGAAAACATTGTTTTTTATATTTAATATATGTTTATGTATTACCAAAGTATATAACTTTTTAGCTTCAGTCATTCTTTTAAAAGTAATGTCATTACCTGGTATCATAAAAAATATAAGCATATTTTGTATATAATTTTTTTTTTGTATAATATAAGCATAGTCCTTCTCAGGACTGTTTTTTCATCATTTCATTTAACGAAATTTTTTCATAATTTTGTTCGTTATTTTATTTTTTAGTAGTATTCAATCAATAGTCGATTAAAAAGGGGAGTATATAGAAAATAAGTATATGGTTTCTTTGAATTCAATGAATTAAAAATCAATAAGAGATTACTGAAAATGTGTTATTGTTGAGAGAGTTCATATCATGACCATTTCAAACTTTGGATATCTAACTAAATAAAAAAAACTGATGAAATGAAATGATAATGAATATCCTAAATTAATATAGTGGAAATTTCCAAAGTTTGCTTTAAGATTTTGTATTAAAGAATATTTATGCAAGCAAACAATTTTTGTTATTATTGTCAATTTTATTGCAGAAATTTTAGGCCTTTTACGTATTATATCTGTGGAAGTTGATTGTGTTATTTAAATTCATAAGTGATTTTGTTTTTTCTCATTGCAATTAATATACTCATGACTTTTATCTGTTTGATAGTCTCATCTCTTTTTATGTTTAATTATAATATTTCTATTTCAAAAATTAACCATTTTAGACAGATTAAAAGGGTTTTAATGAAATTCTGAGGATTGTTATCTATTGTGGTAAGGTTTTTAAACATTTGTGTCTCTATCCAGGTTGGGCCCTATTTTTTTAGGAGACATGAAAGCTTTTAAATTAAGCTACTGTCACTATTAACTTGACGTCAATCATAATTTACTTTTGGTTTACATTCATAATTCCACGCTGTTACTGTTTCTACTTTCAAATTGATCTTTTCAGTTATTTCAAAAGAGTATGAAAAAGTAACTGAATTTTTATTCAAACAGTCTTATTGCATTTAGAAGCAATTTATTGCATTTTTTTTCTCTGTTTGTTAAATTGGCTTGCAGTGAGTTTAAAATAAAAAATAAAAAAGGAAACTAAGTATTGGATACAATAAATAGTAATAGGCCAGCAATATGAACTGTTTTATGTACAATTTTTCCTTTAATTTTTCATTCCATGTTGATTTACCCCTTATAGAAACTTTCAATTTTAACTATCAATGATTTTTAAACTACTAATCCAAATGCTGATAATTTCTATTGTTGTCTTATTATTATTCTTTGTTAAATAATTTATTTATTGTTGCATATATTACAAGAAAATGTAAATAGTAAGAAACAGACTTTAGAGTGGAAATTTCTAAAGTTTGATTATAATCCACGTACCAGAAGAAAACTAGGCATTCATGATTTAATGCAAGTGAAAACTTAATGCTTAATGGTTAAATCTTATTGTGAATAGAGGACTTCAGGTCTCGTCCATGATCCTACGTACATAATTTATAAGTAACTTGTTTACTATTGTTGAGGAAGCACTTAAATCAGTGTTTTAATTGTTGAAGTTTCTGCTATTTCAGGCTGAGTCAGCCTCCCGAGAGATGCATGCAGCTAGTAAATCAGTGGCAAGGTCTGTAACGGCACTAGTGAAGGCTGCTGTTCAGGGAGATGAGAATTATGCTGCTAGTTCAGCTACAGAGACAGTGAATGCTCTCTCACAACTCTCCAGTGCTGCACGAGCTGTAGCATCCACTGCTCCTCTATCTCATCAAATGTTTGTATTTACTTTTGATTAACTTTAATTATATCTTTATTTTTTAAGGTCCCCTGCTTATTGCCTAAAAGTTCATTAGAAATTTGTGAAAATTTATTGAAAACCCTTCAGATTTGAGATTTTACCGGAAGATTGTCAACTTTGATAAAAAGTGGGCTTACTGGCAAAATCCGAATACCATTATCCAATGACTCGATCAAACTGCTTTTCTGATTCCCATGCTTTGCATTTTTTGGATTTTTTAAAGTGTTATTCCTCATGAATTTGATGTATTAATATCTGTAAGCCATTAATTTATTTATAATATAGTTGATATAAAAATTTCAATTTCTTTCACTATTTTTAAATTCCAGTTAAGGATTAGAATCATATTTGGGGGAAGATCATCACTTAGTCATTACCCCCTAATTCCAGTAAAGTATTTCTTTCTTACAAAGTTGCTTTAGTTCCTTAAATCTAAAACCTAAAACTAAAAAGTGGTTAGCAAAAATGATGTCATTGAAGTTAATTTTATGTGATGCATTTTTTCCTAGGCTCTTTGAAAAGACAGAGGAGGTGATATATTACTCATACACTGTGATACACCAAGCTCAGCGGACTGTTCAAGAACCTGAATATGCCGACAATTTACAACATGCTGCAAAGAAAGTTAATCTTGTAAGAATAGTTATTTAGTTTTATAATACTGCTTCATACCATTAATTATAAATTCCTTAGTTATTTCTAAAAAAATTAAGAAAAAAAAATTATGTAGTGAAAAAGATGGCCTTTGATATTAATAAATAATTCCTCAAATCATAATTAAGTGTTTATATAACAAAAAATCATTCTAGTTTGTTGTATTATTAAATTTATTTTTCTGTCCAAGATAAGAGTATTATCTTGCTTTAGAAAAAATCAACTAACATCCACTTTATGAACTCCTGTATAACTTTAATTTCCTTATTAGTAGAGAATTTTTTGGGGTTCGGTCAAGGTTGATAAAATAAATAAAAAATTCAATTTAAAAAAAAATATATTTTTTATTATCTGCCTACATTTCTACTTACATTTTAAGCAATCTTCAGGACTATCTTGAAGGGGAGAGAGGACATTTCACCTAGATTAATGTTCATGATAGCCTTGAAAATGGCTTAAAATGTAAATAGAAATGTAGGCAGATAATAAAAAATATATTTTTTTAAATTGTATTTTTTTAAATTTTATCAACCTTGACCGAACCCTAACAAATTCTTCAAAATGAGAGTTTGTTGACCGTAGATATTATTCTAAGATGATTTTAGTTGGGGTTCGGTCGAGGTGTTTTTTTGGATCTACCTCGACCGAACCCCAACTAAAATCATCTTAGCCTAACAAATTCTTTGTAATGTAAGCCAAAATGTCACCAATTAAAAAAAAAATACATTTTCTTTAAATTTTATTTTTTTTGGATCAACCTTGACTGTTTCCAAAATATTCATAAAAACTCTATGATCAAAAACTCTCTATTTAAACTTAGAAAGTTTAATTAGAGAGTTAATTTTTTAATTACCTTTTTATTCAGTTATCCTATTGATGGGCAACCATTACCTCTTTTCTTGATTTTACAGCAGCAGCAAAAGCCAAAGCAATGATTGGTTGTGAACGCCTCTTATGGTTTAGATTATTTCTCCAAAAATAATTTTTTTTAAATAGTTGAACTGAAAAATAAAATAGTTTAGTTCAAACCTTTCTTAAAATTAGATTTGTCATAGTTCAAAACGCATAATCCCCCCTTCCCCCCCAAAAAAAAAAATCTGCCAATTTTCTATGTTCCAATCTTGGATATAATATAACACACACACACACACACATATATGTATATATATGCGTATGTGTGTGTTTTATGGCTGATTTTCTCTAAATGAGGATTTCTCTAAATGCTGGTATTGTGCTTCATTTCATGTAAACTTCACTCAACTTTAAGATATTAAATTAAAGATAACAACTTTTAAATTGCTTTAACTACCTGCTAATTTTACCTATTCTGTGGGTATTTTTGATAAATTTATTGAGATCTAAATTTATATTATCTGAGTTTTATTTTGGTTTTTTATGAGGACTATGCAAAAAATTATTAAAATTGTTAGTCGAAAAAGGCTAAACATTTTTAACAATGTAATTAGTAATTAAGCTTTTGCCTGAGCCTTTGAAAAGAAGTTGTGTAATTATATTCAGCATTTTGGTTTTAAACATAAGGTATAATTCTTTTAGTTTTAATTATAATCACAATATTTTAGTAATAAACATACTATAACATTTCTCATTTTTTCAGTCTCTGGGACAGTGTATTTCTTTGCTACCAGGACAAAAAGATGTTGATCTTGCTATCAGTAACATAGAAGGCCAATTACACCAGCTTGACAGAGGAGAATTTCCTAGGACTAACTTATCTTATTCTGAGTTGCAAGACTCTTTGACCTGTAGAGCTGAAGTTGTTAATGTTTGCACAGCAAAGGTAACCACCAATTGTTTGTTATCTAAATATCAAATAAATCTTCAATATCAAATATAGATTTGTATAAGTAATTTTTTTATTTATCTTTTCACTGAAGCATAATAATATAAATTTATTTTAAGGTAGTACAATCAGCACATTCTCCGGTAATTTTGGCAACTTCTGCTCAAGCTTTGGGGTCTGCTGTTGCTGATCTTACTAATGTAGGCATGGAAATGGCTGGGCAGACAAAAGAATCTGATGTTCAAAGTAAAATGGTTTCATCATTAAAGAATGTTGGATCTACATCCACTAAATTACTTACTACTGCCAAGCAAGTTTCGAATGACCCTAATGCTCCAAATGCCCATAGCAAGTTAACTGGATCTGCTCGGTATATACTTAGTTTTTTATTTGTAGTGTTATTTATATATTATATATAATCAAAATTAATATATATTGAGGGGGGATAGATTAAGATAATTTAACAATTTTTTTTTATATTTGCGTATTTTTAAAAATTAACTCTGTTCCAAAAATATTCTCTGTCAATGCTGTATTCATTAGCTGTCTTTATCATAGCAATCTTACACCATACTCTATCCAGTCTGTCACCATCACACCCATCATATTCTCCGTACTATTGGTACATTGGGTCTTCCTTTGTCTTATCTTCCAAGTTATTCTCTATCCATAAATGTTTTCTGACCCATCTTGGCACCAGTTGAACATTATAAACATTCCTGTTATTTAGGGTTATTTTTGTAAACCATTGGATATGTTGGCTAATGGCTAGAATTGATCAAGTGATAGGAGGAGTTTTAATGGAGAACAAATTAAGAAATAGTTTCATTTCTGATAGAGATTTAGTAGAGTTTGTATAATATAAGTGTATAACAAACTTTTCTCAAAAAATCAAAAATGTATATACAAGAAATATTCATGAATGTAAAGTTGGGTGTTGGACATGTCTCTCTATTTTTTTAAAATGTAGAAACCAATAAGTATTTAGACTTTTCATTATAAGCTCATGAAAGAATTATTTTTCTAAAGGGTTATTATTATTTCTACCACCAATGAATATAGAACTCTCATACCTTATATTCTCCGTCTTCATTGGTTTCTGTACCTGTATTTCTGGTAGATGGTGTACAGAAACCAATGAAGACGGAGAATATAAGGTATGAGAATTATTTTTCACTTGAAATCACATGATCAAGAAGAGGGGGGGGGATTTAAAGGAAGACCAATTATAATTGTAATATATTTGTTGTTTGCGTGATGAAAAGTTGTGGGCATAATATTTGTAAAATTTAATTTTCTTATGTTTGTGTTTTATAACATTTTTACAAAAATACTTATTTAGGAAAAAAGATTACTTTTGTAATTACAATACCCGAGATCTTTCTCTACTCTTCCTTCTCGGTCCATGTAGTATATAAGACCCTGTTACACTCATTCTCTCCTTCTTGTAAATATAATTTTGTCATTTACTCTCATTGTGCATATGGTAATAAAACAAGAAATTTGCTTTGATTTATGTATGTTTATATNTTTTTCTTGTTGTGTGTCCATTACACTCTTTATCGTTCCTGTTCTTATTTACTCTACCCACACACACACACACACATATATATATATACATACACACACACACACACACACACACCCCCGAGGGATGTCCAAAAATTAAGTGTACTAAATTCTTGTAGGTTATAAAAAATTTTATTTGAACAAAAAATTACCTGTTCACACTAGTACATATCTAAGCTATTTTTCGACAGTCACCATTCCTCTCAATGCAGGGGGTATCAACCGAGGTGAGGTATCAATTTTTTGGAACACTCCTTAAAGTAGTTTCACGCCAATCCCTTTGTCCACTTCTCCACCTCCTCCTTCACCTCCTCATCAGAGGAATTATGCCTTGACAGTCCCAAAACATGGATGCTGTGATTTTTTTGGATGAAATTGTCCTTTTGAACGTTTTGGCAGAGGGTGAAGAGGTGTGGTGCCATTGTTGCCTTTTGTTTTCCGGTCTGTAGTGGGCAATCCAAGTTTCATCTAATGGAGCATATAAATTCATCGCCATAAAGTGTGTAGCATCTCAAAAACAAAAACTCTTGTACACACACACACACACACACACTTACACACATATACATATATACATATATTAGGTTAACACCTAGTGCCTTTCAAATATTGAGATCAGTTAAATAATCTAAAAGGTTATTATGACTACCAATGAATATAGAACTATCATACCTTTTATTATCCGTCTTCATTGGTTTCTGCAAACCATCTTCTGTTGGTGAGCGCTTTCGGGCATTGTCCATCCTCGTAGCCGAATATGTGTTCACTGTCACAGTCTGTATTCAACTGCGTTTATATTCTGTGGGTTGGTCAGATGCGTCAGGTGTAAGAGTTGTTTAGCTTTGTTAACGGCCGCTTTGTCGGCGATAAGGTCTGTCAAACGCGAAAGTTATATGGGTCAGTGTCCATTATTTCAGCTATTAGTTGAGGCAGGGATTAGTTGTAATCTCCTTTGTTGAGGTGTTCTAAGTGTTCCGAAAGTTTTTTTTAATTTTTTTTGTAAATATGTTTGTGTTTGATAGTGTCTGACTATGGATAATACTGTCTTATGTCTTTTTGCGTTGTTGTCGGTTTGTGTGTCATCTGTTTGTTTTTGTTTTAGTAACAGTAGATGTAATGAATATGGTGTCAGATTGTGTGTTAAGTTGTATGTTAATAATGTTATTGTCTGTGGTCCTTGTTTTGTAAATTTCCATATTTTCTAAAATGTGCATCTTTCGCCCCTTCTGTTGTTTATGCAACTGACTTGTACATGTAACCAGATGTACATAGGACAAACAGAACAAAAACTCAAAACGAGATTTGACGAACACACACGATCATACAAACGAAACAAATAGGACTCCAACTACGCAAACCATCTGCAAAACAGCGGACACGACCTCACTGATATACAAACAACCATGACGTTGCTACATAAACAACAGGAAGGACGAAAGATGAACATTTTAGAAAATATGGAAATGTACAAAACAAGGACCACAGACAATAACATTATTAACGAACAACTTAACACACAATCTGACACCATATTCATTACCTCTACTGTTACTTAAACGAAAACAAACAGATGACACACAAACCGACAACAACGCAAAAAGACATAAGACAGTATAATCCATAGTCAGACACTATCAAACACAAACACATTTACAAAAAAATAAAAAAAACTTTTGGAACACTTTGAACACCTCAACAAAGGAGATTACAACTAATCCCTGCCTCAACTAATACCTGAAATAATGGACACTGACCCTTATAACTCGCGTTTGAAAGAACTTTCGCCGACAAAGCGACCATTACAGCTAAACAACTCTTACACCTGACGCATTGACCAACCCACAGAATACAAATGCAGTTGAATACAGACAGTGACAGGGAACACATATTCGGCTACGAGGATGGTCAATGTCTGAAAGCGCTCACCAACAGAAGATGATTTGCAGAAACCAATGAAGACGGATAATAAAAGGTATGATAAATTTAGATCAGTTATTAATATCTTTGAGTATTTATGTTAAAATTAACTGTCTGTTTAATCTCAAATTAATGTTGTTAATTTTAATGCAAACAGTATTATTATTGTCTTATCTATTACACATCTCTGTGAACAGATCTGTAACAGAAAGTATCAACTCTCTAGTGGATGTTTGCACATCTGCTGCACCCGGTCAAAAGGATTGTGACAGTACCATCCGAAGCATCGAAAGCATGCGTCCTCTTCTGGAGCATGTCTCTCAACCTGTCAATTCTCAGAGTTACTTTGATTGTCTTGAGACGGTTGTAGAGAGCAGCAAGTCCCTTGGTAAGCACTGTCTTGTCTTTTTTTTTTTTTTTTTTTTTATTTTCTCAGTATTTATTAATGTTCGTATTTATAAGCTCGAGAAGTACTATTTGCATAAAATGTCTTATTGCAACATAAGGCTATTTCTGCCGTCTTTATTGATTATGAGAAGGCATTTAATCAATTACAGCAATATTAAGGATCTGAGGGGTTGATCATAGGGACATACAGATCATCCAGAATTTGTATTGACACCTAACAACGACTGTTAACATTAACAGAAAATCAATAGCAGAATGTTCTACTTATAATAGAATGTTATTATTATAATAATAATATCAAATTGATTGCTTATTATTATAATATTTTAAGCTTTTTTTATTACATATAACTTAGAGAGTTAAGTTTTAAAATTGAGGAGAGGTTAGTCAGGGATTTTGTCTTGGAAGCTGAAGAAATAAAACTGATTTGTAAACAAAAAAAATTTTTTCTTGAATGTTTTGGCCTGAATTTTAGGCCTTTATCGGAGCAAAGGGGCTGATGGAGAGGGGGAAACTCCTGATCTGGACATAAAAAAAAAAAAAATTATTCTACTATGAAGTGAGGATTGTTGGGAATTCGGTCATGGTAGTTGAACAATTAAAAACTAATTTGTAACCAAAATAGTTTTTATTTTAGCCAACATATCGGCCTGAATTTCAGGTCTTCATCAGGGCTGAATATGAAGGAGAAACATAAAAATAATATTGAAATATGTCTATGTATGATATTCACATAAAGAAAAATGAATGAAAATATAAAACGTGTGTAATCGACTATATAAAATGGATACTGAACATATTGGAAATAAAAAATTATTAATAAAATCCTTAAGTGTACATGCCAAGTAGGGTGATGAGGAGAGAGAGGGACTTAATGCTCAACATCGGGACTGAGCTGTTTTAAAAATATTTTATTTGACCGTTGTGGAAAGGAACGGGAAACGGACGTAGGAGTGAGAACAGATGAGACAGTTTAAATGTTTTAAGTTTCAGAACATATCGCTGTAGGAAAGTGGGAGGGGAAAAAAACTATGGGGTGGTCTTATATATTATATAAGATGTGAAAAATATTACTGTATGTGGAAAAAATTCTTTGTCTGTCATTAGTGGGTTTATATTCTAAATGTATGTGAATAGACTCGGCTAAAAGTCGTTTCTCAAGGATTGGTTCAGGTGCAAGAAGTGTGAATTTATCAAATTCGAAAGTGTGTTTGTCAGTAGTAAAGTGTTTTGGAAGGGCTGTGGTGATTTTATTATTTTTAATTTCATGTTAATGGTTACTGATTCGTCTTTTTATGAGGTTTTTTTTTTGTCCAATATATGTTGCCATACAATTTTGAGTGACACGGGGATTTTGTAAAATGAATTTACAAGTCATTTACTAAATCCCCCCAAACTCCTATGCCCGTTTCCCGTTCCTTTCTACAATGGTCAAATAAAACATTTTTAAAACAGATGTTACGATGTAGACTCAGTTGAGCACGAGTCTCTCTCTCACCCCATCACCCTACTTGGTTTGTACACTTACAAATATCTTTAATAATTTCTTCTTTCCAATGTGTTCAGTATCCATTTTATATAGTCGATTATTCACAGTTTTACATTTTCATTCATTTTTCTTTGTTTAATTATCATATAATGACATGTTTCTTTATTATTTTGTATGTTTCTCTCTCATATTCAGTCCTGATAAAGGCCTGAGATTCAGGCTGAAACGTTGGCTAAAATAAAAACTATTTTGGTTACAAATTCAAATGTCATTGTAATGACCAAATTCCTGACAATCCTTTCTTCATATAACTTGACGGTTGATAATTCATTCCATATTAAAATATTCTACTGTTTTTATACTATATTGAGAATTTAAATTTTTTTTCCTTATTTTGAATAATTTATCATTAATATGATTACTTTAAAAAAATATTTTTCCTCTTATAGGAGATGGAATGGCAGGTATCGCAAACAATGCTAAAAGCTCTGAGTACATCGAGTTTGGATCTTCAGTGCGGTCTGTAGGTCGATCAGTATGTAGCTTGGTAGAAGCTGCCTCGCAGGCAGCGTATCTCATTGGGATCTCACAACCAGGGAGTAAGTCGGGGACTCCAGGGCTTGTTGACCAGGCCCTATTTTCCAGAGCTCTCTCTGACATACACAGTGCTTGTGCTACTCTTTCCAACAACAAGTCTGGAAGAAATGAGGTACTTTTCACTTCCTATTTCTCTCTGCTTTTATTTATGATTTTTCTATTTCTTTTTACATTTAATTCCTCATTAAACCCTATTTACCCCATTACTTTTTTCCCTTCTTATCCTATGAGCATAAGCAAGTATGAATCTATATTTAAACTTTTATTTGACTATCAAGTTGTTTCATCTTATTCAGGTGATGGGTGCTGCTACTGAGATTGCCAAGCATACAAGTGCCCTATGTAATGCATGCCGTGTTGCCTCTTGCAATACAAATAATACTGTAGCCAAAAGGCATTTTGTCCAGTCTGCCAAGGATGTAGCTAATTCTACTGCAAATCTTGTTAAGGAAATCAAAGGTAAAATGATTTTTCAATTAACACTCTTTATTTCTTTATCTTGACACTGTTCCATTATGATACACTGATTTTCATGTTTTAGCTCTGGATATGCACAATGACTATCGTGAAGAAAACAGACGCTCATGTGCTGCTGCAACTAGACCTGTTCTGGATGCAGTAGAAGCTCTGGTTGCCTATGCATCTTCACCTGAATTCTCTGGAGAGCCTGCAGTTATCGCATCATCTGCAAGACTTTCACAGGCTCCTATTTTACAAGCGGGAAAAGACATTATTACGGTATCTATGATTTTTAAATTTATCCCAGATTGAATAAATAGAATTGTTTGGAAATATACCCTCAACTAAATGGTCCGGTACAATGTGGATGTTTCGTCTGATTAAAATGGACTGTATATAGGTTTATAAATTTAAATAAATATGCTTTAAAATAATATGTATTATCTCTAAATAAATATATAATATAAAAAAGGGTGTACAACATAAATTTTAATAAAATAAAATATACGCTACAGTATACCGGAAGAAGAATGATTTTTTTTTTGTGTTTCACTTATTTCTTTGTATAATATATCCCAATAAAAATGTTTCTTAATGTTGACATTCCCTTCTCTGGACATCAACATAAAAATGTGCAAATTGAAAAAATGGAGTCATGTTCATAAATAAGGCAAATTTTCTACTTATGTTCGCTTTTTCATTATTTTATTTATGAATAAATTTCCCCTATTCATTTTGAAGGTTAAGACTGCATGGCAGAAAACAATTGTTTTTGTTTTTTTCTTTCTTTTTTGTAGAAATATTAAATTAAAGTTTTTCTTACATTATTATTATAATTATTCAATTACACCAGGACATTTTTAATTAACCAGTTCATGTTCTGTATAAATCTATTATCCAAGTTTTAAGCTGGATTACAAAGGATTTCAAACAAATAGCAGTTTTTTTTTCATTGGATATTTTAAAAATTCTAATATGAATTTTAGAGAAGAAAAGTACATAAATAATAATTGTGATGAATTGTACTTTATGTCAATTAAGAATATGTGTTTTCCAATTTTAAAGATAATTAATGATTACCCATTGTGTCTGATAACCATCTGGTGATGTTCATAATTATTGCATAAGCAATATAACAGTTGTTTTCTCAATAAATTAAGCAACCGAGTTAATTTCAACTTACTAGACTGCATACCCTAAGCCCTGACAGCTTGAAGTAAAGTACTTAATGGGTGGTTAAAGTAACTCGAGAGCCAACACATCAACTACTTTTTTTCAAATTTATCTGAATCTTGGAGATAAGATATTTTATCCTGAAAGCTCTTAGATAAAGCTATGCTTACAAGTGATTTATGTAATGCTTGCCTAGAACTATTTTATTACCTCCCAAATTGCAATTGATATTGTTTTTTTATTAATTAATCTTTATATGTCTCAAATCAATTTAGAGTAATTTTATTTGTACTGTACTTATAAAATATGTATTTAAAACTTGTAGTTGATAGATTGATGTCCTAGAAACATAAAAATATGCAGAGAATTATAAATTCATTAATTCTTAAATTAAAAAAAAGAAAAGAGAGTTACATTAATTCACCAGGTTACATTATTTAAATTTACTCTAGTGAATAAACATTGTTTCTGTAACTTTGATTTGAAAACAATCTATTTGCATTGGTACCATGACTCAACTTATGAAAATTCAGAGAAGATAATAGATGTAGGTTGATATTTTCTATTTTTCAAGCATTATTTAAATTAAAAAAAATGTGAAACCCACGTATTAAAGATGTTTGAGTGCCTCTCTCTTTTGCTTGACCTAGTTCCAGCTGTATATGTTGACCATTCATATTCCTTGCTTTTTGCTTATAAGACATTTTACTCTTTAGCACTTAATTTTTATCCATCTTAATTAAAATATGATTTATCTAATTTTATGTAGCCCCTGCCTAAAATTAGAGAGATTACAGTAATTTTTCTGTATAAGTCACTATCTGAGTTAAATGATCAATGCTTAACAAAATGTAGAGGTCATACTACAACTTTAAGCAGTAAAGTCGTGTGAGAATGGTCGGGGTTTCGGCCAGGAAGAAAAAATATACACCACAATTTGGAGTAATATTTTTAATTTGTGCCAACGTTTCGGCTTAACTAGTAAGCCATCATCAGGGCTAAAAAGACAATACACACAGATAACAGTAATGTATAAAAATTGAAATATCTGTACAAAAAGAAAAAAAGAAAACAGGATATGTAAGAATATTAACTATGGTTAGGAATAAAACATATTACAAAATGATATGTACCAATGGTGTTGGGTGGAGAGATCTCCCCAGGGCAGTGTCTGTTCACATTGAAACTGCAGGAACAACTGAAAAGTGAAACACAGTCAGAGGGAGGAGTGGGGTAAGTCGGTAAAATACCAAGAACTGTTTATGCATGGGGCACCTGGCTAGCTCAGGGGATCTGTACGGGATGTAGAATGCGAGGCTGACAGTGGGGGAGTATTTAGAGTAGTTTTTCGTTGTATTATACGAAAAATATTACAATACGCTGACGAAATGTTGTCTTTGTCCTGCCTGTCGTTGATAGAGGTAGGATTAAGATTAATGTGTACACATTCCGAAATCAGCCTTTTTTTGAGGAA
>KZ806960.1:238987-268031 GCA_000696205.2 Oncopeltus fasciatus | reverse complement strand
ATATTTTTTTTTTATATTTAGTCTTCAGCAGAGATGATACGAGCAGCTAAACATCTCGTGGTCACTCCAAAGGATCCCCCTACTTGGCATCTCCTGGCCAACCAAAGCAAAAGTGTGTCAGATTCTATCAAAAAGCTTGTTTCCTCTATTAGGTATGAAGCTGCATGCACTATATTTTATCTCAAAATTACTTATGGTTATAATTAAATTAAGTACACTTTATTTCAATTTTTATCAAAATAGTCTAGGTAATGCGTTTTAACTTTTTAAAAAAAAACTGATTCATTGATTAGTTTTATTCACCTATATTCATTGATGATTAATTTTTTTTTTCTTTTAGCTCAAATCTCTAGTTAATTTTCATATGATTGAAAATAAAATGACATACTTTTTATGTAAATATGCAGCTGCCACTCATATAACTTTCTAATATCAAAAGTGCTAAAGGTAATGAAAAGTGAATTATGAGAAAGGTGACCATTCTTTCTTTTTACAGAAAGTTGTAAGCCAACAAATCTACTTAAAGATAACAATTTACTTTTCTATTAAAATATTAATGGAGTATTATCACCCTGACTGAAAGTTTCATTATTTTTATTATAAACTATAAGCTTTTTACACTATGAATAAGACACCTGTCATATATATATTCATACACACACACACATGTGTGCATGTATGTCAGTTATTCTTGAAATAGGAAAGAATTGTTAGAAATTGTCTAGGAGCTAATGATTATTAATCGTGTTCTTCAAACAAATAATATGTCAGCTGTTTGATCAATGACATTTATATGTTCAGGGAGAAGGCACCTGGGCAAGAGGAGTGTGACACAGCAGCTGAACGTGTTGGTGAACAGATAAGACAGCTAGATCGAACTACCATGACCGCTGTGTCTGGGACTGGGTTAACTCCCCAACGTGGAGCTACATTAAGGAGTTTTTCAGACACTGCCAGCAGTTCTGCAGCTGAAGTTCTTGACTCAATTGAACCTCTCAGGTTGGCTGCCAAATCAGAGGCTGAACATATTGGCCATGCGGTATGTCACTTTATTATTATTTTTCCTGAGACAATTTTTTTTTTTTTCTGCTTATGAAGTTAATATGGTGCTTCAAATACAAATGAGACATAAACTAAATAAGCTAGTGATAAGACTTCCTAATAATGTGTGCGTGTGTGTCACTTTCTTATTTCTTTGTTATTTTTTACCATAAGGAATAATCTTCTTAGTGCAAAATGAATAATAACATAAACACAAATAATTTAATTTAATTAATTTGTATAGTGAAACTTTATAACTAATTTGTATGAAAAAGAANGTGTGAATGCTGCTGCAGCATGCCACATTGCTGATGATATATCAATCAGAAGTCTCAGTGATGCAGGAAGGGACGTTGCAGAAAAGGTATTTTTTTTTTTCTAAGCATACTGCAGCATGTGTAATAATACTAAAATTGATCTAATACTGCTTGTTTTAGACTCAAGGGGTTGTGAAAAATTATTTTGTTATTTATTTACAGGTAAACCGGCTTGTAGCATATATGGAGCCACTAGTGTCTGCTTGCATTGCAGTTGCTTCCAATATGTCACACAGTAAGCAACAGATGATGCTTCTTGACCAGGCAAAATCTGTGACTGAATCTACCCTACAGTTCATTCATGCTGCAAAGGAATGTGGTGGTAATCCTATGGTAGGTTTATTTGTTATTAGTCTTTAGTGCTTAGAAAGAATAGTAAAATTAACTACAAAAAAAACTTAATGCTTATTATACAGACATTAGCATATAATCATGAGAGTTCATAACAAAAATATGGTTAAAGAAATCCTAAAATATTGTCCAAGTCAAATAAAAAAAATGTGTTAATGATATTATTATTCTCTGTTAATATTATCTATTTATGTTGTGATTTTAATTATGTTAATGTCAATAGGCATGCCTTAATTTGAATCTGTTTCTTTTATTATTTACTTATTTGCAAATAATTTTCAAGATCTTATGCTATCATTATGATAATTCGTTAGCATTTTATATAGGGATATGTTGAATACTAATTAATTAATTAATTTAAAATACTCAGCATTTTTGTTTCACTGGTTTTATTTTCCTCTTATTAGGGGTTTTTTTTTTTTTGCTGTCTAATATGATAATACTGATTATTAAGTCTATCTGCATTCTTTTCAAGCCTCATTCTTGATTGAATTGTCTCTTAAACCACCTCTTTTGATGAATTCCGTAGGAATATAGCTATTAAAGTTGTTCTAGTGATAAAATTTTAGAAGCAATAAATGCAGGTGTGTAATGTATAAACATAAAAACAAAGGTTGAGCCATTAATTGTTATTCATTAGCAGGGATAATAATATTTTAGCACAATGAAACACACCACACTTTTTTTTTTTGGGGGGGGGGAGATTATTATATTTTTATAAAGAAAATATAGATGCAGAAGACAACTAATAATTTAGAAAATACCTCAATTCATCATTTAGTTTTATTATGAATAGAAGTCTTAGAACATTAAATTGTTTATTATGTATAAATGAAATCATACTAAGATAAGAATATCTCTTCTTTCTCTTCAGTCCTTGACTATATAATTTTAATTCAAAATNCCAAAAAAAAAAATCTAATAATAATATCTACTGTAAAAAAAAAAAACCATATTCCAAGTTACATAATTAAATTGAACTTTTAGGAGTAGGGATGTATTTGAATCCTTAAATTTGAAATAACTCCTTCTTTTTAGCAGATTTCCAATGAGGAAATGTAAAAGCAAGGCTTCATATTTATTAGTTGCTTGATACAGCTAAAGAAAAATTTCTTTGATTCTTATCTGGTCCTACTTACTTAAAAGGAGATATATGTATGATACATTTAAAACTTGGTGTGTTTGTGTGTGTGTGTTTGTATGTATGAATGTATTCATTTATATAGTTTTGCATGTGTGTTACTTAAAGTAATTTTAAAATAAAGAAACCAAATGTGCTTATTAAAAGCTTCCTTTTGATAACTATTGGATGAGTTTGTTAATGCCTGTTATTGGGATAGAAGATATAGAGAAATAAATAATAGACACTAGACAATTCAAAAATAAATAATATTTCAGAATTAAGTAATTTATGAAAAAATAAATGATCAATATTTTATTTATTATTAGTATAAAAATTTAAAAATAATAATGGAAAATTTTCTTGAACATTATTGTTTTCTAACATTTTAATGAAAAATGCAAACCAGATATTTAAAAGAGTTTTACTTTTAATGGGTGCTTACCCTTTTTTTCTCCCTCGGGCTGCCTCAAGCTTGCCTTTAAAATCTTTCTTTTTACACTCACTGCCTCCTCTAGCTCATAAGATCTAAATAGTCTTTTGTTTTTATTTTTGTCTATCTTAATCAAAAGCAGATTGCTATTATTTTGAGCCATTACAAGTCCATATGTCAGCATTACTAATCTTCCTTTTTTGAAACCTTCTATACCCCAAGGATAGAGGGATGGGTATATTTTTTGTTGTGGGTATTTTTTATTTTATATTAAATTAATATAATAGCTTACTTTAATTTCAACTCTTATATTTTTAATGTATCAAGGCAGTTACTTGTTAGATATAGCTTAGTCATTATGAGGTTAAATTAGAGTCCTCTGAGGTTTAGGAAATTGAAAGTTATGTGGTAGTATGATGTAACAGATATATTCATCCTTTTATAAGTGTTTGTAAATCTATGATTTTTAAACTTTCCTTTTGGTATTTACCAGAATCTGAAGGCACAACCTGAGGTAGAGGAGAGTGCAGATGGCTGCCGAGAAACCCTTTCAGAGTTGCAGCAAACGCTGCAGGCCCTGTCTACAGAAGAAGGTGTGGTTTGTGGACTTGTAGACATTGTGGGGCGAGCCATGTCTCGTCTTGGTGACCCAAGATCTTCTCTTATCATTGACTCCACTGACTCCTATGTTGATTATCAAACCCGGATGGTGTCTTCTTCAAAGGAGATTGCTCGACTTGCACAAGAAATGGTAAGTAATTTTTCTCATTTAGTCATTGATCATGTTTTATATAATTTTTTATTTTATTTTTATTGATTATTAAGTTGCACTTTATATATACTGTGAGTTTTCAGTGACTTTTTATGTCCCTCTAGAAACAATTTTTAATTGCTGTTAAATTTTCAGAAACTGTTTAATTTGAGTTAAACTAACCTAGTTTATAAAAAAAAAATATCTGTTTATTTTCTGTATAAATTTTGGTTCACTAGATTGCTGATACTGACGATCTTTTTCTTTTATTAGGACCAATTTACTATTGCTGAACTCCATTATTACAGTGTTGACATTTATGATATTTATGTAAATGCACCTCGAGAGGACATAATCATTACTCTTATCTATCTCCTGTAATGAACTTATCATTAAATTAGAAAATTGAAACTCTTGAAATTTCAATTTCCTCAATAAACATTTAAATTTCTCGCGGTAGGTGATCAAGAGGCAAGGTGGAGGACTTTCCTCAGAGCTTTCTCAACACTATTCTAAGCTGGCTACTGATTGTCTTGGTGCGAGAGTGACTTCCAATAATCCAGAAGTGGCTTCTCGTCTTACCACCTCTGTCCTGGATCTTGGTGCTGGTGTTGTAAGGTGTGTGAATGCTGCTGCAGCATGCCACATTGCTGATGATATATCAATCAGAAGTCTCAGTGATGCAGGAAGGGACGTTGCAGAAAAGGTATTTTTTTTTTTTTTTTTTTTTGTTACCTTATATAAATATAATAATGAAACTAGAACATTTTTTAATCAGTTATTACTCTAACAATATTCTATACAAACCTAGGTATTAAATTATATATTGTTGTAAAAAAAAATAGTTCTTATTTTAAATTTTAATATTTAGTTAATCTATAGCGTAATATGAAAGTATTTAAATAGTTGATTAGAAATCATTTGTTGAACAAAATATAATTTTAAAAGTTAATTTTGATTATGTTTCTGTTATTACTCCATTTCTATTTTTTTAATAAAGTTTTAATTTTAGCAAACTTCCTGTAGGGAAATCTAATCAATTCATTTTGAACCTATGGTGAAACTTTTTTTAAATTTTGCAGCCTTTGTCCATTTTGCTTAAAACAAGCTGTTAAAAATTATATGGGTGTTTTGGCATCCATTATTTAATAGTCTTTCTTAATGATGCTTCATCTCTTAAAAAATTCTAGCAAAATTTAATTTAATGTAATTTTAATTACATTTTCACACTAAAAAAAAACAAAACACTTAGGTTCACAAATTTAAAAATGATCATTTGAAGTTATGTCACAAAAATATTGTTATTTATTGAATGCAGACTAAAATAACTACCATAGATTTATTAAGAAATATTTAAAATAAAAAAAATTTAAAAACTAGTTTTTGCATGGGGGTTTCAGTAATTCACCTAAAAGGTGCCCAAGTTCAGAAACATTGTATATGTATAAACATGTATCTGAGAAGTGACTAGTATGTGCTTTTTCCTCCTTCCTGCACATAAAATTTATATATTAGTTTTTTTTTTTTTTTTTTNTGGAGGTTCTCAATCAAAGGTGGGTGAAATAAATGAGAAGTGGTCTCAAACCTCCACAGTTCACCTCTTTGAACTGTGGAAGTTTGTGACCACTTCTCATTTATTTCAACTACCTTTGATTATATTATTAATTATTATAGTTGTTTATTCCTTTTATAAAAATTATAGTTATTGAACTTGACCATTTTTCCAGGTATCTCAGGTTCTGTCTGCTCTACAAGCAGGGTCACGGGGAACTCAAGCTTGCATCAATGCTGCAAGCACTGTGAGTGGAATCATTGGGGACCTAGATACAACCATCATGTTTGCAACTGCTGGAACTCTCAGTGCTGAGCATGAAGGCGATACATTTGCAGATCACAGAGAGAACATACTTAAGACAGCTAAGGCTCTTGTTGAGGACACCAAAACTCTAGTCGCAGGTAAATCTTTCTTTACAATATATACAAGGCAAAATATTACAATATACACAATGCGAAATATGAAAACCTTGAAAAAAAATCTACGGTAGATCAACTGATTTGACTTAGTGCTATTGGTAATATTGCCATGAGTGGAAGTTATTCATTAACAGAACTAGTTACACTCTGTCTTTTATTACATTTTGGACAAGGCTTTCTATTTACTTCTAAATTTATATTTATTTTTACTCTTTCTAAAGTTTAATCTAGATATTATATTTGCTATAATCTTAAATTAGTTTAATTTTATAAATACTATTTTTTTGTGGTATTTTATCCCAAGTAAATTTTAACAATTTTTAGTGCAAGGGAACAGAATAAAAAATCTAACTGTCCCAGCCTTGGGGGATAAGACAAGTCTGATAAGTTATTAAATTCCCCGCAGGTTCGAGTCCTGGCTGGGACAGTTAGATTTTTTATTCTGTTCCCTTGCACTAAAAATTGTTAAAATTTATGTGGGATTAAATACCACAAAAAATAATATTTATAAAATTAAAATTTAAAAGTAAATAACGAGAGTCATTTAAACAGCTTGACAATGTCAGCTCCTCTGAGCATAAGATGATATATTTGTCTGCTTCGGAGGTTAGATTCTTGAAACCAGTGCGGGGAATTTAATAACTTATCAGACTTGTCTCGGTAGCATAAATGGAAACACACTGGCCCGGAAAGCAGGAGATCCAGATTCGAGTCCTGGCTGGGACAGTTAGATTTTTTATTCTGTTCCTTTGAACTAAAAATTGTTAAATTAGTTTAGTTTTAACAAGTGTCTATGTTTACAGCATTCTATAACAGTTCTGAAATACTCTTTTGGTTTTAAACTGGTATTAATTATGATAGTAAAGAATCTTATGGTAGCTATAAGCCATTGAAAAAAATTACAAACTTTTTTGGGATAAGAAAAAAATTTTTTTTTTTTTCTCAACTTTCCCTTCAGAAAATGGAGCTGTTCATGATTGTATTATGACAAACTTTTGAAGAAGCTAACAATTCTTTACCTATCCTACTTAAAGGGGTGCTTCAAAATATGGTCTGTTCAAAATTATATAAATTGTTTTAAACATTCTAGCATCCACTGTTATTAGAGAAATAGAACCTTGGTTCATCAAATTGGTTGTATTTTTTATCACTTTTTTATTATTTATCTAATTTTAACAAACTGAATTTATTTTAATGAAAAAGTTATACCATGGAAACCACCTAGTTCGTCACCAAACTTCCTTTCTGTATTTACAATATGATGTAAATGTAATTTTTGTTCAATGAAAAATCATTTAATTTTCAGGTGCAGCTTCTTCTCAAGAGCAGCTTGCGGTTGCCGCACAGAATGCAGTTTCGACCATCATCCAGCTTGCGGAGGTTGTCAAATTTGGTGCTGCATCACTTGGAAGCAACAACCCTGAAGCTCAGGTGAGGCCCTTCCATTTAGTAAGTTAAGTATTATTTCTAAGTACAACTGTACTAAAAAATTGAACCAATGTTATTGTTCTCTGTTTCTATTGTAAGTATGGATTAATACTTTATTAAATTAATTTATTAATAAGTGAAGTAAATGAAGAAGATGAAAACACTTTTGTAACACATGAAAGAAGATAACAAATATGGTTGTAAGTTACCTTTAGAAAACTGGGTTAAAATAAACAAATTATCTCCTGAAGACTGAGGTAAATAATTATTAAGAACAGCTAGATTTAGACTATGGATGTTTATTCATTTTTGAGATTCTTTTATCATTTTTGTGTTTGAATCTAGTGTTCATATTCATCTGCACAACCATCAAGTTCAATCAATCTGAATAATTAACTTCTTTATTTTTTATTACATCCTTTTTTAATATAATTTCTTAAATGTACCAAAGGTAATGCTGATCAATGCAGTTAAAGATGTGGCATCAGCACTTGGAGACCTCATACAAGCTACCAAAGCTGCATCTGGTAAATCCATAAATGATCCCACTATGAATCATCTTAAAGACTCAGCTAAGGTAGGCTTCTAATCTAAGTACTTTAGGTATCTCATGCATGCCTCTAAAAGTAATGACAAATGACATCTTGATTATTATCATTTTTTTTTTTTTCCATTTTCTTTTTATTTATTTCTTAGGACTGCTTCACTTTGAATGACAATAATTGCTGTAAATAATTTTATTAAATTTTAGCTTCATTTTCCCTTTACTAATATAATTTCAATTATTCTGAATACTTTGCTATTCTAAAACCTTCTTGTTTACGAATTCCTAAGGAAGTAGCTATTGAGATAGTTCTCATATTCAATTTTTTTTTTAATTTATTAGATATTTTATCTTATTCTACCTACTAGGCACCAGAAATGTCAGTTTAAAATTTATATATGTGAATGTCTGTTAACTCTTTTTAAGCAGTGTTCAGTTTTTCTTCATGATATTCGACTTGTAGTTTTTAAAAGCAAAACAAAAGGCTAAGTTTGCTATTGTGCAAAATCAGACCAATAGGATTGAGAGTCTGCCTGGAATTTCAAGTGCAAGTAAAAACGTATTTTTTGTATATAGCGGGTGTGATGTTCAGTTCAGATCAATATAGCTGAAAACGGATTAGTTAGTTAATGATAAAATCAATATTTTAGAACTTAAATAGAGAAATTAAACCATTAGAAGTGTGGTTAACCTGAATTTTAATCATGAAATTTTTAATTTTATGGCCATAATTAGTTGTTTTTGTTAATGAAATTTAGCATATAGCTTTTAAGTGTAATTTGAAAGGCTGAATTTAAAAAAAAAAAAAAGTGAAATCAGATGAAAAGGTTTACATGAAATCAGAGGGGGATTACCTAAAACGTCAACTGAAGGTAAAAAAAATAAATTTTATGTAGCAAGCATAGTGTTAAGTTTAGAGTACTGAAACTTAATATAGATTTGTTTATTGATAAAATAAATATGTTAGGAATTACACAGTGAAATTGAACAATTAGGAGTGGAGGTTAAGGTGTAAATTTTAACAAGTTAGAAGGAATTTGGTATATTGTTTTTTAAATATAAAATAAGAGGCTGTTTATAATCGTGGAAATTCAAATTAACAACAGTGGGGATTACCCAGAATTTCAAGTATGAGTACATACAATTTTTTACCACAGTGGGTGTAATAAATTTACTGCTTAACTTCTAGACTATGGAGCATTTTATTAATTAAAATAGTAATTTGCATGTTCACCCTTCTTTGTGAAAAGACTGGTAACCTTTCCTTTTTCAATTACCTACATTTTATTTGCTCTGCCAGAAATAACATTTAGAGGAAGGCTATTGGAATGCTGAGCTTTTAGTATAGGGTGTGGGCAACCAACCAATCAGATGTCTAATCTCATTTCATATTTTAATAATTTCTAATTGAAATCATTCTTCCCTTGTTCTATCTACCTAATTTATTAATAGCTTTGGATGTTTTATTTATTGTTTTTTTCCTGGGTTCTTCTTCACTGTTCTATGCTGGCCATTTCTCTTTTCCTTAGCTTTAGAACACATCTTTCTCCTACATAGCTGCATGGAAGTAACATCATGATTGAGCATCCATCAGCACGTCCATTGTCTGACTTATTTAATTGACTATTATTTCTATTTAATATAGATGTATTCTGTAATCATGTCCACTGTTTGCCGGATGTATGAAGTTAGACTGATTGGTTGGTTTGTCTCCGAACAGGGCTGTGGTGGGTCACCCCAGGTCAGCGATCAAGAGGAAATCCTTAGACATCTAATCTATGAGAACATAGATCGTCTTACCCTCTCAACTAACAGTGTGCCTTGCCAATCCACACTTCAAAATCTCATCCAAAATTGACATTTTCTATTATTAATTTAAATTTTCTATAGTCTTATTTGATGGTGTATGTATATATCATTTAAGAATTTATCTGGTCAAATATTTTTATTGTATTTCTGTTTATAAGCCATATCTTTTTAAAGTGCTAATTTATTAAAGGCCCACTATTAAAACAACTTGTAGATATAATAAAGCAATATTTGTAACCAAAGCCTTAAACATTACAGCTTGTTTGGTTTAATTAATGTTGTAATGGCATAGTTATAAATACTGATAACTTGCTCTTACTAGTCTCCATGCCCTTTTACCTACTCTAAAAATTAAGCAATTGACACAGCAGCAGTGGAGATAAACATTAATTTATTAAAAATATACAGTTTATTTTTGTTGTAATTGGGAAGGATATTGATTCAGTTTAAATTGTTCTATACATAGACAATATAGGGAACCAATACATGTTGTCCTTTAAAAATTGTTCAGTTTGAACCCAGTTACATCTGGTTTTAATACTTCCTATTTTCAATGGAGGATTGACATACTGCTATCTCATGATGAGTTTTAATATACTCACTCATCTCTCTTCTTCCCATCTTGCCTTATGATTTCTAGATGTTTTGACACTAATAGTTATTTTTTAATTATTGCTAATGTTCATTTTTCAGTTTATATATTGAAATATTATTTATTTGAAATATAGTTTGAATAATATATGTATATGCTGTTTTCCTTTATTTGACCTTTGTTTTTATTATTGGTTCATTGTTCAGTTAAAATGTCCAACAATTCTTTTTCATTTATCTTTGTTTTTGTTTTTTGTTGCTTTTTTTTCTTCTTGCTTAATGAATTTTTTCAGAAGTACAAGTAAAAGGGGTGTTGTTAATATTTTAACAAGACATTTCTTTATGAATAAATATTGTATCTTCTAAGACGTTAAAATTTTACAGGGCATTTTTTTCTAGCTTCTTAAATTTTATGGTCTCCTTAATATTATGTCTATTAAATATTTTTAGAAAATGCAGTTTTTATTCATAGTATGTATGAAGTTTATTTATTGTCAACAATTAATTTAAAATTAACCTTTTTAGTCTTACCTTTTTCATGCACATTAAAGTTTTCTTCTAAAGATGTAATCATGTAAATAAGCGAAATACCAACTGGTAAAATTAAATTGTTAACTTATTATTCGATGCCTTGTCATGGATAGTGTAGTGTTACAGAAGTAACATTATTGTGATCAAAGTTTATAAAAAGCTACACTTTAAGATAAGCAATCCCTCTCCCCTCATTCTGAGTGGTTACAAAAGAAGTAAAAGAAAGGTGGGAAAATGTATAAAATTGTCTGAAAAATTAGTGCATAATAAAAAATTATGCAAAAATTCACATGTACCTAATTAATACCCCAAAAAATTACACAATCTGCAACAATGACCATTGAGTTAGAAAATGAGTAAATTACTTAGACTTCATTTAAAAATCCTTTGCCTAATCTCAAAACAATTAATTTTCTAGGTAGCGACCTGACAATTTAGTTATTTATCCTAAGAATTTGACGATTATAATAACAAAAAAAATAGTAAAATGACAGTATTAAAAAATTATTTAAACTTCATAATTCACAATGAAAATTAGTGATATTTCTCTTAATAAGCTTCTTCTTCCTTATAATTTTTCGAACTATGAATTGTCTTAATACCATAGAAATGGAATGCAGATATATACATACACACAAAATACATTTAAAATGTTTTCAGTTACCTCGTATTGTGAGGTATTGATTTTTCTTAAATATAGGAAAAGAAAGAATTGTATCATTATTAAGTTATACAAAATATATGTGAATTACCACTTCAAAATTTGGAAGTTAGGTATGTATTGCCTTATAGAACTGGGTGTGTTTACTAACTAAAAGTATTTAGAATAGGTGCAAAGGGTAGGGCAGTTATTTGAGAACAGATTGACCTCTTTCATTAACATTAAACCAATTCTGAGTATAGATTTCTCCATTTCGACATAGACACCTCTCACCCTCATCTTGGGCCTGAAGATGGTTTATGGTTTACTATAAAATGGAATAATTGCTACTTTTAATAAACTCTGAGGCTTAGGAAGTTTTTATTATCTCCAGAATAGCTGTCCTAAGGGTTACCATACTCACCAGTAAATTCATATTGGCCTACCTTAGCTCATAAAAGTAGTTAAAAGAGTTAACATGAGTGAAGCTTGATACATTTGACATCCTTTGACTCCTCCGAAGAACAAAGGCCTCAGTGACAGGAGCTACCTATCCTTAAATTGAAAGACCCATGCAGAATGACTTCAATTCATTATACAGCATACCTGGAATTTAATTAAGAAGTATCTACCTATCAGGGATACTGTATTGAATTAGAGCTTGCCCGTGTATGATGAAATCTGATGTTTCTCATATACTCTTACTCAATTTCATATGATTAAGGGATAATTATTAAAATTAATTGATTTTCATTTTCTCTAGGAAGAATATATTCTGGATTATGATACTTTTTAATATTTATATTGTACTATTAATTTATGTACTATATATAATGTTAGTGTTAAGGTTCTTTATTAATTACTTTTATGAACTTCTGAATTAAAGTCTCCATATATAATGTTTGTTCTCAAATCTGCCGTACCCCATATTTGTTCAGTTCGCTAATCGTTTGATTGTGGAGGTTGGTTCATAGAGGTTTAATATTTCTCAAGACCATTACATTTTAAATTTGCTTTTTTATATAATCTTTTTCAAGCCCTTATTTTGAAAATGGCTTGTAGTCTAACCTTCTTTAAACAAACATATGAGCCATTTACTTTGAAAGTGGCCTAAGTCCAGTTATCTTCAAATCAATATTTTTTAACTACTTAAAGTGCAAAATTACAAACATTAATTTATTACAAAAAATTTTACTAATCATCTACATTTTGTGCGTTTGAAAGGGATCTGATCTCTAATACCTCCAAAATATTCTTTCTTTCTTCTTGATTGTAATTTTTTGTACAAGAATTCCAACAACTATCTTTTTTTTAGAAATTTTTTCAGGTAAAATATTTTTGGTTTGAGTACAAAATCTTTTCCTTGAATTTCGATTAATCTTTTGCATTTTTTAGATGCATGGTTAATCGTTTTTCCATTGTTATTTGTATTTTCATCCTCTGAAGATGAATTTAGTTCTATAATTATNGCCAGAGATTTTGTGTTCAAGTTTGATCAAATGCATAACTATACCAGGTATGCAAGTTTAAAATGTCGTTTTAATTCCAATAGAATGTTCTGTTCTTCCCCATGGGCGAAATAATTTCTAGAATTTATTATTAAATTTCAAGTTTTGTATTTATTATATGTACTGTTTATTCAACTAATGTTAAATAGAGGATGTCCAATGTCCTGTAGAGGATGTCCAAAAACTGAAGTTAACTTGTAAATACTAATTAATTAAAATTACCTTCATCATTGCTTTTTGACATTATCAATAGTAAATATCTTGATTCAAGTATAAATGGAGTTAAGCCACTTTCAAACTACACGGTTCAATTAAAGAACTAACTCTGAAAACATATGTCATAAATTATTGTTTTTACTCGGAATATAAGCAACTTGAAATGCTTTGCTGATAAATAGCATGCAGTTGTAATTGTAACCATAGTAACTTGAAAAAATTTTAAAATGGAGCTAGGCCACTTTTAAAATAAACGGCTCATATNCGAATACACACACCCACACGCATGTCTATTCGCGCGCGTGCGTGTGTTAGTGTGTCAGTGAAGTCTCCTCCAAAATTTAATTCTCATTGTCATTTCTTGTGTGTTCACTGCACTCTTTCCTGTTCTTATTTATTATATATTCACTCACACGCTCACGCGAACGCACAGTATATATATATATATATGCATGCTTCCTCTCATTTATCCGTATTGATCAGTGCTACCTTTTTGTAGAACAGATCGCATCCAGGTGAATTGATTATAATTGACATCCTTTCCAAGGGTATTTTTGTGGGGAAAATCCATTTGTTATATTTGTCAAAAGAAATGTTGAGTTACTGTAACTGTAGCATTTTGTTAGCATTCAACCAGTTTTGAAAATAATTTTTACTCATCAAGTATTGTTTGCTTCTTGTCTTTTGAGCAGCTGTAGTTATAATCTTGTAACACACTGTTCTGAATAATTGTGCCCTTGAACTTATTCACTCAACATATTCATCTATATTCTAAAAACTTGGAAAAAGCATGAAAATTAAATGTGAGCATAAGAGGAGTTTTAGAATTTTCCTATAATTTTTATGTTGTTCTCTCCATGAATGGTGTGTGGTTCTATTCTTTGTAAATGGGCTTTATCTATTTGTAAATACATGTGTGCAATTAAATAATATATATATTTAAATTTAGAGTGCTAAAGACTTTCCTGGCTAATATTTCTTATCATGTACTTTTTGCATTTTCTAACAGATTTTTTTGTTTAAAGATGAGCTGTAATTCTTGTAACTTCTATGCATGCACTTGTTTACCATTATCGTGTGAATGTCCATTTATTTTCTTCTAAATTAACTGTGTATTTTAGGTTATGGTGACAAATGTTACATCTCTTCTAAAAACAGTCAAAGCTGTAGAGGATGAACATACAAGAGGAAGCAGAGCTCTCGAATCTACTATTGAAGTCATTTCTCAAGAAATAAGGGTAAGTATGAATTTATATTTGAAGAAACCTTATATCCTTTTGAAATTTAATGTTGATGTCAATTTTAGTTCACATGGAAATTTCGATAAGGCACCTATTTTTCAAGTAGCATGATTAATATTAAATTTTAATTTTACTTTATTCAATATTCAAATTTTAAGTTTTATTCAATTTTCAAGTTTTAAGGACATTGTTTTTGATTTATGATGGTGAAATAAATCACTAACAACTATAATAAAAGTATCTATTGAAGCTCAGTTGATTTTAGAGAATAGTTAACAGGATTGTTTTGGTCACCTAATTTTAAAATAAAAACATATTAACATTCACTTTTTATTTAAGACAATCTTTAGGCAAGTATGAATTTCAAGACTGTATAGCATACACAAAACAAAATAAAATAAAAATAAGTAGAACATAAACATAATAAAATATAAAACTAAAAAGGATTAAAATGAATTTGATCTAATATCCTGAGCAGCATACTAACCTCCTCGTTATTGAATAAGTTATTGGGATCTGGATGAGGAATGAATGTTTGTTTTCGATGCTAGGCAAACATTTGGGACTTGTCTTTGTCGGAAGAGGCCCAGGAGCCATCTTCTCGAGGCAAAGTGGCAGAAGGTTCATAATACTTTAGAATCCTGCGAGTAACAATCCAGAGGGATTTGTCTACTTTTGAGAGGCTAGACAGGTAGGCATTAAGTGCCTTGTTTCATAAAGCACCTAGTTTTTGCTTTACGAGACGATATAGCTGATTGAACTCCCTAAGATCTGAGGGATGTCTGTACCTCTGGAACAGGGCTCCAGCTTGGAGCTTAGCCTGTATGAGATTTTTAATGTAATTAGGGAGGGGTTCAGCTGCTGGTAGGCTTTAAATTAGCCTTCCAAAGACATTGCTGAATCTTTATTGTAAAGAACTGGACACCATCATCCAGCTCATCAGAGGTTTTTAAGGAGATTTAAGTGACCCTTCTATCCTGAGTTCTGAAAAGTGGCCAATCAATGGGACCACTTATTAAGGTTGGTGGCAATTGTCCAGGGATAGGTGTGAGAGACTGTGTAAGGATAATATAATCTCCGCCAGAGAGGAATCAGGAACCTAAGTATTTAAAATGAGAGCTGGCAGGTCACTCTCCCCTGGGAGACTGCCATTGAGGAAGAGGAATTCTTGTCTGGGCTGGTAGGTCACCTTTGCATAAGAATAACCTGAGTCCACTTTTCTGGTGGGGGTTGGGGGCCTTCGAGCTACTGATGCTGAGTCCTGCTGTCTGGTGTGCTGGATCCGCTGCTTCAGATCTTAGTAGACCTGGCAGCCTTTATAATTGGCATCCCTTTATAAAATCATCCCGGTTTTTCTGGCAGAGGCACAGACAGTGTACTGCAAGACTTCTGACAGTCCCTTGTGAGATGTGTCCTTCCACATTTGACACATTGCGCACCATACTTACAGTATCTTTTAGTGTGACCATATTCTTGGCATTTGTGGCACTGAACTATGTCTCTTCAAGGGAGGGGCTTCTCCACTCGTATTCTGTAGTGGCAAAGTGAGGTAATATTGTAAATCTCATCTATATTGCTTGTGGGCTCGAGATCTACAAAGAACAAGGGCAACGGAGTCTTTATATGAGCGTCCTTGCGAGGCCTGCTTTTTGTGATGTTAATGGTATTTCTGACCTGTAAGCCAAGTTCAGTGAGTTCCTCTTTGATATAGTTACGAGAGGTTGTGTGGTAGAGGTGACGGACGACGATTCTGACTGCATGCTCTTCCTTTAGTTGGTAAGTGTGAAATGGGTGTTTGTCTCTTTTAGATAGCTTACTATACCTCTGTAGGTGTCAGGGCATAATTTTAGTGTCATGCTGACAATTGACACAAGTGTATCTCCCGCGGCCTACTCGCTCATCGAGTTGAGTGCACATTACACACACTTCTTTCTTTTATTGAGTGCATACCAGGTATGCAAGTTTAAAATGTCGTTTTAATTCCAATAGAATGCGCTCTTAGCCTATTGAAGGATTTGCTTATCTCTAAACGCTATTTTGTTTGTTAGTCATTTGTTTACAAAAGTCAGTTGTTTTTAAGTCGTTTACGTGGACGTATCATACCTTTCTTTGGTGTTAAAAATGTCTAATTTTAAGCCAAATAAAGAGCATTTGCGGCATGTCATGATTTTCTTATTTAATCAAAAGAAAAAGGCATCTGAATGTCATCGAATTTTTGTTGAGACTTATGGCAATCTTGCTCCAACCGTCAAGACATGTGAACGTTGGTTTCAACGTTTCAAACGTGGTGATTTTGATGTTACTGATCAAAAACGAGAAAATCGACCAAATCGACTATGAGCTTCTCAAGCCCGGCGAAACAGTCAATACCGAGCGCTACCGACAACAAATGATCAATTTGAGTCACGCATTGATCGAAAAACGCCCAGAATGGGCTCACAGGCACGCCCAAGTCATTCTTCAGCATGATAACGCTCCTGCACATTCAGCCAGATTGACTAAGGAAACGATTTCTTCGCTTGGTTGGGAACTCCTACCCCACCCGCCGTATTCACCTGACCTGGCGCCTTCTGATTATCACCTCTTCTCATCGATGGGACACTCATTGGCGGAGCAACACTTCAACAATTTCGAAAACGTATGAAAATGGCTCGATGAATGGATTTCAAATAAAGATGAAGCATTCTTTTGGAATGGTATCCATATATTGCCCGAGAGATGGACAAAATGTGTAGAAAGCGAGGGCCAGTACTTTGAATAAAATATATTATACTTTTTTTTAAATTACTGTGTATATATTTTAAGAAATAAACGACATTTTAAACTTGCATACCTGGTACTACGTTGGGTGGTGGTTTCCATCTTCTCTCCATTAATGTTTTGAAGAGACTGAAAAGGGTTTACTGTAGTAAAGGGCGATAGGTTTTCATTTCTATCTGTCATTTCATTGGTGGGGGGTGTGATGGTCACTCCTTGAGAGGTGCTGGGGTGTGGTTGTAATTGGTTTCTCTCCGAGGAAATGCTACTGGTGGAATGTTGCCTCTTATCTTTAGGAGGGGTCATGGTGCACTAGCAATCACCTGATGATAATGATTGCCTCTCATAATTTATGCATCAATTTATAAAGGAAAAAAAAAAGAAGTATAGTGGCCGAATCTCGAACCTGTAATGCTGGGTCTTGAGTCTCGCACGGAGCCTCCTACCCTGAGTGATAAGAGAGGCTATGAGGCCTAGCGCAGCGAGGTGAGGGCCGGACAGGTCTTCCCCTGTCATCCCTAGTGCTAAGGATAACAGCTAAAAAAGTTCTCTTTACTCTCTGTTTTGAGGTGATCCATGTGACGCTTCGAGCTGAAACTGCACTCACATGTCAACACTGCACTGCAGTGCATGTCTGATACTTCACTGCAAATGTATGTAGAGTTTGAGATCTCAGTTTTTCCCACAACTTGTATGTTATAGTTGGTGTGTTCCATAGTATAGCGCTATATAGAAGTGTGTTCTGATCACTGGCTACACCACTACTCAATTTTATACTAAAGCATTAAATTGTATCTGAGGCTTATAAATAGTGTATATACTCAAAATGTCAGTTACATATCTTTAATAAGTTAACTTTGAACCATGAATGATCACAAAACATTTTTAAAACAATTTTTAAGAAGTAAAATGAATACAGTAGCCTGGGATTGAACCTCCCAGCCCTTTCCACTCAAGATGCAAGCCTGCTTTGTGCTGAACGACCATAGAGAACTTAGTATCAAGTATCATTTTATTTTCTCATTTATTCACAATCATAACTTCTTAAAAATTCATAAAATAAATAATTATATTTATCAAAGTATCCAAACTATTTTTAAATATTCCCAAAACACATTATATTAGTATTAAAATGAGAAATGATGAACCTATGCATTTAGGCTTAAGTTTAGAAAATGTAAAACTTGTAAAAAAGAGGTAAATATACTACATTTTTAGGAGGTTTGGATCAAAATTTAAATTAGAAGCCACAGATTAAAAAATAAAACCATAGATATCAGAGAAATTTTGAAAAATTTTAGATAATAAATACTTAGCATATACTGTGTTAATTTTTAATCTCAATTTTATGGATTACCCCTGTGGAGTAATGTATTAACCAATGAACATTTGAAACTCTTTTACAAAAAAGAGAAGGGGGGTTTGCTAGGGTTAGACTTATATAATAATATAACTGATATTGACTGATTAAATCACTCTGTCATGATTTTATTTGTAAAGTTGTTTACTATAAATATAAATTTGTAAAGTTGAAGAAATGAATTCTTCAATAAACTATTTCTTGTAAATACACTAATGAACAGTAAAATCACTTTCATTTAACTAAGAACTACAGATATAGATGAGCTCTCAATCAAAACATTATGATGACTTTCAATACAAACCAATGAAGTATATTCTAACTTATCTCTTGTATAAGATGCGAAACTAGTGTTGCTAGTCTATTGATTTTAATAGTTCAGTTGCCCCCTATGCTTTCCCATCTACTCCATCTAAAATTGAGGTTTTTATCTGCACAAACTAAAATTTCATTTCTTCAACAGGCTTTACATTCAATTGAGCAACATGGAAGCTCAACAGGAACTCCAGAGATGTTAGTGAGGTGTACAAAGCCTATTACTCAAGCAACTGCTAGAGCTGTGGCTGCTGGCAATAGTTGCAAGCAGGAAGACATTATTGTGGCTGCCAACATGGGAAGGAAGGCCATTTCTGATATGTTGTCTGTCTGCAAGGTGATTAATAGTTTTAATCTCCCATTCCCCAATTGTTGTTTAGTAAAAGTACATAATTTCATAACTATGTATCTTCTACTGTAGGGAGCCGCTCAGAATGCCGAATCAAATGACCTTCAGGAGAAATGTTTAAGTACTGGCCAACAACTGGCTGAAGAGTACCGAGTACTCCTTCAGGCAGTGCAAACAGTCACCACTAAATCAGGGTCTGACAAAACTCAGCTGACCATTATTTCCAGGAGAATTGCACAATATGTCACAGAACTTGTTGCTGTTGCTGAGCAGCTAAAAGGTTATCTTTTAATTTTTATTTACTGCATTGTTATTTTTTATCTGTTACATTTGATAAAAATATTGTTGAGAATTGCAATTATTTTTCTGTCGTTTTACAAAACCTATCTTTTAAATTATTTTTTTATCTAATATGCTCAGAGTTTATTTAAATAGCTGCAGCATTTTGATTGTATAAATGAAGTATAATCATTTATATCGTAATGGAGGCTTGTAATAATGATTGGACAAAATATCAACTTTATATTATTTTTAGTTAAAATCCTACATGTTTTGTAAAAAAAAAATCCTTTAGAATTTTATTTTTATTTTGGGTTAATTTAATTAGAATTTAAACTATCTATTGCTGGCATTTCAAAAAATTTTCCTAGTCAAGGCTACAACATTATACAACAATAAAGAAGAAAAAGACAATTAAAACATATTTCAGTATAAAATAAACAGTCTAAAACACAATTTCAAAAATAAATTTGGATATTTCAATTTAATTTAATTTAAAGTATATTATTCACTTATAACGATTGTGATATTACTATTACCCTTATGCAATTTTATGAGTAGATAATAGACAAATGATTCATGAGCTCGACAGAAATNTTTGGTGGAGTCTGCACACAGCCTTCTACAGGGAGAGAGTTCAGAAGAGAAGTTGGTTTCTGCAGCTAAGCAGGTCGCCACGTCTACTGCTCAGCTTCTTGTTGCATGCAAAGTAAAGGCAGATCCTGACAGTGACAACACTAAACGACTCCAGGTCAGCTCTCAATTATTCTTACTAGTTTGGCACTGAAAGCTGCTAACTGCTGTTTATATAAGCCACTTGTTTTGTGTGATTTAGTGTCTTCATATTATTCACTTATAACGATTGTGATATTACTATTACCCTTATGCAATTTTATGAGTAGATAATAGACAAATGATTCATGAGCTCGACAGAAATACATAATTACAATTTAACTAAAAATGTATAATTTGTATGTATATCTTATGCAGGGAGCAACCAGGTATTAAAGTTTAGTGACAGAAAAAAAGTACTTCCTCTTAAGGATAGAAATTATATTTAACTTTTTAAATTCATAGACAACATCTGAGGCCTATAATTCACATTCATAAATTTTGGAACAACATTTTATTTTTATCTGTTAAAATAGCATACAAGAGTGTTTTGATTAATAATTTAGGTTTATTGGAGGCAGATCAGTCTGTTATTAACTCTTTTTTTTAACATNTCATTGTTCTTTAGTATATGAGTGATAAGATAGATTAATGTAATAAAAACCAATAAAAATGGTGGGATATACTAATTTAATATTATATTACAAAAAAAAAAAGTGATTTTAAAGTCTATTGTCATTGTATTTATTATTTAAATTTTTTTTTTTTTTTCATAATCATGTGTCAGTTACGGTGCTACCAGTGTATAATTTTATCTGAAGATGTGATAAATTATTGAATTATTTGATATAAATTTTAAATGCTAAATTAAGTTACATAAATTTAATTAAATCCTTTATATGTGTGATTGTGTAAATGCATCTAGCATCTATGATAATGTGTTCTGTTATTCAAGTCACATTATGAATCTTTTAGATGATTCGTTATATTCAAGAAATCAAATTTTCAAAAACCCTCCCTCTAGTGAAGTAAATTAGTCATGTTTGTAGTTTTGTTTTAATACTTATCTAATCTGAGTCCATTGCTGCTTCTGTAAATCTTAATACCAATACCTACCTATATATACATTCAAATAAACTTACACTCACTAATAAATCATAATGTAGTATTTTAATTTTGTACTTTGAAAGGAGTTGTTTATAACACATTGTAACCCCATGATCTATTACAGCTAAAACCAGCTAAATCAGGATTATTTCTATAGAATGAAACCAAATATGTGTTCCTTTTAAGGATATTTCAAGGTACATTTTTTATTATCTAGTTATGATTTAGTGCTTCATTGTATTTTCTTAATATCCACATTATATGACATTATGTGTGTGTGTATGTGTATATATTGAGCTGGCTCTCTTATTTTTTAAATATAGAAACCAAATGAGTACTTAGGCTTTTAATTGCAAACCTTTTAAAGAATTCAATCTTGGTTAAAATTGTGTGAGGGAGAATAGGAAGTAAAGGGCAGACTAAAATTTATTACAAAAATTGTATTAAATGTTATAAGTGTAATATGCAATGTTCTAACTTTTATGGTCTCTAACTTTGTTACAAAAACACTTGTTAAGGAAGAGATTTATAAATCTATCAATGATTATTGAGATAATTTCTTCTTTTCTTCCCCCACTCTTCCTTTCTGACCAGTCTAGCACAGGTCTTAACTGGCTGGTACATTCATTAACCTCTTGGGCTTCTAAGATAGATCTTGTAATTTACTTTTATTTATACCAAACTTTAATGAAACATGTGGAATCTGCTAAAATATTCAGCTCCTGCAGGACAGACTTTTTGTTCTTTATTTTTATCTTTTATTAGTTATGTTTTCATATAAATCTTTTATTATAGACAAAAAGAAAGTTAGCTTAAATCAGATCAATCTTAGCCCTAAAAAAATATTACAGTGGATAATTATCAATAGTTCATAACTATAAAGTCAGAAAATTTATGCTATTACTGTATTCATTTTTGGGAGTTCAGGGAATTATGTAATAGTAGGAGAAGATGTCTTTGTCTAACTTAGTTTCATTTTCTAAACCAGATCAGATGCTTTGGTCAACATACATATATTGTTTTCTATCATTGCAGATATAATATTACTATTATAAAAGAAGACCAATAACATTAAGATGTAACTGGTACAATTTGTAACTTGCATTTGCTTGAGATGGTGAAGTAGTGATGTTTTGAATATGCGTTAGTGATTTATTATTAGAAACATATTTGCTTTATTATTTGAAATGATCAAATTATTGATTTATTCTATTTAGGAAAGTCATATTTATTTCATAACAAATCCAGCTTAACAGGTCAAAACATACTCTCCTGCGTTATTCTAATAATTCTTTACTATTCGTTAATTCTATAGTTAACTGTCAATTCTGTATGTTTTGATCAATGGACTCCTCTCGATATTGATTGACACTGAAAGCACCTATTCATAGGATTAATAGAGTGTTAATTGTTGCTTTTTTTAAATAATCTTCCTTCTGTTTTATAGGTTCAGACTGGGTGGATCCAGATGATCCAACTGTCATTGCAGAAAATGAACTTCTTGGTGCTGCTGCTTCTATTGATGCTGCTGCTAGGAAGCTTGCAGCCCTTAGACCTAGAAAATCTATTAGTGAGGTATACCAATGAGCATTGTTGCAGATTTTTTTTAATTCGTGAATTTAATTTAATTTATTTCAGTTTTCCATGTCTTAAAAAGTGGGCATCCTCTGTAAGATATGTTTGATATTCTTGGTTGTTATTTGAGTCAACCAGGGATCAAACATATTATACAGCGTCTAGCCAAGTCAACTCCTCGAATCTTCAAGATAACTCATATTTTATTTTATTAACCCTCAATTCAGGTGTAGACATACCTTGTTTAGAAATAAAGGGACATTGAGAAACATGCTACTAGTTTGGCACTGAAAGCTGCTAACTGCTGTTTATATAAGCCACTTGTTTTGTGTGATTTAGTGTCTTCAATTAGTTTGTTCTCAGCATTATTTACTCTCAAATTTAAATGTTTGTATTTCAAATTATTTTTAAGCATAAACTTTTAAAAAAAAGTAGTGTTTGTGTCAGGGTGTTTCTAAAATAATTCAGCCAAGATAATTTTCTGTTCCGTAGTTTGTTATTTGCATGGCTATATAGAGCTTCATTATTCACTAAAACTTTTCTTGAGATTAAGAAGAACAATCCATAAATACATTTTTAAGAAATACTGCATTCTTTAAAAACAAATAGAACAATCTAATATTTAAAGCAAGTCCAATGAAAAAATAAATAAAATTTTTGTAAATGATTTTTAAATTGTTAAGGTTAAAAATTGAAAAGCATTTAAAGTTATATGATCCTAATTCGAGTTTCATTGTTCTTTAGTATATGAGTGATAAGATAGATTAATGTAATAAAAACCAATAAAAATGGTGGGATATACTAATTTAATATTATATTACAAAAAAAAAAAGTGATTTTAAAGTCTATTGTCATTGTATTTATTATTTAAATTTTTTTTTTTTTTTTTTATTTTTTTTTTTTATTTTTTTTTTTTTTAAAAAAAAATTATAAATGATAGGTATAGTAGTAGTTAAGTAATTTTATACAGTTTGTAATCACTTTTATATTTTTAATTTTATTTTATTTTTTGTTATCAGCCCTGCTTAGGCCAAAATAACAAATTTTTGGTTCACAAATATGTTTTTATTCAAAGTTTATGGACTGATTCTGAACCATTTTTTCTACTATGACAGTCAACTAATACTCTTTATATCTTCGATAGTATAATAGTTTTCTGTATTTAAATGCTTTCATTTTTTCTTGATGGTAGATTTGGGTAGCTCTTATTCTCTTCCTAATTTTCATAGATAATTAATAAATAAATCCTGCTAACAGGTACATGCTCAAGTAAAGGCGGTGAACAATATAGTATTATGTAACATATATGTGTGTATGTGTGTGCATGTAATGTGAAAAGTTTAGGCTTATATAGGTAAAGACTTTTAAAACCATTGCTTGAGTTTGTTAATGACTGAAATTGCTTGAACAAGGGTGTGTGTGGGGGGGGGGGGTGTTGAATACAAAGACCAAATTGAAAATTCATTAATATCTTTGTTACTGGTAAGAATGAAAAAAAAAAAGAAAAAAAAAAGTAGAATGTAATGTGTCTAATACATACTTTTTCAAAAATTTTTACAAAAAAAAAAATTCAGATTAAGAAAAATATTTAGGAATGTAGTTTATAGTCTTGAGCTGGCTCTCTTATTTTTTAAATATAGAAACCAAATGAGTACTTAGGCTTTTAATTGCAAACCTTTTAAAGNTATATATATATATATATACTCATACATACGTAAATATACACCCATACATTTACATTGTTGTAAAATAATTTAAGTTCTTGCATGTAAATAGTAAGCCTATCAATATTTTTTACTTGTACTAAAGCTTTAATGTGACTACTGCAGAGAAAAAGCTTTGGTTGATTTTAGTACATGTAAATAATTCATAAATACATATTTTATATTTCTCTAATGTTGTTTTATTTGGTTCAGGAATACCCAGATGAAAACCTTAACTTTGATGAAATGATATTGGAAGCAGCTAAGTCTATAGCAGCTGCTACATCAGCTCTTGTCAAATCAGCATCAGCTGCCCAACGAGAGTTGATTGACTTGGGGAAGGTCAGTATAGTAGAATTTTGAATTATAAGTGAACATTTCATAAAACTAAAAGAGTTTAGAGTTTGAAAGACTTGGCCAAATATTTTTGTTTTATCATAAACCAGATTGGTACTTAAATTTTCAATCTGATACATTAATAGCAGTTGTCAGATGTTTGAAAGATGATGCGCATATTAAGAGTTTTTATAGCCCTTAAATAATGCTTTTAAAGTTAAGTAACTTAAACAAAGTTTTTTTTTATTTAATTTTTTTTAAATTTATGCTCTTAGGAAATAAACTGTTATAATCTATCTGAAAAAATACAAAGACATAATACCCTAAAATAATTTCCAATTTTTTTTTTTTTTTTTTTTTTTTTTTTTTGCAGAAAATCTAAAAATTGAATAAATAAAAATGTTTGTTCATTGTATTCATATTTTCTTAGAAATGGCTGAGTTGATTGGGATGAAATTTGGAATTTAGGTTCTATCTGTTCTTAAAATGTGCCTAATTAGATATGAGATGATACATTAGATTTTATAATTTTTAACTCGCTAGAATGTAGTAAAGAGAAGCCAGATTGATTAGTTGAAAACCAAATTTAAAATTAATTACCATCATCTTTCTTTCAGCCCAAATTCAAACTTATAAAAATATTGTATAATTATTTATTTATTATAATAAATAATCACACCTACCAATTACAGATAACAATATTATCTCCTTCCCTTACTTACTAATAAATAAATAAATAGAAAATATGAATTACTTACAACTAATAAACATGTATCTACAAATAAATTAAATGTTCTTATTTACATAGTGGTCTCAGAACACTTGCTAATTCCTGTCACTTGCATAACTGCTACCAGCACTGCAAGGTCTATGACCAGAATAAATATATGAAGCTCTTAAACAAATGATCTGACACGGAATATGACACTGAGTCAGAAGCCGCTGGCGAGCTGCTTTTATAACTTCATGAAAAGGGCGAGGCAGACCTAGAAGAATCTAATTAAATTCTAGCGATTTCTGGGGTAGCCCTAATTTCCTCTTCTGAATAAAAAATCCTTTAATTGGCTCATTCCCGTTCAGGTCTGGTTCTCTCCCAACATGCTTCTCTAGTCTTTAACAATATTTGTATTTTATTGTGAGAATTATGAAGTCTTTTCTTTTTCTCTTTGATTAGAGAAAGGCATTCATTTTTCTTCATGTGTTTATTGATGTGTATATTTGGTTTTAAATCTGACATTAGAGACCTGTGTGAGAAAATTTTTTTAGAATGATAATTGATTATTTAGGTATCACGGCGACCACTGACAAGCTCTGATGATGGACAGTGGTCAGAGGGGCTAGTGTCTGCAGCAAGGATGGTAGCAGCTGCTACTCATTCTTTGGTGGAGTCTGCACACAGCCTTCTACAGGGAGAGAGTTCAGAAGAGAAGTTGGTTTCTGCAGCTAAGCAGGTCGCCACGTCTACTGCTCAGCTTCTTGTTGCATGCAAAGTAAAGGCAGATCCTGACAGTGACAACACTAAACGACTCCAGGTCAGCTCTCAATTATTCTTAATAGATTATTTTATTATTTCAAGACAAGTTCAATTATTTTGTTAAAGTTAATTATATTATTTACTTGAATGAACTAGTAAATGTCTTATGGAGACCTACTTAGTCATTAATAGATTTTTGATTATTTCATAAAAGAAGTAAATTAATCATGTGACAATTCTTAGAAAAATTTGTCAAGTATTGTCTGATGGGCTGTAGTAATGGACAGAACTGCTGCCATCCATTCTTTTGTAGAGTTATTCACAGCCATGTAAAAAAAAGATAAATCAGTCACTTTTGACATTAAGAAATAAATGCCTCTCTCTTTGCCTTAATTTAGGGATTTAATTTAATTTTGGTTTTCTGAGAAACAGTCGGAAAGCAGTTCAATGGAAGGACTGCCTATTATTGTGAATTGAAGGATTCTTGGGGTTGGAAGACAGAGGAAAGATATTCGAATAAGGAGGTGGTTATTTCTCTGTCTACCTTGGTCCATGATCCATTTTCACATCAGCGCTGATGAAGGAGAGTAGTATTTGAAATTTGTTTATGTGTATGTGATTATGTAAAGTGATCTATATTAAGGTTGTTAGTACATTTGGAAAATGTATTGTTATTTTATTATTTTGATTTGTTTTTATGTTGTTCACGTAGGCTTCCACAGTCATCAGATGTATGTTTTGTTTTTATGTTTTCAGTTGATTTTATATTAAGATTTGTATTCTTTGAGGTGAACTTGATAGGATTGCCAATCAACTGGCCTAGAAAATGGGGTATTGGAGAGATCAAGGTTAGACACATCGGTAGGAATGCGGTTCATTCTATAGGTTTAATGAAATAATCATCTACATCTTAGAGCCCAGAATGAGATTGGTCAGCGTGGGGGGGGGGGGGCAGAGGACTTTGGATTGTTGAAGACAATTCTGAATGTACTTTGTTATAAGCTGCCCCTTTGGTAGCCAAACATTAGTTAATAAGCATTACAGTCCCTAGTCTTGTTTAGAGAACAGTATTATGTTGAAATTACTAGAAGTAATTGGTTTGAGAAATTTAAGAGTGACTGATATACTCTGCAGACAGTCAAGTGCTATAGGATTTGGATTAATACAATGGGAGATTTAGAATCGTGAGAGATCCCATTACTAGTCTCATCTGGGTGATCTGTGTAGTAATCAGACTAGTCTTGTATCCTGAAATGTGAAAATGGTGTTTCTTTGTTAAGTGAGTTTCAGTTAGAAGGGTAACATTAATGTTTTCCCTTATGTCATTTTGTTTCTGTGTCGTAGAAGTCCATAAGAGTTCTAGAGAAGGATGGTGAGAGAATTTCGAGAAAGAGAAATCATGCCTGAGAGGAGGCAAGAGATTAAGAATATTTTGTAGAAATTGGGTAAGGGAATTGATAAGGACTTGAAGTTGAAGAATGAAATGATTTAGGTTAGTGAGGGCAATAATAATAAATGAGAGGTCTTTTACTTAAAGTATCTTACTAGATGGTTGTTGTTGGGAAGGTGCAGTTAGAGTTAGTTTATGGCTTGGATTGGTTAGTATAAACAAATGGAAAGACTTGACAGCAGAGATAAATGTGACCTGTTGAAGAGGATAGATTGTACTTCTTGTCGAGCTAGGCCATTATCCTCATTTGTAGGTGTCTGAGTTTGTCTTGGTCTTTCAAAGAAGGAAGGACCAACTGGTGTTCATATATAAATATTGTTTGCTACAGGTCACTAATAATTAGAAACAAAGATAAATTTAAGTTATTTTATTATAACACATAAATACCTCTATGAATTACATACAACAATAGAATCTACTGCCCTTACTAACTTATAAATGAATAAATTGAGAATATAAATTACTTACAGCAGAGAACTTGCTAATTACTGTCACTTATCACTTAACTGTTAGCGGCACTGCAGAGGCTACAACCATCCCGAGTCTCTGAGACACCCAATATTACACGGAAACTGACACAGACAGAGACTAACTTATCACTGACTTAGGGGCCTTCGTGGAAATGTCGAGGAGGGCCTAGAAGGATTTCTTAATAACCCTACTTCTCTTCCCTGACCTAAGGAAGCAGATATCATCCTTCAATTTGCCCCTTCCCGTACAGGTCTGGTTTTACACCATCTACTTCCCTAGTCTTTAACAATATACATTTTACCTATTAACTTTATTAGCCAAAACTTTAGCAAAATATATAACATTTGGCCTAAACCTTTTAAAAATAGGCAATCCAGGGAGTGAACTTATTACTTAGAGTCAATAAAGCATATAATCCAGCTAGTTTATAGTACTGTGTACTTGTTCATTTTTTTTAAACAGATATAAACTTTTGATTTGTGTCCATTAGTTTAGATATTATGTTTAGAGGTTTAATATAGCTCTGCACTCCCACCGAGATGGGACCATAAACCTCCCTTGGAGATCTCTCCAGACATCACTATCTCCCTGATAATGACGTACAAATTAAGTCACAAAGTCAGCAAGAACAAAATAATTACCCAACAATTTTGGGGTATTTTATTTTTCTGATTCTGGCCAAAACTCTGTATAATTTCTCCATCATTTTATATATTATGCTTATGAAATGATGACTGATATATATATATATATATATTGTA